>NW_021030462.1:312814-355350 GCF_004153795.1 Camellia sinensis | reverse complement strand
TTCCTAAAGGGAGGGAGAGGTCCTGTAGACCATCTCTCAATGTCCGTAGGCTACATTTGGTGGCGTAGGCCATTTTGCCATTTCGCGAGTCCGTTCCGGTTTTCGGAGCCGTCAAGGCCGTGTGCCTCGGTTCGGGAACCGCTAACCATCTCTATTGCTCTGATTCTTGGCATGCTTCCTATTTTGCTCCTTTTGAGGGACACCTGGGGCTGAGAAACCCACTTCGAGGTCGAATACCATTTTCGGTGCTTAACAGCCATTTTCGGGACCCCGAACTGCGTGTTTTGGCCCCGGAACATTCGTCTTGCAAACGGTTTTTGTTTCATTTTTGGCAGGTACCTCTGTTTTATCATAGGGAAGGTCACTGAAGGGCGGGAGGCCAGCAATTGTTGCAACAGCCAGTTATCTCTCCTCCGGAGCCTCCCGGGCCCGTTTTTTCCACTTCCCGGACTAATGTTGAACACCCTAGGGGTAGTGTTGCCAACTTTGAACCACATATCTGTGATCTACAAATCTGGGAGGCCCCTAAAAGTTGGTGGCTGGCCATTAAGTCACCTAACCCTTTTGACCCCTTTCTTCCGGGCTAATGTTGAACCCTTGGACCTTTTTTCTGTCAGAACTTTGAACCACATATCTGTGATCTACACATCTGGGAGGCCCCTAAAAGTTCATGGCGGCCAGTAAGTCAACTTGACCCTTTTTGACCCCCTCTTTCCGAGCCATTGTTGAACCCTTGGGCCCACTTCTTGGAAATTTCAATTACATGGTTGTGTTGTAACACACATAGGTGCTACCTCCCCAATACCTGGCCGGCCAGAAAAGCTGGTTGACCTTTTGACCCTAGCCGGCCGGCTAGGGGGTGTGGCCGCCGGCCACCTCCAGCAAAAAGTGAGCGGCCGGCCGTGCTCTCACTCACTGTACCCTTTCCAGCTGTGGGGCAATATCCCCAGATATTTTCTGTATCCGGGGATATTTTGGAGAGAGTTTTCCTCTCCATTTCACCCCCCTTTACACCCCTTTTGACCTTATAACCAGCTGAGGGTCTTCTTCATGGGTTAGAAAATTCTTCTCCAAGGATAAACCCTAAACTCCATTGTCTTCTTCTTCAAATTCTTCAAAAAACCCTAAGTCTATAATCTTCATTCCTTCTACACCACCAAGCTCTACCACCACCCATCATCCTTTCCAGCAGTAGGAGGGATTCTTGAAGGCTAAGAAGCTCCAAATCAACCTAAGAAGCAACAAAAGTTTGGATCTTCAAGGTAAGTAACACCTTTACCCTTTTGACCCTTTTTCTTAATCAATATGTTAAGCCATGCATGCTTTTGTGTTGAGCTCCCGAGCCTAACTGAAGAGGGCCAATATTTTGAGCTCATCTCACTTCTCATTAGGGCTCAACCCTGTTTGAGCCTCCATGATACACTTGCTTCATTGACCATCTTGTATGTCATAGTTTTGCATGCTATTTTTGACCCATGAGCAATTTATTTTCGAGGCATGTGATAAACTGATTTAGGGCTTATTTTGAGCCCTCTTAAACATTGGAGAAGGGCTCAACATTGTTTGGTGTCTCCATGTATCACTTGTAGTTCAATCCCCTATTTGGCCCCATTTTTGTATAAATTGATAGCCCTCTTTGCTTCTGTTTTTGGACCTTGGTCCGAACTGAAAGTGGCCTTATTTTGGTCTATACTTCGTGTTTCATTCACACTTTTTTTCTGTTTGGTGATTATTTTGTATACTTCATGTTTTTAGCACCTTTTGAGCCTCATTTTGCATCATATTTTTTTAGCATGTTTGTATACTGATTTTGAAGGCTGCCATATACTGTAAATGTTCATATTTTTTGGTCCATCTTCTAGTGTTGTAGAAGAATTTTTCAGTTCGGGTTTTTGCTTATACACTTGCTTCATTACCCCTCTTTTGGCCCTATTCTTGCATGCTATGTTTCTTTACTATGCTTGCTGTTTGGCCATGCTTATAACTGTGAAAGTGGCATCTTTTGGGACTGTCTAGCTTCTGTCTTTGCATTGCATGTCCATATTGTTGCATGTTTAGCATAGCCATAGGCCATTTCGGATGCCTAATGTTGCATTTCGGGACATTTCCTTGCATTTCATGTCATTTCGCTTCATTTCGGGGCTGTTTTTCCCCCATATCTAGTGCTGAAATTCCATTAGTATGCTTGCATATCATTTTTTGCCACATTTCATCGCATTTTGCATTGCCTCGGTTTGCGTGCCCGTGTGCACGCATTTCGAGGCACCTCATTTTTTCTGCCATCGGCATCCCTATGTGAGTGTGGCTGAGGCTCACTCATGTTGGTATAGCCCATTTGTCATTTTCCATGTCATTTTATCACACCTCGGTTTGCGTGCCCGTGTGCACGCATTTCGAGGCACTCCGTTTTCTGTCGTCGGCATCCTATGTGAGTGTGGCTGAGGCTCACTCATGTTGGTATAAAGCCCATTTGTTCATTTCCATGCCATTCCGTTGCATTTTATCATTGCCTCGATTTGCGTGCCCGTGTGCACGCATTTCGAGGCACTCCGTTTTCTGCCATCGGCATCTTATGTGGAGTGCGGCTGAGGCTCTCTTCATGTTAGTATAAGTCCATATTGCATTCGTATGTCATTTGCATTGCTATCTGCATCGCCTCGGTTTGCGTGCCCGTGTGCACGTATTTTTCGGAGGCACCCTTTTCCATTTCCATATTTGCATTACCTCGGTTTGCGTGCCCGTGTGCACGTATTTCGAGGCACTCCATTTTCATATTTGCATCGCCTCGGTTTGCGTGCCCGTGTGCACGTATATTCGAGGCACTCCATTTCCATATTTGCATTACCTCGGTTTGCGTGCCCGTGTGCACGTATTTCGAGGCCACTCCATTTTCATATTTTGCATTACCTCGGTTTGCGTGCCCGTGTTGCACGCATTTTCGAGACACTTCATTTCCATATCTGCATCGCCTCGGTTTGCGTGCCCGGTGCACGTATTTCGAGGCACTCCATTTCCCATATTGCATTACCTCGGTTTGCGTGCCCGTGTGCACGTATTTCGAGGCACTCTATTTTCATATTTGCATTACCTCGGTTTGCGTGCCCGTGTGCACGTATTTCGAGGCACTCCATTCATATTTGCATTACCTCGGTTTTGCGTGCCCGATCTCTCTCTGTGCCTTTAGGAAAAGAAACAGAGAAAACCGAGTCTGGTTCGCAAACCGAGACAAGGCACAGAAAAGGGTTCGGAAGCCCGGAGGTAGGGCTCGCAGCCGCGACTCTGAAACTTCTGAACAAGCACATTATGCAACATCACCAAGTGCTCAATCGGTGACGTCTGAGTCTTAAGGTCGGTCAAAAATGGGGTGTCTACATAAGGCGACTAATTTACCATTGTCGAATAGCCGATCAGATTAATAAATCTGCCCTTGCCCCAGCCAATGTATGAACTCCAAAGGCTGAATGTCATGAATTCATGGAGTGGCTGCGGCACAGATCAATCGGCACTACGCCCAGGCGACTAATTTACCATCGTCAAATAGCCGATCAGATTAATAAATCTGTCATTGCCCTAGCCAATGTATGAACTCCAAAGGCTGAATGCCATGAATTCAAAGAGTGGTTGCGGCACAGATCGATCGGTACTACGCCCAGGCGACAGTAATTAAGGAAATCGCCTCGGGGGCGCTGCATGTGTTAAGAATAAATGGGGTGTGTTCTTCGCGCCCATAATTCCACTTATTGTGTTCAGACTCAATTGAAACCAGTTTGTTACGGAAGGTCAGATAAACGCGGATGTCAAGTAGACTGTTCTTCAACAGCAGAGGAGAAGGGCGGACATTGACTGAGCTTGATACTGAAATGAATCGTAGTAGCGAACTTGCACGCACAGGAAGTAGGACGTCCAGGGAATGGGAAAAGCATCAGTCCCCAAGTCGTCGAAGTAGGTCACCCCAAAGGGAAAAACAGCAACGGGGCAGCTCCTCTCGTCCGCAACCGAGAAATGAGTCTGATGCGGCGCCGCGACCGTTTAGTTTTACGATTTTTGTGGGGAATAAACCGATGACGGAGGCAGATTCTATTGTTAACGACCCAGGTGTAGCAGTCGAGTTCGTTCGACAGATTTTTCCATCGGAAGTCTAGCAGTCGATGGTTGGTTGACAGGATTTTGAAGTGTTTCGGGAGGGCATCCATGGGGTGGTGAAAGGGCTGTATACCGCCTATGAAGTCGGCATGCGCCTACATGCCGCGCGGCGAGAAATAGAAAACAAGGACGAACGAATTCGAAATTTGGAGGCTCGTGTGGAGAAGGCTGAACGTGAGCTTAGGAAGGCTCAAACTGTCGAGCCGCGTGTGGTAGGTCAATCTAACCCGGTCATGGAGGAGAGAGTGACCCAACGGCCGATAAGTCATGCAATTGCCGATCGAGATACGACAAGCATGTTTGCCGTAGAAAATACGAGGTCCATGGGTTACGAAAAAGGCTTCCACGACGGCCTTAAAGTCAGGATAGACAAGACCAAGGAGAAACTCGCAGAGGAGGTCTGCCGATACGAGAACCAAGGCTTTAGGCACCGGTGGATTAAGGCTCTTCAAGCTGTAGAGGCTCTCCAAGAAGCAGGAGTTGAATCGGCATCGCCATTATACCAATGCCATCATTTTCCTTATGGCGCTTTCGAAATTGAGAAGAGCGACGACGAGGGTGACGCCGAATAGAACTGAACGTAATGTAAACGCTCCAACGCAGATTGGGCGTCAACTATGTATTTATTGGTTATATTGGTTAATTTAATAAAATACTTTACTTTAAATGTTTGCGTGTTTTAGGCATCTAATGAAATACAGTTTGTGCCGGCTCAAAGTAATTAAGCACTACATTTTGAACGTTTGCATGCTTTAATGTGTATATAGTTTTTGCCGACTCAATCTTAATGAAGCATTTCATTTTGAATCTTTATGCTTTAATTTTCGCCGTGTATTGCGATATCCTCGAGAAGCGCTCTGAATCCAGAGTTTTATTCGGCCCAAACGTGACCTGCACGGACGGGGCTCCGAATTCGGAGGCTTTTTGTCTTGGCCAATCGTGATATCCAAGAAGGGTTCTCCGAATTCGGAGTCCTATTCGGCCCAAACGTGGCCTACACAAATGGGGCTCCGAATTCGGAGGCTTTTTGTCTTGGCCAATCGTGATATCCAAGAAGGGCGCTCCGAATCCGTAGTCTTATTCGGCCCAAATGTGACTTGCATGGATGGGGCTCCGAATTCGAAGACTTTTTACTTGGCCAATCGTGATATCCACGAAGGGCGCTCCGAATCCGGAGTCTTATTCGGCCCAAATGTGACCTGCACGGATGGGGCTCCGAATTCGGAGGCTTTTTGTCTTGGCCAATCATGATATCCACGAAGGGTGCTCCGAATCCGGAGTCTTATTCAGCCCAAACGTGACCCGCACGGATGGGGCTCCGAATTTGGAGGCTTTTTGTCTTGGCCAATCGTGATATCCACGAAGGGCGCTCCGAATTCGGAGTCTTATTCGGCCCAAACGTGACCTGCACGGATGGGGCTCCGAATTCGGAGGCTTTTTTCTTGGCTAATCGTGATATCCACGAAGGGCGCTTCGAATTCGGAGGCTTTTTCGGCCCAAACGTGACCCGCACGGATGGGGCTCCGAATCTGGAGTCTTATTCAGCCCAAACGTGACCTGCACGGATGGGGCTCCGAATTCGGAAGCTTTTTTCTTGGCCAATCGTGATATCCACGAAGGGTGCTCTGAATCTGTAGGCTTTTTCGGCCCAAACGTGACTTGCACGGATAGGGCTCCGAATTCGGAGACTTTTTACTTGGCCAACCGTGATATCTACGAACAGCGCTTCGAATCCCGAGTCTCATTCGGCCCAAACGTGACCTGCACGGATGGGGTTTCGAATTCAGAGGCTTTTTGTCTTGGCCAATGGTGATATCCACGAAGGGCGTTCCGAATCCATAGTCTTATTCGGAAGACATGAACTGAATAGGAAATCTTGCATTGCAAAAGTAAAATCTGTACATGGCGATTCATTCAAAACAAATATCATGCCCCACAGGTCGGATCTAATGATAGAATTTACGCAAATGCGTAGAGTTCCAAGGGCGTGGCAGACTCTTGCCGGACATGTCTTTGAGCCGATAGGCCCCTGTTCCTACGATTGAGTCGATCTGGTAGGGGCTGTCCCAGTTAGGACCTAATTTTCCATCAGCCGGCTTCTTGACAGCTGGAAGCACCTTCTTCAAGACCAATTCGCCTGGTAGATAGCGGCGTAGCTGAACGCGTTGGTTATATGACTTAGCAAGCTGCTGCTGGTACTGCGCCATGGATGTAAGGGCACGGCCTCTTCATTCTTCAATCAGGGTCAAATCCAAGGCCAGCATCATGTCGTTTCGGCTCATATCAAAAACTTTTGATTTTAAGGTTGGAAGGCCGATCTCCAAGGGGATAAATGCCTGCGTTCCGAAGCACAAAGCGAACGACGTTTCTCCGGTGGACCGTCTCGGGGTTGTGCGATGAGCCCATAATACACTCGGTAGTTCTTTAACCCATCGGCCTTTCGCCTTCTCCAGCCTCTTTTTGATGCCGTCTAAAATGGTTTTATTGGAGGCTTCAGCTTGGCCATTACTCTGTGGATAAGCCGGGGTGGAGAAGTAGGGCCGAATACCATACTTGCTGCAAAGCTCCCGGTAGACTCCGCAATCAAACTGGGTGCCGTTGTCTGATATAAGTGCTCTGGAAATGCTGAACCACGTTATGATATTTCTCCATACAAAATGCTTTACGTCGGTATCTCGGATATGCGTTAGTGCCTCCGCTTCTACCCATTTTGTGAAATAATCAGTCGCAACGATCAGAAATCGCTTGTTACCCGGGGCACGAGGCAGCGGTCCGACGATGTTAAGTCCCTACTGAGTGAACGACCAAGGGCTGGTTATAGAGCTTAACTCTTCAGCAGGCAGGTGAATCAGAGGAGAGAACTTTTGGCACTGTTCACATAACACTCGGCATCAGCTCTCATTGTCGGCCAGTAATATCCCTGTGTCACAGCTTGATGAGCCAAAGAGCACCTGCCAGAATGTGCGCCACAATTGCCTTCATGTATTTCAGTCAGAAGCTCTTCGACTTTGTCCGGATGCACATATTCCAGGTATGGACCAGAAAGGGATTTTTTATAAAGTTTTCCTTGCGGATCCAAGTAGTATCGCAGGGCTTTATTTCACAGCTTGTGCGCTTCTTTCTTGTCCGCTGGGAGCTGTTCGGAAGACAGGAATGCAGCAATGGGGTCCATCCAATTTGGTCCTGACTCTATGACTTTGACCTGAACTTCTTCCGAAGGGCCAATGCTCGGCTCCGGGATGAAACCTACTTCGATAGTCCATTTAATCTCTGAGTTAATGGCGAAGTCTAGGCAAGCCAGGGCATCTGCATGTGTGTTCTGATCATGTGATATTTGATTCAATCCATGATGATCAAATTTTGCTAGCAAGGAGTTAGCCGTTTTCATATAAGCCGCTATACGGTTATTTTTGGCCACGTACTCCCCTTTTAGCTGATTGATAACCAGTTTTGAATCGCAAAATACAAGCAAACGCCGAGCACCTAGAAGATGTGCATTCCGCAAACCGGTTAGAAGGGTTTCGTATTCGGCCTCGTTATTCGATGCTTTAAAGCCAAGTTTGACGGCCTGCTCGATTATTGCACCGTCGGGAGCCATGATCACTACTCTAGCTCTACTGCCCCGTTGATTGGATGACCCATCACAATATAACTGCCAAATGTCCCCCACATAAATTCTCTACTTCGGCTTGGGTTGAGTTTGGCCGGTCTTGAAGTTGGCAACACCCCCCGTGAATTCGGCTACAAAATCAGCAAGCACTTGCCCTTTGATTAAGGTTCTAGGTAGAAATTGAATATCGTACTGGCCGAGTTCGAGAGCCCATTTCGAAACGCGCCCTGATGCTTCTGCACTACGTAGTACTGATCGGAGGGGGTAAGCTGTTAGTACCCCGATGCTATGTCCCTGGAAGTAATGCATCAATTTTCTTGCCGCCATGACGAGGGTTAGAATGAGTTTTTCCAATGGAAGGTAATGGGTTTCGGCGTCAACCATTGCTTTGCTCACATAATATACTGGTCGCTGCTCTCCAAGCTCTTCCTTCAATAATACGGCGCTGACAGCCCGGTCGGAGACGGCTAGATATAAAATGTGTGGGTCGCCTGCCGATGGTGTTGTCAAAAGTGGAACAGATCGAAGATAAGCCTTCAGACCGTTAAAAGCGGCTTCGCACTCGGAGGTCCATTCAAAAGCTTTACCCTGCCGTAGTGTTTGAAAGAATTGTCGGCAGCGGTCCGTGGAATGACTGATGAACCTGTTGAGTGCGACGGCCATCCTCATCAACTTCTGAACCTCCTTGACCGATCGAGGGGAGCCGAGTTCCAGGATTGCGGTGATTTACCTCGGGTTGGCTTCGATTCCTCGGTGGTTGACAATGTAACCCAAGAATTTGCCAGAGCCGATCCCAAATGCACATTTGGAAGCGTTCAGCTTCATTCTGTATTTGCGTAGAATGCCGAATGTCTCTTCCAGATCGGCTAGATGAGTTTGCTCTTCTTTGGACTTGACCACCATATCGTCAATGTAAACTTCTATAGTGTAGCCGAGTTGCTCCTTGAGCATGGCAGTGACTAGTCTTTGGTAAGTTGCCACCGTATTCTTCAGCCCAAAAGGCATAACCTTATAGCAATAGGTTCCTCTTGGGATGAGGAATGCAGTTTTGTCTTGGTCCTCCGGATGTATGGAAATTTGATGGTTGCCTCTGTAGGCATTAAGGAAGCTCATATGCTGGTGATGTGCCGTAGCATCTACAAGTTGGCCAATTCTGGGTAGAGGAAAACAATCCTTGGGGCAAGTTTTGTTTAGGTCGGTGAAATCAACGCAGACACGCCAAGTCCTATTTTTCTTCTTTACAACCACAGTATTTGAGAGCCATGTAGGGTAGGTCACTTCCCCGATAACTCCGGCGTCAAGCAACCAGTCAACCTCTTCAATAACGGCAGCAGTGTGCTCTGCAGCTGACCGCCGGCTTTTCTGTATAATCGACTTACATTTGGGGTCGACGTTCAAACGATGCTGAGAGACAGATGGATCAACCCCCGGCATCTCATACGGCGACCTGGCAAACACGTCAAGGTTGCTGAGTAAGAAGGTAATTAGCTGCTATCTGTCGACTTCGTTTAGAGAGGTATCGATCATGAAGAACCTGTCCAGATTCCCGGCAATTTCAATTCGATCCTGGGTTTCCGTGGCCTTTTCGCTTGGAAGCCATCCGACATTTTCAAGTCTCTCTCGATTCGGCACCTCAATAGAATTCACTTCCAGCTCTCTTGGTGTCTTCGCGACAAGGAGATAACATGCTTGTGCCGATTTCTGCGAACCATAGATTTACTCAACGCCTCTTTCAGTAGGGAAATAGAGCAATTGATGATAGGTGCTTGGCACGGCCTGCATGGCGTGCAACCAAGTTCGGTCCATGATGAGGTTATACGGCGAGGGCAGCTTGATGACCAAGAATTCCACATCCACTGTTCGCGAGCTTGCTCAAACTGGTAGTGTGATTTTCCCGAACGGATACTTTGGATTGGCGTTGAAGCCAAATAATTGATAAGGAGCTGGAGAAAGATCCGATTTGGTGAAGCCGAGTTTGGTGAATGTCTTGTAATACATAACTTTCGATGTGCTCCCAAGATCAATGAGTACACGCTCAACGGTGAATTGGTTTACGTGTAACTCGATTACCAAAGGATCGATGTGAGGAAGTGTCACTCCGGCCAAATCTGAATCATCGAAGGCAATGCTCGCAGCTTCATGGGGCCGTTTAGCCGGGGTGAGTTGACTTTGAGGGTCGAGACACGATTGAATCGTATGCACCGCGGATGTCGCTGGTAGGCTGTTATAGACTGCCCAAAACTCCGATCCGCGCGCAAGGGCGCGAATTGTAGTTCTAGCTACTACAGTTCGGATTCCTGTCACGGTTCTGAATCTAATCGCACAAAGTGCAATGTAAGACTGATAAATCACGAAAGAGTCCAAATATGACAATTAGTTTTTGAAAAATCAATTTTGAAGCAAAAAGTGCCAAACATGGACTACTTTGCCAGATTTCAGAGTCGCCACCTAAATATTTTGTTTTTGGAAAATTTAGGATACCCTGAGTCATGCCTAAGACCGCGTGTCCGTCATCACCGAAGTTACCTCAGCTCAGGAACTTGGGTACGAGAGGGGAAGGTCCTGAAATGAGCACCCCCAATCGTCCGATCAAAGGATCGACCTCTACTAACATGATATGTTGTTTTTGAAAACTGATGGGAAACAAGGCAATGCTAGAGAACTGGTGGTGAGGTTCATTGAAACTCTTGGTTCAAGGGGCCTCTGCAAGTTGGTCTACTTTATTTTTTGGTCTACTTTTCGTGTCCCCGGGACACTTGTTAACAAGACCCTTCATATATTGGTATTCATAATTGTAGTTTTATTTTATTTTGTCCTGTCAATGCTACTTCAGAAATAAATTTTGTTGCTTATGTGATGCCACATCTTATTTTGTATGTTTAAAGTTATTATGCACCTTCTCGACCTTGTTGGAACAAAATATGGTATAGTAATTTCGTACTGAAACTAATTGAGCCTAACGGAAATTTTGACAACTAAACACATATGTTTAATTTCAAAAAGGAGGATCTAAAAGAATGCTTTCGGAGATACTGTGGACTCAATCTACAGTGAAGGGCATTAGTGACTTTCATACATATATTTTTTTCTGTTTTCTTTTTTGATGCAGATTTGAAAAATCGTTTCTAAGTGTGTTTCCAGCATTGATGTCTCTTGGGTCATTCGTTCAGCTATTTCCATCTCTCGTTGACTTACCAAGTAAGTTTGTTTTTCTGGATTCCCTAGTAGTTACATTCTGCTCCTTTTTCATGTCTTTCTTTTGTGGCTTTTGTCTCTTGCCTCATTTCACCAACAAGCAAAATGCCTAGGGATACAAAAAAATCTACCACTCACATGGGTGTTGTGGGACCAACACGCATGTGAGTGTTTGCTAGAACATTTGGGGTCTAGCATTATTGTTCACCAATTGAAGTTCTACTTTATTAACAGTTGCACCTTGTTATTTTCCTTCCATTGATTTATTGAACTAGTGAAATAGGCCATTTCGAAATGCCTCAATTAAAAAGAGTTCAAAAATTCAAAATCTATATGCTTGGTACTAGTTGGAAAACTGAATTTTTTTATTTTGAATATAGTTGATATTTGTTGGTTTTCCTTTTCTTGGCTTCTCTGGCACGTAGGCATTGTTCGTCATGGTATGCTTTTTCGAGGGTAAGTTTTTATTTCCATAAAAGGGGATTTATAATGAAGCTCAAGACATGCCAAAGGCTATTAGAAGAGAGCTTACCCCTAGCCTGCAGAACAATTAAACTTCAGTGGTTGGCATTTTAGGATAGAAATTTGTGTGCTTTGCAAATCCTTAGAGCCTGGTGTGAAGAGAAAATTGAGAAATTAATTGGCATGAGTAGTATTTTATTTTTGAGTTATTACTTATGTCTACAAATTGGGTTTCTTACTTAACCAACAACAAAAAAAAAAAAAAAAAAAAAAAAAAAAAACAAATAGGGCTAAGTTATAATTTTTTAAACGGTCAATTAATTTTAGCTAATTATAAAGGGATCAACTTTATTTGAAAGAATATATATATATATATATATATATATATATATATTTTCAATGATTTATGTGTTCATAATAAAACTTAAAAAGAAAAAAATAATTCCCTTTTGCTGGAAAAGAAGGGATGGTCCTAGTGATGAATAGACGGCACTGAAAAATGGATCACGCCGCACCTTTGGGCCTCGTTTGTTTATATTTTAGTTAAAGAGTTAAAAAAATTCAATTGATAAAAAATTCAAAAATTTCAACTATTGACTCTACTTTTTATATATTTTTTTTATAAAAAATTAAAAAAATCATTTCCAAACATATTTCACCTTCGTTGGTTTATTCTTCTTTTTTGAAGATTAACTTTTTTTATATTCGTATTTTTATTTTGTTTTCATGAATTTTTTTAATAATTAAAAAAATAGCTTTTAGATACACATAATATAAATACAATTAAAAAGTATTTATGAAAAAAAAAAAATCAAAATTTGCTAAATACCAAAAATATAAAAAAAAATACAAAGAATAATATATTTCTTATTCTCGTGTATTTATTGATTTTTTAAAATGTTTTTCACTAGTATTGTACTTTTTGAGTACATATACGTATGGGGCATCTAAAATGTAAAAAAATTACTTAAAATATTAAAAAATTTTACTAAAAACACAAAAAATAAAATACTCAAATTTCAAAAAATCAATCAAAACCAAATAAAGTCATATTGCCTTAAGGTTAAATTTCTCTCAAGTTCAAATATGAATTTGAGAGAACTTGTGGAGCCTGCAAGACCAACCACAAGTCATGTTTCAATAGTCTGAATTATTCATTTTATAAGACCATCCATATATATCATTCATGAAAAAAAATAAATCAGTCCAATAATCCTAATATTTTTATTTTATTTTATTATGTTTATTTCTAAAAAAATGAATAATTTACTTTTAAAAGTAATACTTGTCAAAAAAGAAGGAGCAGCATGTGACTTGTGTTTTTCAACACATTGAAGATTGTTTAAATTTTTATTTTTTGTAAATTACATGCACTTCATTATTATTATTATTGCCATTTGCTAATAAAAGAACTTCAATAACCATAAAGATGATACAATAGTTTTTGATAATATAACCATACAGATCAAGATTCATCACAAACACAAAACCATCTTCAAATAAGCCTCAACTAAAACAAAAACAAACAGCCTACGACACAACAACAACAACAAAAAAAAAACACAACGTATACTAATAAATAGATTGTCGGACCAAAAACAAAGACTATAAAATAACCGACTCTTGCATTACAGAGTGACATGCATTCATATGGATTCATGCACTAAGAAAGTAAAGACAGAACAAAAAAAAGTAAAGAAAAAAAAAAAAAAAAAAATAGTAGTCAGAAAAACATAACCGAACGGACATACAGCAGCAATGTCTATACATATGCAAAACACAATTCAGAGGATGTGTAACAAACACTTCAATCTCTCTTTTGCTATTGAGAACTCAATTTGAGTGGGTAAAGATCAGAAGCAGATTTGGAGTCAGTCCATGGCCTGTCAGTTGAGATACCGTGGCTATGGCTGTCACTCGTGCTCATTTCAGCGCTGTATTGCAACCGGTTATCTGTCTTCTTGGGCTCTATACCATCAATTGAAAAACTTTGAACCTCAGCTTTGCCTTCGAGCATGCTTACCACTGAAGACATTGTAGGTCTGATTGCTGCTCTGGCATTAGTGCATAGCAAAGCCACATTAAGCATCACCATCACTTGCTCTTTGTTGAAATCTGATTCCAACCTCTGATCCACTAGCTCCATCAAATTCCCTTTCTCCTTTAAGTCCAGTGCCTAAACACACACAGGACTGTTTGTTTTAACGGAAAATGAAAAGTTGCAAGCTTTTGATATAGAAATTCAATATCTAAAACGCAATCAGGAGAATAGCCATTTATCGAAATTGATGTCTAAAAGATTCTATTTTATTATTTCAAGAAAACCTAAACATTTCCACACACAAAACATGAGAAAGTCTCACATTTTATGCTAAAGGAGATTATTTATGAAAGCTAATTACTATATTAAGATGTTCTATAATTATGAACAGGACCACTCAAATACAAAAGGACATCCAAATAACAATTAATTAACCAAGTCAGTCAATTTTTCCCATCTTTAATAATTAATATATTTCTTATTGATAAAGGATTGACCTCCTTTTTATATGCAAACACGAGCTTTTCAAAGAAAATTTTCCTTGATATACTTCTACCAATGCAAATAATTACAACAACAAACAATATAAATAAGAAAGCAAGACTTATAAGTTACCAACTCAAGAAGATTAAAGGAATCCTCATTTCTCCTGTAACTACTAGTGGCACTCCTCCCGCAGACAATTTCTAAGGCCACAACTCCGAAACTATAAACATCCGCCTTGTCAGTTAAGTAACGCCACATTGCGTATTCCGGTGATATATACCCACTGCAAAATACAAAATAAAACATCACCATTGTTTTTGTGACATGTTGTTATGTATATACCTCTATCAATGTAGTCAATAATATGCACTGCTTTATTTCCACAAGGGCATATCTAAAATTAGGTCATTGCCTTTGAGGACTTCTGGGGAAAACAAATTATGATACTATTTTTTTTTTGGGGGGGAGGGGGGGAACTTTAGGCAGTGCATTCATTGGTTGCAACAACAATAATCATAATAATGATAGTAATATGAACATTATCAACCAAAAATATAATATAAATAATTCGTTAACAAAAATAAGAATTTGACAGCTTACGGAGTTCCCACAATCCTCCGAGTGCTTATGTGGGTATTCTCCTCTTCATCATCAAGCTTTGCAAGGCCAAAGTCAGATATCTTAGGATTAAGATTTTTATCAAGCAACACATTAGGTTGCAACAACAATAATCATAATAATGATAATAACATGAACATTATCAACCAAAAATATAATATAAATAATTCGTTAACAACAATAAGAATTTGACAGCTTACGGAGTTCCCACAATCCTCCGAGTGCTTATGTGGGTATTCTCCTCTTCATCATCAAGCTTTGCAAGGCCAAAGTCAGATATCTTAGGATTAAGATTTTTATCAAGCAACACATTAGCAGCAACACATTAGCAGCCTTGATGCCTCTGTGGACAATCTTCAGTGTTGATTCATGTAGATAAGCCAAACCTTTTGCAATACCAATACAGATCCGGTGCCTAGTTGGCCAGTCTAGTGTTAACCGGTGTTCTTCAGGTCCTTCAGATTGCCAAATGATTAAAAACTCAAAAATATTAATACGCTAAAATATGTGTTTATTTTCTGATACCAAAAGCATGCAATGGAGAGAAGCATGAGGTTGAAATTTACCAAACAAAGCACGAGCAAGGTTGTTATTTTCCATGTACTCGTATACTAGCAACAGTTGATTTCCTTCAATGCAACATCCATAGAGCTTTACCAAATTAGGCTGTTGTAAGGCAGAAATCATGCCTATCTCATTCACAAACTCGCGATTTCCTTGCTTTGATTTGGAAGAAAGCTGCTTCGCAGCAATCACAGTGCCATCCAATAAAAGGCCCTTCATTTCAGAACAATGTCAATTACAAATAGTTGAATTACTATTAACACCAGGAAAAAAGTAAATCTACCACAAGATACCATGTACACCAAACCAAAACCACCCTCTCCAATCTTATTAGCAAAATCAAAATTCTTTGTGGCAGCTTTAATTTGCCTAAGGTAAATGAACCAGTATGTAGTTCTAGACCCTTCAGATCTGTGGAAGAAGCTCAACTAGATAAGTAAGCACATTCAATAAAGTCAAGAGGCTCATTCCTAATAATTTGCATTAAAAAAAAAAAAAATCATCCTTATCTTCTATGCTCGGAGAAATCAACAAGTCCCACTTGACCTGGACATAGTAATTTTGTCTACATAAAGCACTCCCACAATGAGCAAACCAAACTTGTATTGCATCAATCCTAATTCCTAAGGCAGTGTTTGGTAGACTTGATGATTTTGGGCAGGCATGGAATGGCTATTCATCGACCTCCCAATGGAATGACCATTCTCCTAAATTGGTGAATGGTGAGTCAATTTGGAATGTACATTTCTTTCCTTTTTACCGAACCAAACATGGGAATGAATGTTCTAATCAAATGACAATTCCATTCCAACCTTAATTCTAGTGAACCAAACACTCGTTTGGATTCTAAAAAAAGTTCTGGACAATAAAAACTACTGAACCATGACATGTTTACACAATGTGCTTATTGGGGTAAATAACATAACAGACATTGAAAATACCATGTTCCATCGTATTATTGTGTTGTAGACATCCTTTCCACCAAAGAATATCCAGCATTAGGAAGATAGCAGATACTACTCCAGCCACAATTCCAACAATATTGCCTGCAGATATAGTATTTCCCTTTCCTGATACAGATGCATTACTCCCATTCTCTGATGGATCAAAACCTGCATGAACCGAAAACAGATACACCAACGAGATGAAACTGTTAAGGTGATTAATGAATGGGATCCAAGTGAACAAAAAACAATCAAAAGGGAAAAAGAACAATAATTTATTATCCCTTTTCTCTCTTTAAACTTCACATTTTAAATGTACAGAAAAACCTCATGCTTACATTTATTGGTTTTGCTAGTTTGCGTGACACTGTAGTAAAGGCTAAGACACAACTAAAATAATTCCATTACCATGTATGTAGTCACACGGTTACTCTTGTTCAAAAGTCAAAACTCAGGACTCCCAAAATTTGAATCACTTTTATTAACTAGCAATTGTAAATGAACATAAATGTAAAATCATTTTGCTTAGTTGGAATGTGGAATTATCCCAACAATAACCCCATCAAAGATGAGAAGGCCTGCAAAAAATGACCACATTTTGACATGAATAAAATCATTGAGATGTCAATTTCTATTTATAGGAGAATGATATCTTGCTGCCGGTAAGAAAATTTGTTCCATTGGCAATGTAATCAAAACAAACATAAAGAAGTGATAAAAGCAATTGCACTGTCCTCTTTTTCAACCTTTCACAGTTCAATATCATCAAAATCCATTTATCAGTATTATGATTTGCCTAACTATTTTAGAAGGCTCTCCAGAAACAGCATTGATATGAATGCATCCGATTTTGTGAATCATTAGACTTATAAAGGTAAAGGAGTAATCACCTAATACCGATAGTTGAAATCATAATTGTCATTATGGGAAATAAATACGGGAAACGGAAACGTGAAAAATGGTCAAAAAAATATTATAGGAAACTAGAAATGATAGGTCATATAGGATCGACTAGAATATGTAAAAGCAAATATTTTAGAAGTCTTGAAATAACAATATAAAGCCTTTGACTACTTTCATACTCGATTAAAATACTAATGTTAAACAATATACGAAGAAACTTGCAACAATAGTTACATATTGTTGCTAAAAAATAAGCTTTGCATGCATGAAAAATAGAAAAAGTTAAGATAAAAGTGTTTCTAGGAAGTTTTTCCAACATTTCCTAAGAGCTTATGACAAGTTCTTTAAAATTCATGTTGGGTTTGTCTCCTTTCCAAAATCAAGTTTTCAAAGAACAAGTTCCTCCATCAAAGAGATTTCCTAGTAACTATGGTTGATACTTTAAAATGAGGTCATTTATTTACTAAACATTTAGTGAAAAGGAAGACTCATTATAACAAATATGTAATTCCATTTTCTGTGGTTTACTACAATCGATGCATGATGTAAGAAATAATGTGAAATTTGTTAAGATCGTAGTGGCCAGATGAGGTCAATCCCAAATCATTAACACAAGAAAAAACAAGGTAGTAGAAGTTGTACAACATACTACGAAATGGCTGAAATGAGAGGACCATATACTCCTTTAAAAGGGATACCAGTTGTCCCCTCTTCCTTCCCGATGGAACCGTATATCTAATGTGCTTTTAGTCACTTTTGCTGTAAAATTTTGTATGGTTTCCTTACCAACCCCACCTGCTGCATGCTCAATATTAAAATCCTCCAGCACCCGCTTCCCCTGCAGCAATTTAATCCAATCACACATGAACTCCATATGCAGAAGGCAACTGTTTAAATTTCACTGTGGCAGGGATCTGTTATGTTAACCTTGCCAAAAAAAATTAATAATAATTCATTTCTTATAGCAATCGATGAAAAATCGAATGCTAAATACTTGGCTATAGCCATTAACACGGACATCACCTCCTTTAAGAGTACCACTTCAAAATGAGTTACCAACAAAAATATAATACGAGAAAAAGAAACCTTTCTACATCAAATTTTATGGGTGTGAAAGTATAATGTTACCTGAATGTAAACATCAAATATGCGTCTTCCTACACTGAAATATGTTTCATCATCAGTAAACGTGATATCTGCAAAGTGAAGGTTTACTGTGTAGTTTCCATTTAGTCGACAGAAACCATAGTAAGTCAGGGATAGGGGAGAAAGCTGTGCATTCATGTACAACTCGGAATTCTTCATAGAGAGGCTTGAAGTATTTGTCCAATGGTATGTCTTTAAAGGGCGATTATCTTCCACAAGGTCACCAGTGCTGCTAAATGCCCAATTAGTTGGGCTTATGAAAAGCCATGAAGACCCAGCTGAATCTGTATCTTTTTCATACGTTTTTCCATCAACAGCTACTTCACTTCCACCACAATTTATATGGAAAGAAGAGACATCTGAGACAAAAACATAACCAGATTATTTACCTCTGAAATAAAAAGAAAGATAGCAGACAAAGAGATCTAGGAAAGAATTACTCGATAACACCCTCCCCCTAACCCCCCAAAAAATAAACAATCAAGTACATTTTTATCCTTATTTGTGATTTTAATCTAAAAGAAGCTAAACATTTTTTTCTAAAAAAAATATTCTTTAAGCCACCATTTTTTATCCACTAGCTACACCTGGAAAGAAGACCAATGGAATCTCAACATCATATTTTCAGTTTCCAATCCCCAAGTGTGTAAGCTTTAAACTCAGGTAAATGCTTTACATGGCAATGATAAGATGACGTAAAAAGGAGACGGAAAAAAATAAAAAGAAGAATAGTATGACTGAGAGTTAACTGGTCAAACTATCAACACAAGGAAATAAATAATATTTCTACTTACTTCGTAGACAACCAGGGAAGGTAAGAATTTCACTGACAGAACAACATGAGATCATGAACCAGTCAACAACATATTATATTAGAATTTAGGTTAGATAAGGAAGAAATAAACTGAAACACTGCCCAAATAATTTATGAAAACAACAAAAAAATATTATGAATGAACTTCTTCCAAAGTTTCAGAAATTTACGAAGCATTGTCCTCTGAAGAGCTTCCAAACAAGTTCCTGTAGAAAATAGAGAGTAAAAAGTTGAGCTGGATACGCATAAATTTTTTGAGAGATTATGGTAGTAGTTATTAAGTAGGACAAAAGCATTCTTACAATTTACTTTGTCGGCTTTGGCAAGATGAATTGACTGAATCAACTGATGAGCTTAAGTTGTTATAGGATAGATCGCTGCACACAGAATTCACATTAGGATTCTTCTTACCTTGAATGCAATATAAAAGTAAGAACTATGTTTCATGCATGCTGGTTGGAAGTGAAGTTAAACTATTAAAAACAATTTACCTATCTTGGCCCCTTTTTTCCCCTCCACCACCCCCCCAACCACCCCAAGTGTGTGTGGGTAAAAGCTGTAACCATCTGACAATCCAAAAAATGGGAGTTTTATTTCCACTTAGTTGTTAAGAGTCTTAAGGGATGCATCTAGTTGCTAATTTGTTCATCTGATTGTGGCATAATGTCTACATCTTCAACTCCAATCAAGGAAAATTTTATGATGCTCGATGCCTTCTAACATTGAGAGAGCCATTTTTTCATTTGTTTTAGGTAATCGTGCAACAGAAAATGGAAGGTAGAATTTTTTCACCCCATGCTGGCAGGTGCCAACTCACAATTTTTGTGTGCATTTTGAAGATTAAGGAAATAAACTTGAAAGAAAAGTCTAAGTTCTAAATAAGAAGATCTGTTAGGGCTCTAAACTTATTACACATTAGATGTTTCAGTAAAGTACACAAGATTTTGAGATATTTTCTTCTTCAATTTAAACATACAAATTGGCACAACACCCCTAACCTAGAAGAATATTTTAACCATCTATGCATTTAACCACTTATGTGGTCCAAAATTTTAATTTATTTTTGATAAATTACCATTTTGTGGTACAATATGCTATTGGAATTTGGAAATAGGTTTTTGGGCAAAATAGAAAACTGTTGTTTGCCCAAGGATCAAGGAATGAACTCCAGCAAGAAAGCTTCCATCTCGTACTCATTCCTTTTTTCCATTCCCCCCCCCGATGGTGACATGAATGAACAATCTCGTCCCAAGTTCAAGGGCATTGGAAGTCAAATTGTTAATGAAGTTTTCTTTTTCTCCATGTGGAAAGTGCTCTAGCTTGCAAGACATCGTAATGACAAATTAAGAATTTACACTAACGGTGATACCACGCGGTGGTATCACCATCCAATCAGCAATCTTGATTTGCAGTAGGGACCATAGCATCGTTAGGTTAGTGGGAGACAAAGGTTGTCCACTTGGTGCAATTAGAACGGTTTGATCAATCTACAATTGAGCAGAATGTGAGAAAGAAGTTTCTAGCTATTAGTGGGATGGAACACTATATAAAGATGTCAAGTGGCAATAAGCAAAACGTCGAGCACCAACACAACTCAAGATCACCTCATATCATTTCAATTATCCAATTTATTTATTTTAATTCCCGTACTTATCTTTCAATTTCAATTCATGTTCAATTTCAATTGTATTTCATTACCAGTCTTCATTTTCCAGCACTTATTTCAATTCCATTTATTTTCACAGAGTTACAAAATTATAGCAGTCCTCTTCATTGAGACAACCCAAACCATGTGGTCCATTCTCTTAATCACACACAATCAATCTTGATTAGAAGTCATGCTTTATTCCAATTGGATTGCATTCAGTCCTGGCATGCCTGGCACAAATTGCAATTCGGCCCAAGTGTTTCACACATCATGCAAACAAAAGCACACAAGAACCAACATGCAAAGAACTAATAATCAAAGTAGATTAATGATTGATTTCATGTGGAATGAGATTAGACAATTTCACATAACATAGACACCTTGATTAAGGGTTTGGAAGAGAAACTTACATTGACACCTTCAGTTTACTATCCAGCATCCAAGTAGGCACAGATCCACTGAGCAAGTTACCAGTTAAATAACTAAACAAAAGCGAAATCATCAATTAGTTCGGGCACTTAGATTTCTGCGCAACTGGAGCATTAGTATTGTGACAAGAAATACCGCCAAGAATCTCACACAAAGTATTGGGGGCCATACAAAATTTGAGCTTTTCAAAATGGATCACATGGCATTTGCACCCTCGAACGTTACAAAAGTGAATTTAAATCCAGATTTGATATTTTGAAGTGAAAATCCAATTTTTGGCCCGTTGAATCAAACTGTTACTAACATTTCCTCTCCTCTAGAGAGGAAGACATGCTTCAATTAATTAGAAGAGAATGAAGAAAAGGTCTATAGCTAGCAGCTAACTCATTTTAATGTGACCTTTTCAAGTTTAATTTTCAAAGAAAGAATGCATTCCTCCTCTTACATAACTCACACAAAAGAACAATCCATATTTTCATCAAAGTACGAATAAAGCCTAATTTTAGTCTCACACAGTCAAATACTTTGTGTTAATGTAAATTGTAAACATACCTACTCTCCACCTACCACCTCCACTTCACCTACACCACTCTACCTCCACTTCACCTACTCCACTACACACTCCACTTCACCTACTCCACCACTCCACATCCACTTCACATCTCCTATATAATGTACATACAATACATCAATAATATCAATCAATACATAATTCATTCTCTCTGTATCTCTCTCTATCAATTTATCTTACATGGAATCAGAGCAAGGTTAAAGATCTTGGTGTTCTTCGCCTTCCGGCGGGTGGCAACCTTGCCTTGACCGCCCGCCGGGTCTCAACCAATTCAAACCTCCCTCTCCCTCTCCCTCTCCCTCTCAGATTTTTTTGTGCTTTCCCGACAAACCACTCCTTATTATCAATTTTTTGTCCATTAAGAGACTCAACAGATCGAGCAGCATCATCTGCATTCTCAAGAGACTTTTGATCCAACGACCTCTTCCTCTTCGGTAGGTTTCGTCCGATCTGAACAGACTGACGATATAGAGAGAAAGATAAGGATTTGTAGAGAAAGAGAGAGAGAGAGAGAGAGATTGAAGTACAGCAATGGCTTCAATGGCATCAGCAGGTACTTCTTCAATCTACTACAGAAGTTACCTGAAAGGGTCCATTAGGTCTCGTCATCCTCTCATCATCGTCTCTCAGCACCACAACAACAACAACGAAATCGCACTGCGGAGGACCCCAGCTCTCCTATTGACTGAACGCCGGCGCTGCTGCCTTCGCTGTGAGCAGTGGAGGACGAGGAGGAGGGTTTGATGATGGTGCTCCGCCGCCTCCGCCTCCGTCGCCGCTGACCGCCGGTCTTTGTAGTCACCGCTGCCTTCGCTGCGATCGGAGGAGGGTTTCTAGAGTTTGGCCGTGATGAGGAGCAGTGAAGTTGCAGTGATTGGGGTCATTTTCAACTTCAGCGGCACAAAACCAGAGTAACTCGCACTGTGCCCAGCCACCAGAGTAACCTCATTTTCTTTTAATCAAGTCTAGCCGCGACAGGATCACCCCAGAGTTCCAAACCAGCTTCACAATTTTCAAACACCCATTCTCTTAAAACATTCATCAGCTGCTGTTGTAATGGTGGACCTACTTTCTCTTCATCCAACTATCCACCAACTTTTGTCCCCCTCTTTTCCTTTCTTTTATTTTATTATTGTCCACCCACTCTTCTTTTATTTAAACACAATGCCTCTCACATGTTTTCAGCCACCAGCTTTAAACCAAAACCATGTGCTGGTTCCACCCACGCTATTTCACACTTTTCTTTTATTTTAATATATATATATATATTTTTTTTATTATAATATATTTTCCCTATCCCTACTTTTATTTTATTTTATTTTATTTTATTTTATTTTTTTTATCTTTCTTTTTTCCATCAATGTTTCATTATTATACAACTCGTTAGTGAGCATTACCCTTTTTTCATTATCTTATTATTATTTTTTATATTCCACCAAAAAAAAAAAAAAAAAACCCCAAATATTTTTTTCTTTTTTTTTTCTCTTTTGTTTTTTTTTTTTTTTTTTTTTTTTTATTATTATGTACAAATTTTTATTTGCATATCAAAATTTTTCTTTTATATTTATTTTTGTGAAACCAATTCTTGGCCATACTCTCTCATGCTTGTCCATCCTTTTGGTATTTTAATGGTTCTTCAGAAGTTCATATTTCATATTGCTACTTCTTTTAACTTGACAAAACTAAAAGACTTGTATTGATCATAAAACACTAAATAATTTGGGATTAATTAGTCAAACTAGCCAAGGTCTAATTCACATGAACCAGTTAGTCACACAAATCTTGTGTGCTCATAATAAGGTTTAAATTTTTTGTAACTATACACTACAAGAAAATACACTTTTGGTGACCACTTTTGCCGATAAAAAATATTTTGGTCGTCAAAAGTTGTGGAATTGGCGACCAAAAATTATGTTAGTGGTAAAAGTACAATATTTAGCTACTAATTTTTTTTAGTCAGGGTATATTGATTATTGGCAATTAAAAAAAATTTAGTCGCTAAAAATACCACAATTGGCAACAAGTAGCCATGCATGCTAACCTTTTAACATGCATGCATGATGTTGGTTCTTTCTTTTCTTAATTCTTTTATCTCTGCATTTTGTCTTCGTGTATGCGAACAGTTTGAGATGAAAAACATACTCTTTTAGAGTGTGCATTGCAGGAAGATATTTTTGTTAGGGAAAATTTCAAAGAAGTGGAGAGCAGAAAAAAATAATTTCAAAGTGATGAAGGTACAAGATAGACTTGCACAATCTAATGCATAAAAATCACTTGTACTTCCATCACTTTGAAATTATTTTTCTACTCCATATTTTTATTTTATACTCCCTTTTTGTTACAGTATGTACATGGACATGTTTACAATGAAACTATTTAGGTTGTGCTTGAATCTTGGATTTATGGAAGTAATTGCTCAGTTCTCTCTCTCTCTCTCTCTCTCTCTCTCTCTATCTTTGTTTTATGGTTTTATTTTTGAAGGAATAGGCTATAGTGGAGACTAAAGGCCTGGCTTAATGGCGAGTAGCAAGGTTTAGAGTGGATAGGGAGGGGGGGAGGGGTGGGAGTTTGGTGGGATTTAAATCCAACTCATAGCGGAAGAAATAAAATATTTTCATTCATCAGAGTTCGTTTACAAAAAAATTAACAAATGCGCTGTGTCTTCTACAACGGTCCGACATGACCCCGTAAACTGTCTTCTACATCGGTCTGACACGACCACACACTGTCTGCTACAACGGTCCGACATGACCCCATAAACTGTCTGCTACATCGGTCTGACACGACCATACCGTGTCTCCTATCCTGTTTTATTTTATTTATCAGTTTACTTTCCTGTTTTGTTACTCTCTTCAAACTCAAGTTGGTTAGTTCCTATCCTCCTTGAGTTTGAGGGGGGCTGTTAATGTAAATTGTAAACATACCTACTCTCCACCTACCACCTCCACTTCACCTACACCACTCCACCTCCACTTCACCTACTCCACTACACACTCCACTTCACCTACTTCACCACTCCACATCCACTTCACATCTCCTATATAATGTACATACAATACATCAATAATATCAATTAATACATAATTCATTCTCTCTGTATCTCTCTCTATCAATTTATCTTACACTTTGTTATTAGAATCGTATGATTCGCGATTCGATTCAATGGGTAATCGATACGAACAAGTTGTGTAAATCGCAAATAGCTATGAATCGTAGGTGAATCGGTGAGTCGTTGAACCGAATCACTGAATCGTGAATCGATTCGATTTGCTAAAATCGACATTTGGTTTCTTTTTTGATTTCTTATTGTTGGAAAAGGGTTTACACAGCATTTTTAAGATCTTTAAGATTATTATATGCTATCTTTTGACTTTCTCCCACCCTATTTACTCTCAAATACTAAAACCTTAGCGAAAAAAAATGAACTCTCTCTCTCTCTACAATATTCTAGTATTACATATTCAATTTTATCTAAACACTTGCATTTACAAAATGAATTTTTAGGAGTGAGATTTTTTTAAAAAGTCAGAAGATTTTAGTTTTTTAACCTTGTAAAAAGTTAAAAACACTGTTGTTGAGTTATTGTTGCTTGGAAGTTGGAAATTGAAAGTTTGTCTTTGTTCGCTTTTTTTATTAAGAATTGTTGATAAGAAATAGTATCTAAAAGGGAAAAGGGGAAGTGGTAAACATGGGAACCCATGTTAATTTCTTACTTAGACCACTTGATCATCATTTAAAACAATTTTTTATTGATTTAAGTCTAAATATTTCATATTTATTAGATATTATACAATATAAGCAAAAACGTTCTACCCACTTTGAGCTTGAAACTCTCGACACAAATTTTTTTTTTTTTTTGAATTTATAAAATACATAAATACGCATGTCATTCAATTATTGGTTATTGTATTTCAAATGTGATTAATAATTAATTATTTGGTTCATATGGTAATAATCATTAAATCACTTTAATTTGGAAAGTAAATCAATTTTTGAATCTATCTACATACTATCTATATACTATTATAATTGCAAAACTTTGTCATGTTATTCATTTGTCTATTACTTTTTTTTATCACTAAATTTTAAAAGCTAGCATTTTTAAGTACGCTTGAGTTCATTAATTTGTTTTATGAATTTCACGTTTTACCAATTCAATCACTTTGTTTGGTTTGCAAATTTCAAAATCCATATTTTTTTATTTTAATGATTTTTTTAAATATTTTAATTAATATTTTTATTTTTTAGATATATTTAATTTATGTACACTTAAAAAAATAATAAATAATTCATTTGTTTTCATCTCATATTTTGGCCAAAATGTCACTAAAAAAGCCATTTCCCTAACGAATCAAATTAGTAAATATCATAATCCCATTGAAAAAAAAAAATTAAATGAAAATTTAAAAAATTTTAAATTAAGTTTAAAATAATAATTAACAAATATTTTTACAAAGTACCATATCACTACTATTAAGTTTAAAATAATAATTAACAAATATTTTTACAAAGTACCATATCACTACTCTTGAATAAATTCTTGGATAAAAGATAGTCCATGGGTCAACTTGATTTGATCCATAATAGGTTTTTCAAATGTAATTATATATTAATTAAAGTTTACAAATTTCATATAATCGATATTAATCATATTTGAAGAATAAATCCATAAAATTTTTAGGGTTAAATTCGTTACCCCCTTATAGTTTGGGACTAGAGCACTTTACACCTTATAATACAAATATAACCAGAAAATCCCCTTGTAGTTTTGGACTAAAGTGCTACTGTTAGTTTTTCCATCCAAACTAATAGAAGGTAACACACACTATGTTTTACAGTGGGTTTTGTTTTATGTAAAATTAGAATAAAATGAATACAACAAAAAGATAATCTTACCCTCATTTTGTCCAAACCTAAATTTAGATTAATATGTTAATCAAAATAAAATATAATTAAAAGTTGATCTAAAATATAAAATATAATTACATAAAATATAATAATAATAAAAAAGAATTGATATAAAATGTAATTACATTAAAATTAGATTAAAAAGTTAATAATTACAATAAATAGTTAAATATTTAGGATTAATTGTCATCTAAAATATAATTAAATCAAAATTAGAATAAAAATGTAAGAATTACAATAAATAATTAAGAATTTATATTAACTGTGATTTAATTGTATTAATACTATACATTATAAATTATATGTATGGGAAATGAGAGAGGAAGATAATAAAAAATATAAGATTTGAGGGTATTAAAGTCATTTCACATCTATAGTTAATGGTGTTAATGGTTGCATTTTAGTCTAAACTCACATGGGATGATGGGAGGCATATGGCCATTTTTAAAAGACATAGGGTAAAGTGCTATCAAGCCATACTACAGGGAGGTGAAATAGATTTTGTTCAAATTTTTATTTAAAGTTTAACAAATTAATAAATATTCAAAAAACAATATGCATTTTTTATTTTGATTTTAAAAATCTTGAAAAATATATCTATGAATTAAAAATAAATAATACACAAGCCAAGCAACTTATGAGATTTGAGCACTAAACAAGACAATTTATCAATAACTAAACCTAGGCTAAGAAACATTTATATAGAAGTTTACTAATAACTATAGCATAATTAGAATTTGAATTTTTTTAATGTAGATACACTTAAAAACTAGCAAACACTTCAATTTTTTTCATCTCACATTCTAGCCAAAACACTACTAAAAAAGCCAATACCCTAAGGAACCCACTCATTTGGTAAATATCATAATTCTAATGAAAAAAATTTAAAATGGAAAGTCACAATTTTTAAAATTTAAAATTTAAAATAATAATTAACAAATATTATGAGTGAAAAGCACAACTTTTTTTTTTGATGCACTTTAATGACTTCAAATATTTCTCAATGTGCATAGCATGGGTTTTCCACTAGTATTAAATATCTAAGTATGTAAATATATTTTTCTATGTAATTTAAAAAATGTGATCGAATCTTTATGATTCACAATTCGATTCGATTCGTGATTCGGTACAATTCTATTTCGATTCACTATTCGAATCCCGATTTGACAACTATGGTCAAATATTAGAGATAAAAAGTAGTATTTTCTTTTTCTGCTTTGCAACACAAAGCAGGAAATTTTCTCTTGTTACATACTTTTTCAAGTAGTCCAAAGGGTTACAAGGTGCCTGTTTGTTTGCTTCTTGCTTCCTTTCTAATAGTACCGCATGAGAAGACTCTTTGGGCCAAATTATTGTCCTGCTTTATACCCAAATAACTTCCTTGGTTTCATAACATTCATTTAAGTCAATAAATTTCAAGCCAATCTGTTCAGGTTCATCGTTTAATGAATTTGATTTTTGGTGCCTTTTGATAATCAACATCCAAAACTTGGCATAAGGAAACTAATGGAGATAAGATTATACTGCCAAAGATATCAAAAGATATAGAAGATATTAGAATATATGGAGATATCATGATTTATGCTTATTATGATATTTTGCATCTTTGATTTATTTCAATTCCTTAACTAAAGGGCCTTGATTGTATCTCCCACTCTATACATATGGTGTATCATGTAAACAAGAAGTTGAGTGAATGGAAGATGTAGACCTTTAGGGATTTGTGTGTGTGGATGTAGGCCAATATTGGTTGAACCTTCTCACTTCTCTCTTTTTTGTCTCTATTATCTCTATATATTTAACCTTATTGTCTTATTACAAAATCCAACTTGGTATCAGAGCCTACTGAATCCTAGGCATGTTTCTCTATGGAGAACTCTCTCACTACACATTTTTTGTTATCAAGGTGTTTTTCCCTCTTCCTTGAGGTGACCACTAGTTTGCTTGCTGTTGTGGTAAGCATACTATATGATTTTTACTTATTTCAAGGCTACTGGTGGGTTCGGTAACATTATTTTGTGATGCGCCGAGTTTTCTGATTACTTCTTTTTTAGGGTCCTTATGCTGATGTGGTAAGCACATATTTAGTTCTTTTTTTATTTTTGGACTACTGGTGTGTTCAGTAGCACTCTTTGTGGGATGTCGTTTTTTGACCTTTCTGTTTGTGGTGATTTCTTGTTGCTTCGGCCTTTGTTGCTTTCTCTCTCTTGGTTGGTTTCTCTTACTGCCATCATGATTGATCCAATGCACGTTTGTCTATTCCAAGATGTTGATTCCTTACTATGTTCAATCAAGTTGTCATTGAAGAGAGTTATTACAATTGTTGTTGTCTTTTGGCAACGTCATTGTAGTTGTTTGTAATATATTTTACTTCAATCATTCCATGTTCCAACTTGAGGGGCAGTGTTGGAGATAAGATTATATTGTCAAAGATATCAAAAGATATGGAAGATATTAGAATATATGGAGATCCCATGATTTATACTTATTATCACCTTTTGTATCTTTAATTTATTTCAATTCCTTAACTGAAGAGATTTGATTGTATCTCCCACTCTATATATATGGTGTATCATGTAAACAAGAATATCAAGTTGAGTAAATGAAAGATATAGTGTAGCCCTTTAGGGCTTTGTGTGTGTGAATGTAAGCCAATATTGGCTGAACCACATTAAACCTTTGTATTCTACTTTTCTCTTTTCTGTTTCTATTATCTCTCTATATTCAACCTTATTGCCTTATTATAAAATTCAACTGGAACCAAACAAGAAAAAGAGGGCTTACATGGAATTTAAAGTGCTTAGATCATGCAAGTTGCTTGGAATTTCTCCACTTAGTTTGTTAAAGCTAAGGTCTCTGCAAAAGAAATCATAAAGAAAAAAGTTTAGAATGACTATTCAGAATAATTTTTATTTCACAACAATTTCATTTCAATAAAATAGACTCTGAGGCAGATAACCAATACAATGAATTGAAATTTTCAACCCCACAAAAGTAATTGTACATTTTTGCAACATGATGGAGTATTTGGCGGAACAACAAATTCTCAGCTGATCAATTGCTACCTTTATCTCTGAATTAAATTATAAGACATTTGTCCAAAGTCGAGTAGTATAAAACATTGCCAATATAGGTTTCATTTCTTCATTATTTGGTTTGTTATAAATCTAAATTCAATAAAATCCTTCAACATTTGAATTTATCATCACTACTACTAGTAGTTGTACATACACACATGCTACTTGAGGTTCCTTCAATTATCAAATATCTGATCTACAGGGTCAAAAACTGGGTTTGTTTCACTGCCATAAAAAGTTACATTACATACCAACACAAGATAGCTAATTTACGAGACATGACATTAAATTATCCTTGGACAAGCAAGGACCGAAAAGCTCTTATAAGAGAACTTACTATTACTACTGCACATGCTAAGAGATGATGGGGAAAAGGTATAAAAATATACTAACAAAGTTTTTAATTTAGTCAATGTCCCAAGATACACCGGTAAGCTTCCATTAATGTTGCAACTTTTCAATATCCTGCAATGCGATCAAGAATACACGAGTTCAACTCACCAAGAAGACATTTTCATACTCTCTCTAAGGCTATGATATAGAAGCATCCAACTTACAGTCTAATCAGTTTTGTCATGTTACCGACGGATGGAAAATTAGACACTTTGCTTCCATTCAAGTCGCTAATTCTCCTACAAGAACAAAATAAATGAAACATCGGTTACCAAGAAAATTATTATTCAAACACCACCAATGCATACAATATGGATAAAATCTGAAAGAGTGAAAGGTTTCTCACGAACAAGTCGGTCATATTAGTCAGAAAGGCAATGCCAGAAGGAATTGAACCATCCAAACCACTAGCCTGAATCAATCTGTCATTACCATATATTTATTTAAATATGTTGTTGAATGAAAAACAAGTGACATCAAAACACGTCCAGGACTCACAAAGTTTCAAGATGTATCCAGTTTTGGATGAAATTGGGTATGCTTCCTGTAAAGAAGTTGTCCCCAATCCGACTGTGTTGTGGTAAACAATAATCGAACAACAGATTTCAAAATATAAACATTGGTAACTAGTTTAGGATTATCAAAATCCCACAAAAAATAAAAATACAAAAATTATAAAAACTCACAAGTCCTTCAAAGTGGTCAGCTTTGCTAGTGTTCCCGACAAGTCCCCAGAAAAATTATTTGAGGTTAAATACCTTCAAAAAAAAAAATAAAAAATTTAGAGGTCATCCGAAGGATCAATCAACCAACTGGGTAGTCCTAGTTGGCGGGGTCCATGACTCTCATATACAATGTCATGGGTTTAATCCTCAATGATGGACGTTAAAAGTTCATTTCCCACTCCTTTGAGGCCACCCTAGGGCCTAGGCCCCATAATTACTAAGTGTATATGCAGGATGGAAGACTACATATACCGGGAATTGGGAATTAGCTGGGGTGAAGACCTGGACACACTCTGTGAGTTAAAATATATATATATACACTTATCGAAAGGATCACTTGTCCTTAACTTTGGGTGCCAACCAATGGATCCTCCAAAAGCCCAATCTATTAGAGTAGGGCATAAGTTGTAACATATATTTCAACACTATTAGGACTAGCACATTTATTTAACAACTTTATGACGTAACATATTTAGAAAGGAAGGGGGAATAAAAGCAAGTAAAAAGGTATTACAGTCTCGTAATGCTGGGAAGGTTACCAAGCTCCTGAGGAAGGTCTCCAGACAGTTCATTGAACTCAAGGATTCTACAAGCATCAAAACTCCCAATCTTAACAAGAGTGTGAGTGAAATTCTTCATATGCATAAAAAATAATTAAAAATAAAAAGATATGAGTGATTAGAATTTCACAGGCCGTTAAGTGTGGTGATGTTTCCAATTTGTGATGGGATTGGACCTGTTATTCGGTTTCCAAGGAGGGATCTGCAATAACACCATTTTTAGTATTAGAAACATGAATAGAAAAACTTCGAGGTTGCATTTAAATCTTAAAATTGTGAATTGATTTATGGAGGATAAATAAAAAATTTCTTTTTGCTTTTCTTTTTAATCTGCAAATCCATTCATAAATAAAAAATAATAATAATAAAAATAAATAAAAAACACAGCACAAAATGACATATATGTATGTGTCTCATTAAATTTGTGTATTTACATACATGTCTACCAGTGGCAAGGAACCCCATTCTGGAGGGATAGTACCATTAACGTAGTTAAGGCTGATGTCACTGCACAGAAGAGAGTAATCAGCAAATAATGGCCAATTCTACTGTATATGGCGGTGTAGAATGAAAAAGCAATTACAAGTTTTTTATCGATGGACCAGATTCGCTAGAACACTTGCACCTCGCTAGAACACTTGCACCTCACTATTGTATTAGTTAGGATATTTCTCTCCCACTTTAGGAATTTACATGTAATTGTATTTTATGTTGAATTTGATTCTCATTGTAATTACTGATCCATTGTTTGTGATACCTTGTAAGGGGAAAGTAAATACTTACAATTCTAGGAGATGAGGAAGTTTGACCAATTCTGGAGAGAGAATGCCACCAAGATTTTGTGATTTGAGAACTCTGCACTTCAAAACAAAAATTAGTTTACTCATACTACTTGCAACATATGGCAATAAGGATGAAATCATGGAAAACATTTTTTTAGTTTCCCTTTGAAGTACACACCTTCTTGCAGCGTTTGTATTATGAATTTATGAAGAAATTTGTTAGGGATAAATAAAAAGGAAAAAATTAAAAAATATATATAATTTATACTTCACACACCTCTTTCTTTTTCCTCTCGGTGGGCAGATCACTCCTCAAAGTAATTTTTACCATCGGTTTGGTTGGATCTCCTATTGTAAAGATAAATTATAATAATATTTCTTAAACTTTACATTTAATATAGGAATACTCCTATCATTCTGAAAATTACATCGGCTCGAAGTTTATAGATGCATTGCAAATTACACCCTCCATCAGTCAACACTTAAATCAAGGAATTTTGTTTATGTCAGCAATTAATTTTTTTTAAATGCCAGTTTTAACCTTGTATCTCACTCAACCAAGACAAAAACACCACCATTCCAGACAAACCAAGCAAAGAGCAGCCTCCTATGTACAATTGTCACCCCTTCTCTCTCTATAAATCAACACTTACATGATTTGAGTTGATGACTACAAGCACAAAACCCACTTGGGATTTTCATCAAACAGTTCGCCCACACACTTTCTCAACTTCGAATGTTGCCTCATATGCTTCGATTCGCATACATAATCAATGGAATCTAAAAATTCAGATTTCATGCAACCCTCAACATCACCAACCAACCAAGAAAAACCCAGATTTGAAATTAAAACAAGCATAATCAAACATGACATATATTTATATATATATATACATACATAAAAGGAAAGAAGAGAGGGAAAATTGCCGAAGACCTATTAGTCCCGCAAAATGGTGGAGATGAGAGAGCGACAGATTTGAGGCAGGAGAGAAAAGGGCTTCGGACTAGAAAAGAAATAAAAGACAGAAGAGACGTTGGCGGTGGTGGATGTGGCGGTGGCGGTGGCGGTGGCGGTGGAGGGAGAGGAATAATGTCGTTATTTCAAGAATTAGCATGAGGGGTAATATCGTGATTTCATCATTTGACAGTGCTTGTACCGGCTAATTCATTTACGCTTCATTTGTTACATTTTGAATATCAATTCTGGAAAAAAAATAAAATGTTTGAATATTAACTTTTAAATAAAAATTAATAATTTGATCGAACAAAAATCTCACTCGACAATTGAAATCTGAATATTTATATTTTGTTCAGAAGTAAATATTTAAAGATTTGTATTTTGTTTGAAAGTTAATATTCGAAATATAAATGATGTGTACTCATACAAAATTTGGTATGCAAATAAAATCATCTGTATGCCCATCTTTTGGGGAAGAAATTATTTAAGGTTTCCAGAGTGCCACGTGCATATACTCATTAACTAATCATCATTCAATATATTACATCATGTTTTTCAATCACCAACACAATACCTCACCTACCCACTTTCTCCACCAATCACAATGCTATAGAATACCACATATCTATATTATGTGATTATTGAATAATTACCCTCTTTTGGGAGTGTAATCTATTTACTACATTTCTTGTAGTATTAAAATTAGAAACACAAAATAATTAATTTGTTAATGGAAAAACTAGCATTTAATAATTAAAGAATAAAATAACACAACTCTATACGTTTTGAGTCATAAGTAAAAAAAAATTATATGTAAACATCACATGAGACATAACTAAAGATTTCATGAGTCATAATTAAAATAATGTCACAATTAAAGAAGAAAATTGATCATAACTAAATAAGAAAATGATGTACTCCTTCCGTCCCAAAATAATGGTCTCTTTTGGAGAATCCAACTTTTTTTGATAGTACAATTACGACACTTTAAAAAAGTTGATTTTTCAAAATTACCCTTTGATGGTACATTTTTTTGAGGAATATCAATGTCATAATTGTACTTTTTATATTGTTTATGAATTTAAAAGAAGGGTAAAATAGAAAATGTATATTATTTTTGTACTTGATTTTTGAAGAGTGACTAATATTTTGGGACAATGAAAAATGGAACAAGGGACTAATATTTTAGGACGGAGGGAGTATCTAGAATATGGTGTACCATTTTCAAGGGGTGTATATAGTAGAATTTCCCTTTTGTTAATAGACAAACATTAGTAATTAGTTTTTTAATTCATTAGCCTAACAAGAAATCAATGTATTTTACCCTTGAAACAAGCTCAGATAAGTATATCATCTTTACTTTGAGTCTTATGGCTTAGGAGCTTCAGTTAGGACAGTAATGTACAAATAATTATATTAGTAATGGTGATAGAGCTTCAGTTAAGACAGTAATGTACAAGTAAAACAGTGGGGCAGGCAGGATGGTGAGATGGTAGAGGCGGTGACATTGGTGGTAAGATATTGTGTTAAAGTGGCGGCGGCAATAACAATAATGTTGGTGGTTGGACAGTGGCAATGGTAATGCATTGATCACTTTTGTGAGATTTTGAAAAATGAGTTTTAGTTTTTTGAAAGTGTAAAACATTTTTCATTTTAATAAATAATAAAAAAAAATCAGGGACATTCAACGCCAAAAAATATATAAGAAGGAAAAAAATCTTTAAAACAAACTCTTGACTAAGAAAAGGTGGCACTTTCTCAATTTTTTTGAAATTAATGCCCAGCAAACTATACAAACAGAAAAGTAATTGGGGTTAGACCTATGGGGAGGTATTTCGGGAATAGTGCCACGTGGCCAAGGTGTTGTTGAGATGTCAGCCAAGGTGCCACGTGGGCGAGCTTGCCGAGGTGGTTACAGTGTTGCTGAGATATGGTACGGCAATACCGAAATGCGAGATATCTGGATAGAGGACGAGAATCCTAGATGAGAAGAGGCACTTAGTTCAGATAAGGATAAGGCACACGGGTGGTTTATCCATATCTAATTAAGTGTCTAAGATAAGCATTGTACTTGAGTCCTATGAAGTGAGACTTCTAAGGGACAAGGTCACTAGAGACTATAAAAGATAGGCATCCCCATGGGTCAAAAGAATGTTTTATTTTGTGAGTTTAGTACTTGTTTGATATTTTGAAAGATAAGATTGACTGACTTGATTGTCGGAGTGTCCTCAAGTGGACGAGCTATCGTGGTATTCTCATTTTCTTGTTGGTAGGTGGTTGGCTTAATCTATTCTGCCGCATGCTCTCCAGCTAAGTTCCCTGTTTGGTTGTGAGGTCGAAAATCAACACCCACAATTTGACGCCATTTGTGGGAACTTAGTAAGTAATAATAGATTGCCAATAACGGACAAGAGGTGAGAGTCGGGGACGACATACACAGTGAGGAGGAGGAACATGTAGATCCTAATGCCGGAGGAGGAAGCAACGTTAAAGAAGTGTAAGAAGTGAATCCCGAGGCAAACGGTGTCGCCAAGGGCTGAAATGGCCCGAGAAGAGGAAATCGAGATGAGTACTACCATGAAAGCAATCTTTAGGTATGGAAGGATAGATGCCTGAGAAAAGACAAGGAATTGAAGGACATGGTGAACAAGTTAACAGACCTGCAGACGGTAGTCAACTTCATGATGCAAAACAATGTGATGCAGTTGGCGTTTCCCTTGCTAGATACACCGGCACCAGCGGCCAACGCCGATGTCTGAAAAAATGATAGAAGGCAGTGCCAATTGTCCCACAACATGGCAAGTGACAGGGGAATTCACATCGGCAATCACGAGATGCCGAATGGACAGAGTCAAGGCAAAGAGAATCTCAAAGGACACCACAGACAAAAGAGACCTATATTAGGGGATCTCGGTAGATCCATAGACAAAATCTCTACTTTGATGATGCAGTGGACATAGAGAAGTCCAAAAGAACCCACTCTAACACAGGAAGCAACGCACCAAAGAGGCTGAAATCGACTGACAGCCGAGCTCTCGAACAGGCAAAGGAGGGCCTGAGAGATTACCTCAAGAGAAAGAAGCACGAGGCCAAGATCACATCCAACGCACAACTGAAGTCCTCATTCTCTGTGGAGCTGGATGCGTTTGAGGCACCGAAGAGGTTCAGTATGCCGAAATTTCAAATCTATGACGGTAAGTCTGACCTAAATTTTCATGTTGGATTATACTTAAATGCAATGGCTTTGTGGAGTAGGAACAAGTAGTTATTGTACAAAGTGTTCCCATCAACGTTTAGGAAGATAATGTCAGATTGATTTCACAAGTTACCGAAATGATGTGTAAAGACCTAGGAAGGCCTGGCTGAGATGTTTGTGGCCAGGTTTGTTACCAACAAGTTATGGCTATTGAGGGTAGACTTCCTACTGGCTCTAAAGATTAGCGATGGCGAAGGCCTCAGGGCTTACGCCAAAAGATACTACGAGGTTTACAACCGGATTCCAGCTTGTAACCAGGAACTTGCAGTTGGTTCTTTCAAGAACAGCTTGGATGATGATTGCCTACTTCGGCAATCCCTTGCAAAAACCCTCCTGAAAAACATGGAAGAGCTCGTGGCACGGATCAAAAAGTATGCCAGAGCAGAGAAAGACAGGAAAGCCAAAAAGACAAATGTAGCGAGGCAGGAGAAAAGAAACGGCTCGCCAAAGCGTAGCCGAGGAAACAACGGCGCCAACAAGCTAGAATTGAGATTGAATGTTATGCAGGTAGTAAGCATAGTTTTCAAGATCCCCATTTACAAGATCTTGGAAAGAATTAGAAACCAGCTATACTACAGGGCATCACAAACATCCCAGGTGAATACATGGGTAGAAGCACTGGGAAAAATTGCGCCTACCACGAAGAGACTGGGCACATGACTCAAGGATTCCAGGCTCTGAAGTCGCACCTAGAGGATTTGGTTAAACAGGGACACCTGAGAGACCTAATCGATAAAGCAAAACAAAAGAAGAACAGACGAAACTAGCCTAGACGTCGACACCACCACCACCACTACCACCACCATCACCATCACCATCACCATAGGCAGAAGGACCACGAGTAATCAATGTGATTCACTTGAAGGTCAATGAGAATGGAATTTGAGGAGAGAATCAGAAGGTAAGGCATTTACAGCATATCTACCAAGTCCAATAGAAGAAGCCTCGGACAGATGGACATCAAGGGCCGATGATATTTTTCACTGAAAAGACTTAGATATGGTTCAATATCTGCACAACAATGCTCTGGTGGTGACATTGAAGATCAGAGACTACCAGGTGAGGCGCATCTTGGTTGATTAAGGCAGCTCTTGTGACATAATGTATGTCAGATGTTACAGGGAACTTGGCCATCACAAGGATGATTTGGAGCAATCCGATAGCCCCATGGTTAGATTTAATAGGACCCCAACATGGCCATTGGAGACCATAAACTTAGAGGTACAAGCTGGAACCAAGACAGTCACTCAAAATTCACAGTGATAGATACCCCATCTCCATACAATATCATCTTGAGAAGGCCTTGGTTGCATGCTATAAGGGTTGTTCCCTCAACATTGCACCAATTGCTGAGATTCCCAACCGAGTACCGGACTGAAGAGGTAATGGGAGATCAAGTGCAGGCGAAAAATCCCTCAATGGCAGCAATGAAGTATTCCTGTAATATTAGAGAAATAGAAACAATAGAGATTGAAGACAAAGACCAGGAGGTCTTGGATGATTTCAGTAAGAAACCTGCTAACAAGAATGAAGAACCTTTGAAAAAGGTTCTAGTACAGAAAGTAGATAAAGAGCGATTCTTCCTCTTCAGTTCGGGTTTAGCCGAGGAAGAAGAAAGAAAATTGAAGAATTTCTTAAGAGAGAACATCGAGGTGTTTGCCTGGACACCCTATGAGATGCCGGGAATCAGCCTTGAGGTCACCTGCCATAGATGTAACGTGGACAGGTCAGCCAAACCTGTGATCCAAAGAGCAAGGAGACCTACTTTGGTCCATGTATAGGCAGTTGAAGAGGAAATGAAGAAGCTGTTGGAAGCACATACAATCTGAGAAGTAAACTACCCAACGTGGTTGTCCAACACAATGGTAATAAAGAAGAAGAATGGCAAAAGGAGGGTTTGTGTAGACTTCACAAGCTTGAACAAAGCTTGTCCGAATGACTATTTCCCTCTACCCAAGATTAATAAACTTATAGATGCCACATCGGGGCATGAAAGGATGAGCTTTCTGGATGCATATGAAGGTTATCACCAGATAGCTATATATGCCCCAGATGAAGAAAAGATAGCGTTGATTACCCTCCAAGGACTTTACTGTTACAGGGTAATGCCCTTTGGGCTGAAGAATGCAGGAGCGACATACTAGAGGCTGGTTACTAAGATGTTCAAGCACCTAATTGGGAAGACCATGGAAGTCTACATCGATAACATGGTAGTTAAGAGTAAAGAACCTAGAGATCATTTGGCCAACCTAAAAGAAGTCTTTGACATATTGAAGGCATATCGGCTTTGCCTGAATGCCTCGAAGTGCGTATTTGGGATAGGATCCGGTAATTTTTTGGGGTATTTAGTAACTAGTAAAGGAATTGAAGCAAGCCCAAATTAGGTCAAGGCCATCTTTGATCTGAAGAGCTCGACAATAGCGAAAGAAGTCCAGGTTTTGATTGGCAAGGTAGCAACTCTAAATAGATTCATCAGCTGGAGTTCAGACAAGTGTAAACCATTTTTTCAGTTATTAAAGAAGGCCACAAATTTCTTGTGGACGGAAGAATGCGAAGTCGCTTTGGCCGACTTGAAGAAATACCTGACAACCCCGCCCGTGTTGTCACACCTAGTTGTAGGAGATGAACTATTTTATACTTGGCAGTCTCGGACTACGCCGTCAGTGTCGTGGTTGTCTAAGAAGAAGAATAAGAGCAGAAGGCAATGTACTATGTGAGCAAGACCTTGGCAAATGCAGAGACCAGGTACTTGTCTTTGGAAAAATTAACGCTTGCTCTGGTAATGGCTTCAAAGAAATTGAACCATTACTTTCAAGCTCACAAGATTGTGGTATTAATGGAGCATCCATTAATGTCTCTACTACAACATGGAAATCTGACAAGCAGAGTAGCACGATGGGCTGTAGTTCTAGGTTAGTATGACATAGAATATAGACCAAGGACAGCAATAAAGGGTTAAGTTTTGGCCAATTTTGTCCCTAAGTTCACACCAAAAGCATGCCCGAGGCCGATGCCTGTGAACCTCAGCCAAGGATGCCTAGGACAACCGGAAGAAACACAGCTAGGACCACAGAACCCTATCCCAACAGGACAAAAGAAAGATTAGGAAAAATCGAAGCCTTGTAACATTTACATCGGCGACTCCTTCCGCCTTTTTGTTGACGACAGCTCATACCGATAAAGAGCAGGACAGGAGTGGTGTTGGTTTCGCTAGACGGACAAATGATAAAACAATCTATCCATCTAGGATTCAAAGCCTCAAACAACGAAGTAGAGTATGAAGCACTAATCGCAGGACCAAACCTAGTAGCAACAGTTGAAGCCGATGAGATGGTAGTCTACTATGACTCCTAACTTATTGTCAATCAAGCGACGGGTGAATATACAGCCCGAGATGAGAGAATGATGGCCTATGTCAAGGAGGTCATCAAGTTACTAGCACAATTCCAAAGCTGTTGACTGCAACAGGTTAGCCAAGATGACAATAGCCATGCTGATGCCTAAGCAAACCTAGTCAGTGCCATAAAGTCAGACGAACCAAGAACAATCATGGTGGATTATCTATTACGCCCAAGTATAGAACCTTTGATAACAGAGTATGAAATAATGTGTATAGAGATGGGTCCAAGCTAGATGAACGCCATAGTTAAGTTTTTCAGAGATGGCAAGCTGCCAGAAGACAGAAGGGAAACTCACAAGACAAGACTGAAGTCGGTTAGATTCTACCTATCAACAGAAGGCCATATGTACAGAAGATCTTTTATTGGACCTTTACTGTTGTGTGTGCATCTTTCCCATATAAAAGAATTTTTGTACGAGATCCACGGCGGAGTATGTAAAAGCCATGCAGGGGGCAGGTCATTTGCTTATAGAGCTATATTGCGGGGATTCTAGTCGCCCTACATGCAAAAGAATACTAAAGCATATGTGAGAAAGTGGGAGAAGTGTCAAAGGTTTGCACCTTTGATACACTAGTCTGTTGGCGATCTGAATCCAGTGTCCAGTCCTTAACCATTTGCCCAGTGGGGCATGGATCTTATTAGGCAATTGCCTAAGGCAACTAGACAGAGGAAGTTCCTGATTGTAGCAACTGATTACTTTGCAAAGTGGGTAGAGGCTAAACCTCTTGCCAAAATCTGAGATGTAGATGTAAAAAACTTTATCTGGAAGAACATAATCACCATATTCGGAATCCCAAGAGCCATTGTGGCAGACAATGGCACTCAGTTTGACGGCAAGCTAATCAAGAACTACTATTTAACCAGTTTCTCCTAAAGCAATGGTCAAGCCGAGGCGTCTAACAAGACTATCCTAGATGGAATCAAGAAAAGACTAGAAGTTGCCAAGGGCAAGTGGGTAGAGGAACTGCCAAATGTCCTATGGACATATTGCACGATGCCGAGAAGATCTACTGGAGAATCTCCTTTTGCCACAGCCTATGGCACTAAAGCAATCATTCCACTCGAGATCGGCATCCCTGGAATTAGAACCCAGGAAGTGGAGAATAGAACAAATGAGGCATTCCTTACCCGAGATCTAGACTTAATTGAAGAAAGAAGAGAAAGAGCAGCAATTCGGATGGGGGCATACCAGCAGCAACTTGCCAGGGCATACAATAAAAAGGTCAATCATAGGGAGTTTCAAGTTGGAGACCTCGTCCTAAGAAACGTTTTTAGCAATATCCCAGAGAGGGCAAGCTTGGCCCAAATTGGGAAGGACTATATTGGTTTATCTCGGTCGCCAACAATGGTGCATATCGGCATGAAGACATTGATGGCAAGGAATTGCCAAGACCATGGAATACCATCAATTTAAAGTTCTTTTATCATTATTTTTTCTTCTTTTCATGTAAACAATTTCTAGCCGAAGTACAAATAAAATACTAGTTCGATTTTATCTTTTACAAAATGTTGTTGAAATTTATGATTGTGAGATAAGACTAAGAAAGTCTTAAAGCGATGTTCTTATGGAGAACAATGCAATTAACTTAGACTTGCCATGATAGTAGAGTTGAACTAAGTACAAGGCGATGTTTGAATATGAAACAAGATGAAACTAGCCACGTTTTGATTAGTTTGTGCGAAAAGCCGAGGTGGATAATACACTCAGCACACTAAGGTCAAGCCTTAAGTGTTTAGTTTGAGCGAGCCAAACACGATGACGTTGGTCATGAGTGTCTAAGTTAGACATAGGCTAGAACCAGATGATACATCTTTAATGTGAACATAAGTAATACTTAGGTTCACATTAGGGGGCAGGAGGCATGAATGAGTCAAGTGAATATAACACATGTAAAAAAAAATTCAAAATTTTACAAGTTGAAGTTATCCGAGATGGCTTAAGTTATATCTGATATATAATAATCCGAGATGATTGATCCAAGATAAGCATCCAAGTTGTTATACTTAGAAGGATGTGAAAGAGTCAAGACACGAAAAAAAAAAAAACACAAGGCATAAGGAGACACAAGAAGAAATAGCAAGCATACATTCAATATTGGGAAAATTACACTAACGGTCCTTATAGTTGGGGGCTTGTGTCACTTTAGCCCCTAACTTTTCAATTGTAACACATTTGACTCTGAATTTTGAATCTTATTCTAAATAAGGACAATTGAATATATTATTGCTTAATTTCAAGGGCAAAATCGTCAATTTGATAAAATATAAACTAATTTGATAAAAATAAATGTCAAAAAATATTTTTGAATATTGAAAAATTATTTCTACCCACTAAAGATAAAATTATGTAAAATTGATAAATATTTTAGACGTTTATTTATATTAAATTAATTTTTATTACGTGTTTAGATGATGGTCGTGTAATGGGTAATTGTAGACGTCCCCGAACACCCCGGGAGGAACGAGCTCCCGTTCTGTTCATTTGGGGTCACTACAGCTCAGGACTCTCAAAATTGTCACGGTTCTAAGTCTGAACCAAAGAGTCCAAATCCGGCAAATCGTTTTGAGAAAAACAGATTTTTTTGAAAAGAAGTGCCAAACATGGACTGCTTTGCCAGATACAGAGTCGCCACCTAAATATTTTATTTTGAGAAATTTAGGAAACTCTGACTCGTTGCCTAAGGCCACGTGTCCGTCATCACCAAAGTTGCCTCGGCTCGGGAACTTGGGTACGATTGGGGAAGGTCACTTCGTGAGCACCCCCGCTCGCCCGATCAAAGATCGGCCTCTACTAACCATGATATCTAGTTTTGAAAACATTATGCGTTCTTATTCCGGTTATTAGCCTAGATTTACTATGTGATGCGCACAGCATACAAGTATAGACCAAATCCACCTAAAT
>NW_021030462.1:273952-312374 GCF_004153795.1 Camellia sinensis | reverse complement strand
ACAGATGAATGATGCAAACATGCTGTCATACTGTATGCTAATTGAAATATGCCCTAATCTAACCATCATAAGCGGGTAAATAAAAGGGAGAAAGACGTGGGGTTGGAAGACATACAACACACACACGCACACTTATTACAGTTATGCTCTCGCGCAGAGGGTCCGAATAAATATACAGTCCCGAATAAAAGAATATTACAGTCCAAATATTACAGTCCGAATAATGTACAAATTCCTAATTAATTAATCAAATTAACTAAGAAAAACTGTAAAACTGGCGTGCAAGCTAGGGATTGCCTTGCTTCTGATGAATGATGCATGTCTGGGCTGCCTTGCGCGGAAATCCACTGGGATGCCCCAATTAGCCTCTGTTTAGCAGTTATTCTTGGAAAGCGTGCCAGACTCTGAAAAGTTGCTGATTCTTCATTTTGCTGCAACAGAGAGCGAGAAAGGGGCATAGCAATGTATTTTCATAAATATATGCATGCCTCGATCCTCGTGACACCAATCACGCATATCGAGGCATGATGGCTGAGGAGTCGAATTGCACAATTTAATATGGGATGAATGCACATGAAAACACAACGAGACCTAACTCCATCATGGATGATCCGGAGTGTCGGTGACTGGGGAATTGAGACACGTTCCGTCACTCGGAGTACGAAACGCACCTCGTTTTCCGTGCCCGGGCTAACTCCTATCCCGAACACGATGTAGTATGCATGATATGCATGAATGCAACTAAGATACAACCTAGTATGCACAATGCTATGAAAATGAGATGTCTCGAAATACGTGTCCACGGGCACGCAAACCGAGGAAATGCATACGCAATGCAAATGACATGGAAATATGATATGGGCTTACACTAACATGAGAGAGCCTCAGCCACACTCACATAAGATGCCGATGGATGAAAATAAAGTGCCTTGAAATGCGTGCACACGGGCATGCAAACCGAGGCAATGGCATACGCAATGCAAATAACATGAAAATATGATATGGGCTTATACCAACATGAGAGAGCCTCAGCCACACTCACATAAGAGGCCGATGGATGAAAATGAAGTGCCTCGAAATGCGTGCACACGGGTACGTAAATCGAGGCAATGGCATACGCAATGCAATAGCATGGGAATGGCATATGTAAACATGCTAATGGAATTTCAGCACTGAAATGTGGGGAAAACAGTCCCGAAATAAGGCGAAAACACACCCGATGCATGGAATCTCTCCCGAAATGTAAAATTAGGCACGTAGAATGAACTACAGCTATACAAAGCATGCATAATTGGTACACGGGATGAAAAGACAGAAGCAAGGCAGCCCCAAAATAAGCATTTTTCCAGTTCAAAGCATGGCCAAACAGCAAACATAAATAGGGCAATACTAGCATGCAAAAATGGCCCTAAATATGAGATTATGAAGCAACTCACAGCTGCCGGCTCCAAATGGGTTAGGGCCCTTCAACAGCATTGAAGAGGGGCCCAAAATATGACATATTACAGAACTGTAAAAACCCTAAAAACAAACATAGATATGGCTAAGCTCTTATGCAAGAAAATGGGCCAAAAGGTGGCCAAAGAGGCAAGTGGTATATGCACAGCCCAAACTGAAAAATTCCCTTCTACAACATTGAAGAGGGACCAAAAATATGACTATTTACAGAACTGTAAAAAACCCAAAAACAAAGCTAGAAATGCAATGCAAAATGAGGCTCAAAGAGGCTATAACACAAAGTCTACAAAATATTCATCAAACAGCCAAAGACCCCTAATGAAACATTACAAGGGGGTCAAAATATGGCTGTTTTCAGTTCGGACCAAAGTCCAAAAACAGCAACATCAGGGGCTGCCAAAGCATGCAAAAATGGGGACCAAAAGAGAGATATAACACGAAGTGTATAAAATATACCTCAAATAATGAAAGGTCCTTAATGAAACATGAAGAATGGGCCAAAATAAGACTATTTCTAGTACTGTAAAAAAGCCAAAAACCGAAGCATAATAGGCTGCCAAAACATGCAAAAATGGGACCCAAAAGAGAATATAAAGGCAAGTATAGCATGGAGGTCCCAAACAGTGTTGAGCCCTTCTTCAATGTTGAAGAAGGACTCAAAATAAGCCTACTTACAGTTTACATCATCCTCCAAAACAGATCACACACAAGCTAAAAATACTACGCAAGATAACGGTATTTAAGAAGGATATTGAAGCAAGTGCAATATGGGGGGCTCAAACAGTGTTGAGCCCTTAAGCAAAAGTGAAAAAGAGCTCAAAAGAAGGCCACTTTCAGTTAGGGCCGGAGCTCAAAACAGCAAGCATATATGGCTAAGGAATGTTGCAAAAATTGGCTTAAAAAGAAGGAAATGGCAACTCACCCTTGTAGACCAATCTTTGGTTGCTTCTTGGACCAAGTTGCAGCACCTTTAGCCTCTGAGAAACCCTCCTTGCTGCTGGAAATGGAGTGGTGGTGATGGTGTTAGGTGGTAGTGAAGAAAAGGGGATGAAACTTGGGTGTTTTAGGGTAGAAATGAGAGGAGGAGAGGTGATCTAATGCAAGAGGCTCAAAGGGTTTTTTTTTTCTAACCCTTAATCCAAGTGCTGGCCCCTGGTTATATGGAACAAAAAGAGGGAGTAAAGGTGGGGAAAAGGTGGGGGAAAAGGAGGCAAGTTTTCCCCCAAAAAATATCCCCCGGATTGAGATATTTTCTGGGGGATACAGCTATACAGCTGTAAAGTGTGTATTGCAAGGAACATGGCCGGCCACCCCCCCTAGCCGGCCGGCTAGGGGTCAAAAAGGTCAAGTTGAGTTAGTGGCCGGCCAACACAAAAAGATGGCCTCCCAGGTCCCCTCATCACAACCCTGTGGTTCGAATTTGGAAACTCTAAAACAGGAGAGAGAACAAGCCATTTTTAGGAGGGGTTCAAAAGGTTCAATTGGAGTTTCTGGCCAGCCATAAACTTTTAGGGTCCTCCCATGTGTGTACAACACAAATATGTGGTTTGGGGTTGACGAAAGTGGCCCCAAGGTGTTCAACATTGGCTCGGAAGTGAGAAAAAACGGGTGTCGGAGGGCGAAAATGGAATATAACTGGTTGCCAAGATAATTGCTGGCCTCCCATCCTCCAGTGACCTTCCTGGTGATGAAACAGAGGCACCTGCCAAAAATGAACGAAAACCGATGCAAAACGAATGCTCGGGGGCCAAAACACGCAGTTCAAGGTCCCGAAAAAGGGCTGCCAAGCACCGAAAGTGGCGTTCGGCCACGAAGTGGGTTTCTCAGACCCCAGTGTCTCTTGAAAGGGACAAAATAAGATGTATGCCAAAATTTAGAGCAAACGGAGATGGTTAAGCGGTCCCGAACCGAGGCACATGGCCAACGGTCCCGAAAACCGGGAACCGGGCTTCGAAATGGGAAAAATGGCCTACGGCCACCAAATGTAGCCCACGGCCACTGAGAGATGGTCTACGGGACCTCTCCCTCCCCTCAAGAAAAGAAACAGAGAAAATCGAGTCTGGTTCGCAAACCGAGACAAGGCACAGAAGAGGGTTCGGAAATCCGGAGGCAGGGCTCACGGCCGCGACTCTGAGACTTCTGAACGAGCATGATATGCAACGTCACCGAGCGCTCAGTCGGTGATGTCTGAGTCTTAAGATCGGTCAAAAATGGGGTGTCTACAGTAATTTTTATTTTCATTAAATTAGTTCTATTTTTTCAAATATCAAATATGGCGACAACTTTAATATCATTATTAAACTAATCCATTAAATTAAAAAATTCAAAACTAAAAAAATTTCATATATTAAATATATCGATTACACATTGTAATCTTAACAATCACCCATTACATGGTCATCATCCAACCACATCATAAAAATTAATTTTGTAAAATAAATAAATAAATTAATGTCTAAAAAATTTATAAATTTTAGATAATTTTATCTTTGATGGGTAGAAATAATTTTTAAAAATTTTAAAATAAGGACAATAAGGGAAAAATCTTCAATTTGATAAAATATAAATTAACTTGACAAAAATAAATGTCAAAAAAATATTTTAAAATTTTTAAAAATTATTTCTACCCATCAAAGATAAAATTATGTAAAATTGGTAAATTTGTTACACATTTATTTTACAAAATTAATTTTTATTATGTGTTTGGATGATGACCATGTAATGGGTGATTGTTAGGATTATAATGTGTAATCGATATATTTAATATATTAAATATTTTTAGTTTTGAATTTTTTGGTTTAATGGATTGGTTTAATAGTGATATTAAAGTTGTCGCTATATTTGACATTTGAAAAAATAAAAACTAAGTTAATGAAAATAAAAACTACCGATTACATGATCATCATCTAAACACATAATAAAAATTAATTTGATATAAATAAATAAATGTCTAAAAGATTTATCAATTTTACATAATTTTATCTTTAGTAGGTAGAAATAATTTTTAAATATTCAAAAATATTTTTTTGACATTTATTTTTATCAAATTTGTTTATATTTTATCAAATTGACGATTTTTCCCTTGAAATTAAGCAATAATATATTCAATTTTCCTTATTTGGAACAAGATTCAAAATTCACGGTTAAATGTGTCGCAATTGAAAAGTCAATGACTAAAGTAACACAAGCCCCAAACTATAGGGACTGTTCGTGTAATTTGCCCTTCAATATTTAGAAAAGAAGGACTTGCATTCAAAAGGAAAAGAAATCTTGTTCAAAGTACATCCCAAGGCACCTCGGCCACCAAAAACAAAAGCATTCAAGACAATGCAAGATTTTCAACTGTTCAAACAAAAAAGTAAAAATAAAAAAGAAAGGGCTTCAGGAATTAGATCTGGGGGTATTGTTCTTGGTCTGTTCCACCTCGGCAGTTGGTTGTGTATCGGCCTAGGTAGACAGGATAGTAGACTCTTCGACCTCAACATCGACCTTGATCTCGGCATCGATCTCCCGCAGGGTCTCGTCAAGGCTCTTGTCAGCGGCTTTAACCTCGGCTACAGAGATGGCATTCGATGGTAAAGGGCTTGTGGAGACCTCGTCCTCATCCTTACTGGTCAGGTCCAAAACCTGATCGTTAAGCGCTGGAGACTTGGGCCCAGTAGCATTTGCCTATTTAGCTTTAGAGGACTTAACCCCAGCAGTGGCGTTAGTGTTAATCTCCTCTTCTACTTCTTCTTCCTTCTCCTCCTCGGATTGAGTTGGGAAAGGAGGGAATGGCAATTAGAGCTAGCTAAAATCTCGCAGGGGAGAATCCTTGAGCACTGAAAGTTTGTTTAAAGTCGCCGACCAATCAAGGAAGAAGCCACGGTTGTAGGCCTGGCTGACTTGCTTCTTGTACTGTTCTCTGACATCAGCTTGGCCTTCAGTATACGCCTTTTCATCAACTGTTTTGATCTCGGCATCCTTGGAAGCGAGAGCCTCGGTAAGAGCCGTCTCGGTCTTGGTGACCTTCTTGACAGATGCCTTGGCTTCAGCTTCTGCCTTTTGCTCAACCCTTCTGGCCAAGTTACACCTATCCAGCAGCTTCGCCCTTGTTGTCTCGGCTTGGTTAAGACGGTAAAGCTAATCAGTGGCCTCTTAGGTCTTTTTCAGGAGATATTTCTTCATTAACTTAGCCTTGTAAACAAAGGCATGGGCATGCTGCATAGACTGCAAAACAGAGAAGATACATTGGTAAAGTAGTGAAAATAATTCTAAGTATGGAAACTATTGAACTGAAAATAGGAAAAACACTTACCATAATAGAGTTCTGCATTATGTAGGCGAAGTGCTCGTACTCATTAAAGTCACCGATGGCCTGCATATCGATGGAAAGAAGCGTGGTTGAGGATAAGGCAACGACAATCTCAAGCTGGCAAGCTGCACTCTTACTTAGCTTGATGAGGCGACCATCAATGGTAATGTTGGGGACAAATATGTCAGAAAAGTCATCGGCAATAGAGGACTTTTGTTTTTTTGGTGGCAGGACATTGACAGAGTTAATAGAGGCTTGCCTCTTTTCAGCCTCAGCAAGTTTGGATATCAAGATTTCATCTTCAGGATCTTTCTCTTTAGAAGATGGTGTGATAGTGACCTTGGCCTTGGCCTTTTTTACCCATTTTGGGCTTCTCAACGGAGGAAGGAGATGGGTTTGATTGAGCAATCACCACGTCAGGTATACCAGAGAGCAAATCATCGGCAATGGTAGGTTTTCGGTGCCTTTCCTTTGATAAGATGGCAATGGTGACACCGGGGCTGAGTTTGAAGGCAGGAAGAGCAATTGACAGGTTGGCGGGATCGTACACTGGCTGATTGAGGCGTCTCTTACTCATGGTTCTACCTGCAGGACCATTAAAGGGACGTTAGCGTCGTTTGTGTTCTGACAGTGGAATGTTCTGTGATGGAGCCGATGCTGACAGTTGGTCGGCTGGTTGGGAGCTGGAACCTTGATCTACCTAGGGAGAGGCAGTTAAGGTTGATGTAGAAAGAGTCTTGCTTCTTCATGGAGTGTCGGGATAAGTGATTTATAAGTTGTTGCATAGTTCGAAAGGGAAGGAACTTTTTGATCTTGATGGGCAAATCAAAGAGCCTCTTAAGATTGGCTCTGGGAATGCAGACTTTTCAAAAATTCTTGTCGGATTGAGGAAGAGCTACAGGAAAATAATGTACGGTCAATAAAACAGTGAAGCAGAGAGCCTAAACAGATGATGTGCTTAAAGTGCATGTTCTAGAAGATGACTTTCTCTTGTGATCTCCTAGGATGCTTCTGGGGAGTGGGAAAAGGTGGAGAACATCATCTTAAGAAAACTCCCAATTGCCCGAGACAATAAGGTAGTCCTCCTTGACACCTTTATTGGAATCGGGAAGGTCAACAATCAGCTTGTATGCTGTGGATCTCAACTTCAGGTAGTAGGTAATGCCATTTTTTGACTCAATGGTACACATAGTGTAGCAGTATTGGACGTCTTGGAGGTTGAGTTGGGCTCTATGTCGGCAGTTAAGCCCGGTTATTCCGTTGATTACACGGAAGATATTGATAGCTAGTTGCATATGGTTCAGCTTATAGAAGTGGAGCATTTCTCTAAACAGGATATTTAGAGGAAACCTAATTCCCCCCTTAAGGATGGACACCATAGGGAAGGGCATATAGTTTTCTCCTGGCATTATGGAGTCATCTTTTCCAGCTAGTCTAATATGGACATTGGTAAGGATGTTAAACTCTCGACGAAAGACTTCTATTTGGGTAGGACTATCTACCCTCTACTTGTGCATACCTATGATCTTGGCTTAAGTGGTTTTTTGACTTTCTGAGAGAAAAAGGGTTTGAGTGGGTTTAGGGACCCTGGCGTGGTTCCACTAAGTAGGGGGTTAAGAATTTTGGGATCCTAGAAAAGGCTTGAAGGCAAAATCTATTACAATTTTCTTAGTGTATACGGTTCTAACAAGTCCTAAGCCTAGATCTAAGGAGCATTGGGAGAGTAGGCAAGAATCTATGAAATGTATGAACAATAAGGATTCAGAATTGAAAAATAAACACAAGAATGCAAGCAGAAACTCAAAATAGGACAAACAAGCAAAGAAAACAAGGTTCAAAGCTTGAAATAAGGGTAAAACAACACAGATTTCAGATGGTTCAAGAACTCAGGAAAAAGTAAAACGTGTTCAAACATATTTGATGAATTCAGAGCAAGAAAAGGTAATTCAGTACCAGTGTGCAAGAGTGAGAGAAGATGTGCGAAAAGCATATACAAGGGCATATAGAACAACAGAACACAAGTTTAGGCCATCAAATGGTGATATAAATGCAACTACAAGTGTAATGTGTGTGGTGTGCAACAGTTAAAAATAGAAAAATATTCAAGAACAAGGAGGAAAAACCGAAAGTGAAACCAAGAGAAATCAAGGACTTACAGAATATGAGTAAGGAAACAAGCGCCGAAGATGTGTTCGCTGGAGTCAGTAGATGCATTTGGCCAAAACAGACTGTCGATTTGATCGTCGGAGACAATGAACATCAACAGCCGCAGAAAGGTTTTAAGGTTTGGCTATGGAGTCTAGAGAGAAAAGATCTGAGTGAAGAGAGAGAATGAGATAAATTTGAAAATGAAAGGACAGAAGTGAGAGGGGAAAGTTTTGTTGAAATTTGAAAAGGCGACAAAACTAGCCTAGGATGACGTGCCTATCAGATGGTGTGGAAAAGAAGTAAAAGGACATATCTGATGCGTGACGGGTATGAAGCAATAGAGAAAGGACACGTGGATAAAATGGTTGAGGCCATTGTGTATGACAGCTCATGTGTAGTTGAGATTCTTGAAATTCTTGAACTAGTGGGGTAAAAACCTCGGCTAGCGAAGCGATCTTGGTGGAGATGTTAAAAAAAAACTTGATTCTTAACTCTTTCTGAAATGGGTACCTGAATATCTCTAGCATGTTGTTTAGCCGACATGTTAGAAGATGAAATGATGTAGGTTTCATTGCCTCAGGTTGCCGAGGTAGCAGAACCTAGGGGGCAGTTGTGGGGAGGTATTTCGGGAATGGCGCCACACATCCGAGGTGCTGTCGAGATGTCGGCTGAGGTGCTACAAGGGCGAGCTTGCCGAGGTGGTTATGGTGTTGCGGAGATATGGTGTGGCAATATTGAAATCTGAGATATTTGGATAGAGGACAAGAGTCCTAGATGAAAAGAAGCACTTAGTTCGGATATGGATAAAGCATATGAGTGGTTTATCCATATCTAACTAAGAGTCCGAAATAAGTATTGTGCTTGAGTCTTATGAAGTGAGACTTCTAGGGGGACAAGGGCACTAGAGGCTGTAAAAGATAGATACCCCCGTGGGTCGAATATATGCTTTATTTTGTGAGTTTAGTACTTTTTTGATATCTTGAGAGATAAGATTAACTGATTTGATCGTCGAAATGTCCTCGCGTGGACGAGCCACCGAGGTATTCTAATTTTCTTATTGGCAGGTGGTTGGTGTAATCTATTTTGCCGCGTGCTCTCCATCTAAGTTCTATATTTGGTTGTAAGGTCGAAAATTAACACCCACAAGACCTTTCAGCTCAACACTGACCATTATCTATTCCTCTTCATTATTGATATATATATATTTTTTAGTTGTTGAGAACACATTATTGATGATAGTGAGAATTTTTTAAGGAATTATATATATATATATATATATATATAATGGTTGAATTTAATGAGTTTTTACTTTAAAACAAAATATCATGAAGATTATTTTATTTACAACAATATTAGAATCATATCATTTTTATAATATTTTTTTGTATAAATTTTATGCACATATAGAATTTTTCTTTAAAAAGGACAAACACCACATTTTAATTGCTGAACTATCTCATGCTATGATTTAATTTTTATATAACATCACCTGCTTGCTTTTGTTCATTGATATTGGGTATTTGAGAAGTTGCTATTTTAATAGGTTATTTTAGTTTTTAATTATTTTAATAAGTTAAAATTTTTGTGTTTAAAAAGATAATTCAATTTTTTTTTATAATTAAATGTGATATTTATGAAAAAAAAAAAAAATTATAAATTTGATACAACAATTTATTAATTTTAACCCTAAAAGAGCATTTCCCAAGCACCCCCAATAGTTATAGAAAAAAGAAGAGTTGAAAGGCCCCCAACCACTTGTTCCTACTTGCTTCCTAATGTTGTACAACGGACAAATTGAAGCGCTTGGCCTCTGTTTGTTTGCTGGCTCAATGGCTTCTCCAAAAATTTTGTGCTACAATCGAAAGCGGTGGCTCGGTGCTGGTAGTTGGCAGACTGCATGTCAGTGAACCGCTAATGAAGCTAACCCAGGGCTTCCATTTGTGCCCTGGAAAGCTTCCGTTTTGGCGGTGAATATATATATACACACACTGGTATGCTATGCTTACAGTTTGGAATTCATTTTCTACATACTCCTAGCAGTGGCTCATGAATTCGTTTTCAATCATTCGCTTTCAATCATTCGCGTGCGAAACCCCTCTTCCATCAATTGTGACAGAGGCTTTATTCAGGGAAAAACCTTTTGATTTATCTTTCTCCCCTCTGGTATGTACTTCATTTGTTCCTTTTTCTGTATTAAGGTTTTGGAGAGAGTGATTCTTAATTTCGTTGACCCAATCAATGGAAGCATGCCAGGTATTCGCTAAAATTCCTATAAGAACGTTCGTTTTGTTTTTTCTGTTCATTTTTACCCTTGACTGTTTACTTTGTTTTTGGTAGACGCTGTTTGCTACCTTATTTCAAACTTGCCTTGATGAAATGCTATATTTCTTGTAAACAAAGTTGAGAGAGAGTGATATTGAAAGAGACCTGTATATTATTTACACTCTGATCAGAAACCAAATGAAGGCTCCATTATATAGGAGCTGAGTACAAATATTATTATGATGTTATTTACTATAATAAAGAAAAGTAGCCGAAAGGAAAGGAGGTGGGCGGCCGAAAGCAGGGACAGGCCGAAAGTGTTTCTATAATATATTCCTACATACTATACTATAGTAATATATTCCTATACAACGTATATTATATTAATAATACATTCCTATACAAAGCATATTATATTAATAAGGATATTAATATATTAACAGCCCCCGCAAACTCAAGGAGGACAAACATCAACCAACTGGAGTTTGGAGACAAGTTCAATGAAGTGGCCAGGAGAATGAGCTTTGGTGAAGATATCAGCAGGTTGTTCAGCAGAGGAGATGGGATGGAGATGGACAGTACTACGAGTGACATGTTGACGAATAAAATGACAGTCAATCTCAATGTGCTTGGTGCGATCATGAAAAACATCATCGTGAGCTATTTGAAGAGCACTGTAATTGTCACAAAAGAGGGCAGTAGCGCCAGAGGGAGAAACACCCATGTCAGCAAGAAGCCAACGAAGCCAGAGAAGCTCCTGAGTAGTATCAGCAAGAGCACGATATTTAGCCTCGGTACTGGAGCGAGCAGTAAGAGATTGTTTCTTGCTGCGCCAAGAAATAAGAGAATCACCCAAGAAAAAGCAGAACCCGGTAGTAGAGCGCCGGTCAGTAGGATCCCCAGCCCAATCAGCATCGGAAAAAGCACGAAGCTGGAGAGAGGAGCGGGCAGAATAATGAAGTCCATGAAATAAGGTACCTTTGAGATAACGAAGGATACGGACTAATGCAGCATAGTGAGGGGTACGAGGAGCTGACATAAACTGGCTGACAATATGAACGGCATAGGCAATATCAGGACGAGTAACAGTGAGATAGACAAGGCTGCCAACCAGCTGACGATATAGGGTAGCATCAGAGAGAAGAGTGCCATCAAGAGGTGTAAGACGACTTTGAGGCTCCAGTGGAGTGGAGGCAGTCTTGCAATCCGTAAGACCAGCGCGGGTGAGAAGATCAGAGGTATACTTAGCCTGAGAGAGAAAAGACCCCGTGGAATCATGGAAGATTTCAAGACCCAAGAAATAGCTGAGAGGACCAAGATCTTTCATCTCAAAATGATGGCTAAGAAACTGTTTAAGGCAGAGAATACCATCAAGATCGTCACCGGTGATAATCATATCATCCACATAAAGAAGAAGCAAGGTGGTCCCTTAAGCAGTGTTCCGGATAAAAAGAGCAGTATCATAAGAACTGGAGGTGAAACCACAGTCATGAATAGTAGAGCTGAACTTGGTAAACCAAGCGCGCGGAGCTTGTTTGAGACCATATAAAGCACGCTGAAGTTTGCAGACTTTATGAGGTGGATAAGTAGACCCAGGGGGAGGTTGCATGTAGACCTCCTCAAGAAGAACACCATTAAGGAAAGCATTTTTCACGTCCATTTGATAAAGATCCCAGTGGTGAGTGGTAGCAACCGCAATCAGGCTGCGAACAGATGTGAGATGAGCAACAGGAGCAAAGGTCTCCTCATAGTCAATACCATATTCTTGGTTGAAGCCTTTGGCTACAAGGCGGGCTTTGTAGCGCTCAATAGATCCATCAGAACAAGTTTTGATTTTGTAGACCCATTTGCAACTAATGGCAGTCTTGCCAGGAGGAAGATCAACAATGTCCCAAGTGTGAGTTTTGTCTAAAGCCTGCAATTCATCAGTCATAGCTTGTTGCCAAAGAGGATTAGAGCGAGCCTCACGATAGGAGGTCGGTTCATAAGTAGAAAAAGCAGTAGAACCAACAATAAAGTCACGAAGACGAGTAGAAGGTTGGGTTACCCGGCGTGGTCGAGCAGACGGAGGAGGAGCCAGAAGAAGGGACTCAGCAGGAGGGGGGGAGCCCGAGGAAGTAAGAGCAGGACCATCAGAGGGAGCAGGTGCATGGGACAGACCAGAAGGCAAGGCAGTCTCGAGAGAGGCTGGCATGGGCAGTGGAGGAAGCTCATCAGAAAACAGATCCGTGGAAGGGTTAGTAAAAAATAGAGAGGGTGAGGGAACGGATAAACGGAATTGAGAGAGGGAGGAAAACATTGTATGTTCCCAAAAGACCACATGACGAGAGAATACGAAGTCGCTGGAGAGAGGATCCCAACAACGATACCCCTTGTGTTCAATACCATACCCTAAGAAGCAACAAAGGCGAGAACGTGGTTCAAGTTTGGAACGTTCATGAGGTTGGGGAAGAACAAAACAGGCAGATCCAAAGACCCTAAGGTTGGTGTAAGGGGGACGGGTGCCATGCAGACGCTCATAAGGAGTGTGATTATGAATGACAGGTGTAGGGAGACAATTGATAGTGTAAGCAGCAGTGAGAGCGGCCTCTCCCTAAAAATGTTCCGGACAAGAGGAAGACAGAAGGAGAGCTCGAGTAGTGTCAAGGATATGGCGATGTTTCCGTTCAGCACGTCCATTTTGTTGAGACGTACCGGGACAGGAACGATGAGGTTGAGTACCATGGCGCTGAAGAAAGGAAAGAAAGTCAAAATCTTTATATTCCATGGCATTGTCAGAGCGAAAAAGCTTAATATTTTTAGAAAATTGTGTTTTAACCATGGCAGCAAAATTGTAATAAAGTTGTTTGAGCTCAGAGCGATTTTTCATAAGAAACAACAATGTAAAACGGGAAAAATCATCTATAAAAACAACAAAATAGCGTGCGCCTCCCATAGTAGGAGTAGGGAAGGGTCCCCAAATATCAGAATGAATGAGATCAAATGGTGCAAAAGAAATAGAGGCACTTTTATTAAATGACAAGGCAGGTTGTTTGGCAAGTTGACAGGACACACAATCTAAAACATCAGAACTTACATGACCTAAATGACCACTGGAAATTAAAGATTTTAAATGACCAACAGAAAGATGGCCTAAACGACAATGCCAAAGCTGAAAAGGGGATAAAAGAGGAGCAGTGGTAGCAGTGGTAGGAGCTGTGATCTGAGAGGAATCGGGAACATGAAGATGGATGAGTTCGTAGAGACGTCCATGCTTACGGCCTATCCCAAGAGTTTGCCCCGCCCGAGGGTCCTGCACCACACAACCAGTACGGGAAAAGGTAACAGTTAGACCATACTCACATAATTGACTAATGGAGATAAGATTTAAAGTAAGAGCAGGCATAAGATAGACATGGGATAAAGATAAGTGAGAGGTTGAAACAGAACCAACATGACTTACAGACAGAAGAGACCCATCAGCAGTATGGATAGAAGGAACAGGAGGAGTAGAAGAAAGAGGAGTAAAAATAGTAGGATCAAAAGTCATGTGATTACAACAAGCGGAGTCAAAGTACCAAGAAGAGTTACCTGCGGTGGCAGATAAAGCAGTAGATGGAGGAGTACCGGAACGCTGCCAAAAATGTTGAAACATGGCTGCGACATCGGTTTGAGAGAAGACTGGAGTGGAAGGGTCTATAGGGACAGAGGAAGGTAAATCCTCTGAGGCAGCAGCAGCAGTGCGTTAAGCAGGCATTGGTTTAAACGGAGTCCCAAAGAGTACCATGACTCTGAAGAAAGGAAAGAAAGTCAAAATCTTTATATTCCATGGTATTGTCGGAGCGAAAAAGCTTAATTTTTTTAGAAAATTGTGTTTTAACCATTGCAGCAAAATTGTAATAAAGTTGTTTGAGCTCAGAGCGATTTTTCATAAGAAACAACCATGTAAAACGGGAAAAATCATCTATAAAAACAACAAAATAGCGTGCGCCTCCCATAGTAGGAGTAGGAGAGGGTCCCCAAATATCAGAATGAATGAGATCAAATGGTGCAAGAGAAACAGAGGCACTTTTATTAAATGACAAGGCAGGTTGTTTGGCAAGTTGACAGGACACACAATCTAAAACATCAGAACTTACATGACCTAAATGACCACTGGAAATTAAAGATTTTAAACGACCAACAGAAAGATGGCCTAAACGACAATGCCAAAGCTGAAAATGGGATAAAAGAGAAGCAGTGGTAGCAGTGGTAGCAGTGGAAGGAGCTGTGATCTGAGAGGAATCGGGAACATGAAGATGGATGAGTTCGTAGAGACGTCCATGCTTACGGCCTATCCCAAGAGTTTGCCCCGTCCGAGGGTCCTGCACCACACAACCAGTACGGGAAAAGGTAACAGTTAGACCATGCTCACATAATTGACTAATGAAGATAAGATTTAAAGTAAGAGCAGGCATAAGATAGGCATGGGATAAAGATAAGTGAGAGGTTGAAACAGAACCAACATGACTTACAGACAGAAGAGACCCATCAGCAGTATGGATAGAAGGAATATGAGGAGTAGAAGAGAGAGGAGTAAAAATAGTAGGGTCAAAGGTCATGTGATTACAACAAGCGGAGTCAAAGTACCAAGAAGAGTTACCTGCGGTGGCAGATAAAGCAGTAGATGGAGGAGTACCGGAATTCTGCCAAAAATGTTGAAACATGGCTTCGACATCAGTTGGAGAGAAGACTGGAGTGGAAGGGTCTATAGGAACAGAGGAAGGTAAATCCTCTGAGGTAGCAGCAGCAGTGCGTTGAGCAGGCATTGGTTTAAACGGAGTCCCAGAACGGTGAGATTGGCTGCGAGAAAAATTCCCGGTGGAAGGACCATTACGAGAGGCACGAGCGGGATTGCGGAAACAATCTTGCTGGAGATGACCAGGGCCTGTCTTGTTGCAAAACCGGCAAAGACGAACTGGACAATTAACCAGAAGATGAGTTGACGGAAGATTGCGGTTGTGACAGTAATTGCAGGCATTGGACTTCTGTGGTGAAAAAGCCTGCAATTCAGTAGTCATAGCTTGTTGCCAAAGAGGATTAGAGCGAGCCTCACGATAGGAGGTCGGTTCATAAGTAGAAAAAGCAGTAGAACCAACAATAAAGTCACGAAGACGAGTAGAAGGTTGGGTTACCCGGTGTGGTCGAGTAGAGGTAGGAGGAGCCAGAGGGAGAGACTCACCAGGAGGGGAGGAACCCGAGAGAGCAAGAGCAGGACCATCAGAGGGAGCAAGTGCATGGGACAGACCAGTAGGCAAGGCAGGCTCGAGAGAGGCTGGTAGGGGCGGTGGAGTAAGCTCATCGGAGAACTCGAGAGAGGCTGGCAAGGGTGGTGTGGTAAGTGCATCAGAGGTAGGCAAGGCAGGCTCAAGAGAGGCTGGTGGAGTTAGCTCATCAGAGAACAGATCCGTGGAAGGGTCAGTAAAAAAAAGAGAGGATGTGGGAACGGACAAACGGAAGAGAGAGAGAGAGGAAAACATTTTGTGTTCCCAAAAGACTACATGACAAGAGATACGAAGTTGCTGGGAGAGAGGATCCCAACAACGATACCCCTTATGTTCAATACCATACCCTAAGAAGCAACAAAGGCGAGAACGTGGTTCAAGTTTGGTACGTTCATGAGGTTGGAGAAGAACAAAACAGGCAGATCCAAAACCCTAAGGTTGGTGTAAGGGGGACGGGTGCCATGCAGACGCTCATAAGGAGTGTGATTATGAATGACAGGCGTAGGGATACAATTTATAGTGTAAGCAGCAGTGAGAGCTGCCTCTCCCCAAAAATGTTCCGGACAAGAGGAAGACAGTAGGAGAGCTCGAGTAGTGTCAAGGATATGGCGATGTTTCCGTTCAGCACGTCCATTTTGTTGAGACGTACCGGGACAGGAACGATGAGGTTGAGTACCATGATGCTGAAGAAAGGAAAGAAAGTCAAAATCTCTATATTCCATGGCATTGTCAGAGCAAAAAAGCTTAATATTTTTAGAAAATTGTGTTTTAACCATGGCAGCAAAATTGTAATAAAGTTGTTTGAGCTCAAAGCGATTTTTCATAAGAAACAACCATGTAAAACGGGAAAAATCATCTATAAAAACAACAAAATAGCGTGCGCCTCCCATAATAGGAGTAGGACATAGCTTGTGCCCATAGGACATAATTAGTCCCGTCAAGAAGAACGGAAATAGGGTGGTGAGAGGAGTCCAGGTGATCCATGAGAGAAAAATAGCACAATGGAGGTAGAATCTGAAAAAACTGAGGTTACCAGTGAATTCAGAAGGCCAAAATTAGTCAGAAAAGGAGTGAACGGATCAAAAATATGACCAGAAAGGCAGAAAGTGGAATAGTCAACGTCTTGGTCAAACAGGCGCGGCGCAGGTTAGCATAGAGTGGCGCGGCGCACGTTAGCAGGCGAGAGATACGTGGCGCACGGAAGCAGCCAGGGCTGACGTCAGCTGACGTCAGAAACACGCGGCTTACGTTAGCAGATGAGGCGGTGGCGCACAATAGCACCGGACAGTGTAGGAGGCGCGTGGAGCGCGTCTGAAACGAGGCAGCGCGTGGCCTAATGTTCTGGCGGCGCGTGGAGGCGCGTTAGACCTCAGATGATGATGAATCTGGTGGTGTTGGCTTCGTCGTGAAGAGACGAAGGTGCTGGTGTTGTCCAATCTGTATATTAGGTAAGGACGAGGTATGCAGCAATCTGCCAAGAAAAATGTGATGCAGAGACTTAGGAGAAACACCTGTGCTCTGATACCATGTAAACAAAGTTGAGAGAGAGTGATATTAAAAGAGACCTGTATATTATTTACACTCTGATCAGAAACCAAATGAAGGCTCCATTATATAGGAGCTGAGTACAAACATTATTATGATGTTATTTACTATAATAAAGAAAAGTAGCCAAAAGGAAAGGAGGTGGGCGGCCGAAAGCAGGGACAGGCCAAAAGTGTTTCTATAATATATTCCTACATACTATACTATAGTAATATATTCCTATACAACGTATATTATATTAATAATACATTCCTATACAAAGCATATTATATTAATAAGGATATTAATATATTAACAATTTAAGTTATTTTTGTCTATTAAACTATAACATGATTGTTGAATTTTAAATTCTGACAACTTTTCTAGTTACATTATTGATCTCTGCATATATCTCCGAGTAGTGAGGTTAGTCAAATCAAAGTAAGCTTGTAGACTTATTATTCATAAACAACAATTAAGCCTTATTAAATGTAAAGGTATGATCTTTTGAGAAATATTCTATACATTTTCCACATGATTTGTCAGGCTTAAGCACAAGCTACAAGTAGCAGACATGAGTTGCCATCCTTAGAAAGAGATCAGCACATGAAGCACAGCTCCGTATATATATATATATATATATATTTTTCTCTCCAATTAGCTAGCTATATCAGTATTTCATTTTCTTCTAATCCAAACAGTACTACCACAATGAAGAACAGCCACAGAGCCATGCTTGTTTTCTTTGCTTTGATTTTCCTCCATTTGCTTATTATGTCTTATTCTCCTTCTTTATCTCTTCATTATGAAAGAAAGATTTTTCTCGGCAGAGAAAGAAGTCAGTCAAGAAAATTGCTACTTTCTGTAGATCCAAACAAGTTGAGAGGAGCAATGAAGGAGCCTCAAGGCACTGTCTCTGTGGAGACTAGTCTGCAGACAACACCGCCGAGCAAATCAAATCCTAAGCAGAACAAATAGTCTTTTGTTGAAATTTGTCTAGTGATCTAGAACAAAGAGAGAAATCTTTTTCTGTATCCACATGTTTGCGGTTTCTCTATTGATTTTTATTTTCAGTTTGATCGGAAATGGCGACTTGGCTAGTTGTCCTTTTTTAGCTGAAGCCTCGTGCACTGAGTCATCTTTATTTATTTTGGATTTTTTAATTTGATAGGAAGTAGACTTTGATCTATACAGTTTTTGCTGCAATTTTTTTGGGGAACCCTCTTCTTCACATGAAGACTAGTGGTTCTATTTGTTCATTTTATTTTATTTATTTTGAAGTTGATATAGTCTGTGGTAATTTAGGAGAGAGAAGATGGAGAAGTGTATGTAGAGCATTGTGTAAGAAAATATTAGGAATAGAGTTAGTTCATTTTCAGAAGAAAGGCAGTTTACTAGAGCTATTTGGTTATATAGGTTGATGGTGAGTGGTGCTAGTCTTTGCAATGGTGTACATCAATTTCCCATTCTTTTGGGGTGTTTGGGAAGAAAGTTGGACTAAAATAGCCCACCAAAAGACAAAATAGATTAAAATAGTCAATAAAACAAAATATTACATCTAATTTATAATCATTTCATAGCCAACTTCCCAAACAAGGCTACATGTCATTTGTTTATTTGTAATTTTAGTTTAATTGTTTATCAACTTTTTAGGAAGAAAATGAAAATTAATGAAAGGGAATTTTTTGCACAGTTCTTATTTGCACTCCATCATTTATCTGGAATTATTTTTTTTCTTATTTTTCATTTATATAATGTTCCCCCATTAATGAATGTTTATATATAATTCTCTTTTTCTTCTACTTTTTTTTATTTTTTATTATATCCTCCTTAATGTGTAGCGGTGGCTTGGGCCAATGCTAAAGCTTGTTGTTAACGTCTTTGTAGTGGGAGTTTGAATTATGGAAACACTCCTTAACATTTATTCCTAATTTTTAACAAAGTTTACTGACTAAATTAGACTAAGAGACAAAATTAAAATATTTCTACATATTGGGAAGCAAATTGACACAATTTAAACATTAAAAACTAAAATAACACAAACCCCGTATTAATTTTTTTGCCGATCAAAATGCAGAAAAAGAAATTGTGAATAAATTAAACATAAGCTCAGCTTAGGCTAAAATATGAATTGGGTCCTATTAATGGTGAAAGGAATTTTAACATCCAAAACATTACACCATGTGAATGAATTAATATTCTTCCACCTTGAGATCTTCTATTTTTACACAAGCCACTTTCTCTAAGTTCACATATTTTTTTGAAAAATAAAAAGTAAAAAAATTTGAATATAAACTTATGAATAATCATATTTGAATTGAAATTATGTATTGAAATAAAAGCTTAAAGTTCACTTAAAAAATTATACTTGAGGTTGTTCTTATACTGTTACATTTTTTAAAATTGCACAGGCAAAAGCTAATCTAAAAAGAAAAACTCCTCAAACCCAACTTGGTAAAAGTTACGCATATCGAGCTGAAAAGTAAATATGTTGGAAGCAACCACACCACAACTTTTCAAACCACAACTTTTCAAAGTATAACTACTTGTCCATTGAATTTCAAATTTTAAGCTAAACAAGTTCTACCAAATAGGGCCGAAATAGTGAAAAAAATCAATGTATATGACATTGCTCTTTGACGTACCATCTATTGCTAGAAATTATTCGATATTCCTGGGGCACTAGCCCAAAGGCCCCAAGACCATACGATCGTGTGCGGATCCTAAGGATGTTAGGGCATTGTCTCAGGAGTTGAGACCATTGCCTTGTTCATCGAAGTGAGTCTCTAATCAAAGACTATTTCAAGTGCACATCTGCTGAGAAATCCTTTTTTTTGTAAAGAACAAGAAATCAACTCATCTCTTTTTGGAATTTGCAATTAGAATAGGGTTCTCCTATCCTATTACCAGAGCAATTTTGGCTAGGTCCAAAAACAAAATTACAGCCTATTGATGCACCAAATATTTGTCCTATCCTCTGAAGCCAACCATAAATTCTCTAGCAATAGTCAAAATCGCAAAAAGAATTCACCTCATTTGGTTTCTCATTGTCGTAGAACTCCTCAACTGACTTTCTGAAGATGGCTGGAAGTGGATTTCTTGGAACTCTATCCCATTGTTTGATTTCCTGCAATTTTGTTAAAAATGTACGTATTAAATAACTTATCTCTGTTTGTTCATTATTATTGTGTTGCTAGCATAGTGAATAACATATGGCATACCTGAGATGGAAAGCAAACAGATATGAAGCTCATTTCCAAGAAAACAGTCCCCAAAAATGTAAAAACAGAAAAAATGAACATGGTATTAATCAATTTAACCTTCACACTTACAATTTTGTTTCAATGCAATCCCTCTGTCAATTGCTGTTGACATTTTGCATGAAAAACAATGCATGAAATTAAAAGAACCAAAAGTAGAATTTGGAAGAAACTATAGGGACCACTAGTGTGTGTGTGTGTGTGTGTGCATTTTTTTTCCCTCATGCAGGATTCGCTAAAATTCTCACGAGTTGTGCGACCTTTTCCGTTTAAAATGCTAACATCAACTGACAAAGGGACCACAATGAAAGCAGGAATTGCTAAATTCTCACATGAATTGCATGTGACTTTGTCTGCCCAAAATGCTACAACTGACAAAGGGACCACAATCAAACATAATTGGAAGTGTGGGGTTTAAATTGATGAAATTACAACTACTGAGACCAAAGTGAAATTTCACTCAACTAGAGGGACCAATGATGTAATTTACCCTTATCTATACATGATGAAAACATGACAGCAAAGTAAGTTTTTGAGAATCAGAGCCTAGTAATCAATCTAATTTTCTGAAAATGCATACAGCCGTTTATATCATCATTTACAATCACCACTAGGATATAACTCTCGACATCAAAAGAAGCTGTGGGTTGTTTCGAAATGGCGAGAGGATATTTTCGCTGCAATGTTCCAAATCAATGTTGGTAGAAGTTTGATAGGGCAAAGAGTGAATTGTAGGTTTGTACATTCAGCCATATTAAGAATAACAAACTTTGATCACCAAGAAAGTGAATGTGTAAGCATAACCAATTTGGGTATTGTTTCATTAATTAATGCTTCGGATACTGGCCCTGGACATTAAAGTTTTCTCATTTCTGTATGTGCTTATAATTTTCCACTACGACAACCAATGCTAGAAACGCCACAAATTTGTACATGACATAGCAATATCAAAGGAAACTAACATTTGACAAAACAAACAGAAAGTAAAGTATGTCAACAACATATTACATGCCATACAGATGTTTATGATTAACGACCTCCGTGCGAACAAAATGCTATCAACACACACAAGACATATATATGGAAACTTATAACAACCAAGGAAGATAATAATAATTGGAAAAAAAAAAAACACTTACAGGGATGCAACTATCAACATCAGCATCACGACCCTACATTTCTTGAAGCAAGTTTGTCTCCATGCAATGTAATTTTCCAGCAATCAGCTTGGAACATAAAAACAGAAAGCTTTTTGGGCACAACTGTGAAAATGAAAAAAATAAAAAATAAAATTAGTTACATGAATCTCAAAAGGGCGGGTTAGGGCATATGGCCTTTAGGCCACGTTTGTTTCGTGAATTAGGTTGGATGAGATTATGAGTGCGGTGGGAGTGATTGAGGCGATTAGTAATGTGGTAGTATTAATTTGGAGATGGAAGATAAAGAGTGTTTGTTGGTAGGTAATATTATGATATGGGGTTAATATATAAAATTACATAAATACCCTCAAACTAACCAATGTTACAATAATTACAATATATATATATATAATAATGAATATGGGAGACAATCCACGTGGGGGTGTCTTGCCCCTTACATAAAAACCTTTTTTTGTTTTTGCCATTTCATGCTGATAATGATCTGACAAAGGATTAAGAGGGCATTTATGTAATTTCGCACCCTCTCCACCAACAATCTGTGGACTAATCCTTGAATCCCATACCTCCTGCAGGTATGTTAATCCGACTGCTGTACAGGATTATTAATCCTTCTACACTATCAAACCGGACCACTATTTGCCATCCAAACATGTTGTTCATGGGTATAGCTCACTAATAGTCCAATCCTGCCCCATAGTCAGCGAAACAAACATGCCCTTAAGGCTTACAGAACAGAGTATTACTCGAGGAAATTGATTCAAGTCATACATAGAGGCCAAACCAACTCTGCTCATGCATTACATTTTTGAGCATTCATGAAGAACATTCCATGCACCATGTTTTAAGAAGCTCTGATTACACTAAGACTTCAAAATTGATTCTTTCTCAGAAGTTTCTTAATTTGTTCAATTTTATATTCCACATAATATATAAATGCAAACAAGTACTTCAATGTTCTCTGAGGAGTTAATTTAGAGGAACTTTTTATTGGAGGAATTAAGACAGCAGGCAGCAGTGGTCCAGTGGTCTGTTTATCAGGTTCTTTGAAATGTTATCAACCCAATTTTTGCATTTTGAGAGGATCAACTTTGGAGAAATATTTGTTCCAGTAAAGAAGGCCACATCATAAGAAATCAAATTCTCACAATTTTGTCCACTATCTTGTTATTAGGGACTGTTGTGTGCCACAAAAACATAAGCAAGCACCTAAAAAGAGGTCAAATAGAACAAAATATGAAGAAGAGTGGTATTTATTCAACTAATTTCAAAGGACAACATTGTCAACAATCAATTGTAATATTTCATACATGTCACATGACATGAAAATAACAATAATAAATAAAAAATTACAGAAATCATTCTACAATGAAAGAGTCATACAATTAAATCCTTAGTAGTTAATTATAGTGAGGTTATATATAGAATTTATATATATCTTTAACACTAACATTGTTGCCAAATGTGACTATGTTTGCATAAAAATACAGCCTTTACTAATTGCAGAAGGGGTGATGTCCTTTCTATAGAAATAAAGGTATCTAAAATAAACTTGTGAACACTAACATGGATTTAAAACAGGTAGAGTCACGTTACCTTTTAAGGAACATGACTCTGGTGATGATAGCTATGACTTCCTTGTATGCTTGACTATTTCTTCTAATGGTAACTAAAGATATGAATCTTCAGCTACGGAAGTGGCTGGAGAAGATCGATAGACACACATAAAACCGGAGCCATGCATCAATCTAAATTTACTAGGGTTGCAAGTTAAGTTTCAAGAATGACTACAAAATGACAAAATATAACTTAAAACCCTAAGTCCTGAGAAATTGTCAAAATATAACATTCAATCTGATATTCTGCCTAAGGGGAAGGCCGTGATGCCAATTGTTAGAACCTTTAGAATGACATTAACCCGAAAGAAATGTTGAATAATTTTGTAGATATCTGGATCCTAGTGCGAGTTCAACAAATAGGCTAAGTGAAAGTTATGGAACCTAGTGCAAGTCCAATCAACGGGCCAAGTGGCAACCTCATGCAAATCCTAAATACACATTAGAAACTCCCTTAGAAGGAAGCCAATAAAAAAGCTAAAGGAAAAAAAAAGGAGGTCCATGCATTGTATATAAATACAATATAACTACGTCTACTTTGGCAAGCTGCAGAATACCAAAGTACTACCACATAAGGAGCATATTTCAAAGATACAATATCATATATTTTGCACATTACCAGCCCTAAAATATATGTAGAGTCCAATCAATGTTTCTGCACTAATGGAATACCTCGGAATTTATTATCTTGTGTAATTATTCCAAATGTCTCTTCAGTTTCTCGAATCATGATACCACTCACTCCAGTGAAGGCAGCTATTTTACACTGAACAACTGCCAGAAAATAGACAAAATAACTTAAGTAAGCAACATCTATTAAAAATGAACAGAATTCCAGAGTATTCATAAGTTAGGCTGAACAGGAAAGCTGATGCTTTTCTAGATTTTACTTTACTTCAATGATTCAGACAGAATCAGTAAGTTCATAAATCAATCTAGATGGCTCGATCGAAATTTTGATAGGCAATGGCATAAAGATCAAATGCACAGGTTAACTGGACCATTCATTTATGAGCACAAAAATTACCTGGAAAGCGAAGTAGTAGGTTCAAGGTTTCTGTATTCTAAGAAGCTAATGAAAAAGCCGAATACTAAGGCCTCGTTTGGGAACCTTCTATTTTAGCCAAATAGTCAAAAAGTTACTAAATTAGCCAAAAAGCCAACAACCCATATCAAAAAGTCAAAGATTCTCTTTTCTCTCTACTTTTTGCACATCATTTCGTAAAAAGCTAAAAATTCATCCTAAACATACTAGTTTTTTTTAGCTCATATTTTAGCCAAATAGCCAAAAAGTTTCTAAATTAACTTGTTCCCAAATGGTAAGTTTCCCATTCCGGTGACTTATGAATTAGTGGCTATCAAACCTTTTACTATAAGTTCACATGTGGGAGACCTAAATAAGTCTCCTGAAAGCGTTTTTTAACCAGGATTTGCATTCCAGTGCTCCCACTGTTATTTTCCTTTGACCAACAATTAAAAATGAATTTACATTAAATAAAGGACAAGTGATGGTACACCTTGTGACAAGTCCCCATTGAGCAACTTAATGACATTTACGCAAGTAGGCTATTAAACATGCCCATCGTCATGGTACCATTTTTAGAAATTTTAGTTGTACAAATATCATCACGCATATTTCTCACTATATATAGAGAGAGAACTTCTGAAGTTTCCATGGGAATCTGAACAATCTTTATGCTAACTATGACTTAAAAAAATAGTGGTGTGAAGGTCTAACCTAGAATCATCGCACCATGTAGGTCTGCAGTCAGAAGGCATTTTGTCAATTGATTTTCCCTGCAAAGTAAAATACAGGGTTTCAAGGACTTAACTAATAAACCTTACTATCTGGCATAACAATATATGACAAGACATAAGAAGCTACACGTCTGCAATATTGGCTAAGTCAAGAAGGAAAAATATCTCACCCCACATTTTTAAGAAGTTGCACCATGTAGCCTTTCCACATTTCATGCATTGGCTTGAAAATATCAAAGCTAACAAAAACCAAACCAGCATTTTTTAGAACTGTTGAAAAAGGGAAGGAACATAAAGACAAAAGAATACTGAAAATAAACTTTGTGATATTGTGAAAGAGTAGTTGTTAAACTTAAATATTCAGAGGCCATAGTGTTACAGATCTCTCCTTATTCTAAATGTCGGGAAATTTTTTTTTAATATAAAACTATTGTAACACCCTTTTTTTCATCCAAACCCTAATTCCCAAACCATTACAACCATCAGCCACCACCCGTGGCCATCGCCCACCACCCCTACCACACCCACAGCGTCAGCCACCACCCCTCTCCATCACCCCTGCCCTGGCATTGCCAGCCCTCTGATTTGGGCCAAAAAGTACCACATTGAGGCCATCTAATTTGCATTTATATTCCTTGAGGTATGGTTACTTGGCAGATATTATGTGTTTTGTGTATGTGCAAGCTTGATGGACAGTTCTCAATAGAATGATTAAAAAGTGGTGGAACTAAAGAGAAAGGTATCATAGATTCTATCAGTACAAGCAGCAAGACCTCCACATGAGCAGCGGACGCATGACAGCCACCATAACATTACTGAGCCACTGCACGTGCGGCCAATCCCATCGCATGAGTGGCGAAAGTTAAAAGTCTACTGTCAAAGCTACGGTCATGTGGGGCATTTTGGCCGTACGGGCCGCCACACCTCAAAGTGCGTGCACAAAAATGAGAACTAATTGAAGAGAACTCAAATATAAAAGGAAAAAAGAAAAGAAAGGAAAAGGGTTTTGGTTCTTTCGGTTTGAAGAGGGAAGCAACTAGGGCTAGAGGTGAAGACAACTTGCACAACCATGGGGTTCACCATCTCCTCCATTTCCTTGTCATTTCTTCCTCTCTCCATGAGTGGCTAAGCACCATACTTAGGGTTTTGATAACCGGATTTTCATCTTGACAACTTTGTATTGTATCATTTGATTGGAATAATTGTAAAAATTTTGAGTTTTTGAATAAAAATATTTCTATCTTTTCTCTTCATTCAATTTCTGTAATTGCGAATGAATGTTTTACTTTAGTTTTCATCGTTGTTGTGTTGGGAACTTGAGACGAGCTATGCTCTCACTAGACAGGTCGTGCCACAAACCCTAGTTTAGAGTGGACAATCCATGCCCATTTAGATAGGCCATACACTTGCTTCAAACACAACATTACTCTCATTTTCAATTTCAAACTTGTAGTTGAAAATTTGACCTATTCCAATCAATCATTTGTGTATGAGAATTCCAGGTACGGAACCAGCGGTGGATTCGGATCCCTAAGTTACCATTTTGTATTCTTCAACCTAAATTTGCTTGCTTATTTAATTATGGTTTTATTATTTTATTCTCACAAAACAATCAATCTCGACAAAGTGATTTGAAAATTAATAATTGAAATAGCTAGAATTACACAATTATTCCTGTGGATACCCTAGTAGACTGCACACACCACCACCTCCAAACTGGGTGCGACCTATCTTTTGGTTTTCCCTTTCCCTTTTGTATGTTTTCGTTTTGTTTCTTCAATGTTTTCCAGTAGATGCAATGGAGCTTCAATCTAGGAATAGTGGGTGGAGGACACGGGTGGTGGTTGCCGGACGGAATGGAGGTAGGTGGTGGCTAAGGTTAGGGTGAGGGTTTGTTGGTTGAAGAAGGAGGGGGTATTTTTGACAAGATAGGTTGTGTACCAAGTAAAACATCAAATTTCAAGATCATTCAATGTGTGTATTGAGAGAAGATGTGCTCTGAGAATTTTTGGTGCATGGAAATACAATAGAAGCTCCCCAAAAATGAGGTGATCAAGATTTGATTGGACATGGAAAACACAGATAATGGAGAGATTGGTAAACCAATAAAAAGACCATCCATATGCAGAAACTAATACACCCTCACTATTCATTTCTTTTAAACTGCAGTCCAATGCACCCAGCCCTCAGGAGGAGATGACTTGTGTTAGAATTTACCATCACCTACCACACACTTACCATCACCTACCACACACTCACCTACTACACTCACCTACTCCTCACCTACCACCACCTAACCTACATCTATATAATCAATCCATTGTAACAAATCAACTCATCAATCAATAATACTTAAATATATATACATAATTTGTTCTCTCTCTTTCTATATGTATTAATTTTAACATGGTATCAGAGCGGGTTTAGAACCTAATATTCTCGCTTCACCGGCAAGCGGCAACCTCCCCTTAGCCGCCCGCCGGACCTCAACCTAGTCCGCTGAATTTTCTAGATATACCTTCACTCCACTACAACTTCCAAACAGAGCGTAACAGACAATGGCAGCCTCATCACCGGCAATAAGCAACGACGACAACGCCGTCGCTACCATTTCCGCCACCAACGCGGCAAAGAACCTTCGCGGCCCCAACAAACCAGCTTCAATCAAGCCCTCTCGCCTCGAATCCTCATCTCCTCGTCATCACTAGATTTCTCTTCTGGAGCAGCTCCGACGTCTTCTGGTTTCGCATATTTCTGACAGAATTCTTTAACTCTTTGCTCATAAGCAGTTTTGTCACGCATCATGAGAGCTGCAGCCTCCCCATTCAACGGGTCTGATGGGGTAGGATACAACAGAAGTTGTGGAAGGAACACTTCGAATACATTTACCAGATCAAACATAGGGCTCCAGGTCTGATTGATAACATCTAAGCACACCGAGCCTGACTTCTACAACGGTCCGACATGACCCCATAAACTGTCTTCTACATCGGTATGACACCACCATACAGTGTCTTCTACAACGTTATGACACCACCATACAGTGTCCTCTACAACGTTATGACACCCCCATACAGTGTCCTCTACCCCGTTATGACACCACATTTCAGTGTCTTCACCAACGGTCTGACACGACCATACAGTGTCTCCTATCTTTTTTTATTTTATTTTTATGTATTTTCTTGTTTTGTTCCTCTCTTCAAACTCAAGTTGGTTAGTTTCTATCCTCCTTGAGTTTGCGGGGGGCTGTTAGAATTTACCATCACCTACCACACACTTACCATCACCTACCACACACTCACCTACTACACTCACCTACTCCTCACCTACCACCACCTAACCTACATCTATATAATCAATCCATTGTAACAAATCAACTCATCAATCAATAATACTTCAATATATATACATAATTTGTTCTCTCTCTTTCTATATGTATTAATTTTAACAACTTGCTTCAATTCCACCATGCCTGTACAGGGCAAAACCCCCAAATTAGTTTGATCCAGCTATTGACCAGTTCACTGGAGGGGCCAAGTCAAGAAGCAGGTTTCTGGTCCTGATAATAAAACATTGCTCACCCAGGCTTGATCAATCTTGCAAGATGCATCAAATTATGGTCAATAAATTTAACCAGCCCCTCCATTCTATGTTTTAAGTTTCCTATTGTCTGGATCACCAACTCTAATTGAAACTCAAAGCAAAGTTCAAGCTAAACTTGTTCTCGGAGTACCTGTCCAGTGTTGTTTTCAGAACATTGATTCATTAAATTTATCAGCGTCGATTTATAGATGTTTTAAGTTATGTCTGTTTCATGGTGTGTCCTAACAACTGGTGGATTAATCAATGAGCCTATTATGTACAGAAGTAAAATTTCAATTTGCAAGATCTGCAAGACTATAAAATGAAGAACAATAACTCACTTGTGGAGCTCTTGAGGCAAATCCAACGTTCCACATTTTTTATGTTGCTTCATAGACATGTGCTTTTTTGACCGCTTTGAGTGAGTCTTCAAAGCCCTGATACGAGCACTACGAGAAGCACCGCGACCTTGTACAAGATTATCAAGAAGAATCCAATTGTCAATTTTCATGCTTCTGGATCCCTGCATGTATTTCTGAGCTGAATCACCACTTTGGAGAAGGTCATGCACAACCTGATTGACTATGCTTCCTCTTCTATCAGAAATCTGCACAATTCCAAGGAGATGCTGAAAAGGAGCCAACTACTGATAAAACACCTGTGTAAACTAACCAGTAGAAGCAGTGTCAAGAGGCAAACATAAGTTAATACAGCAGAAATTACGTTGAGACTTGTTGGCAGCAGATTCTCATGTACAGGATGAGATAGTTGAAAATATGTTGAATCATTTGCTTCTACATCTGTATTTTACAAATGACATTTCTCTTATCCTTTAGGATACATTAAAAAAATAAATAAATAAAACAAATATATACCTAAAAAATATGTCTACAACACAAATATGCATATGCATGCATTATCACATGTACATGCAATGAAACCAGATGCCTACCTACCTTGTGTCGCAGCGTGGCCTGAGAAGGAAAACTTGCCTACAAATACACCAGCATAGAAATATCACTTACAGAGAACATTTTAAGAGAATATCATAGTTTAAATACTGATAGACAACTTATGCATAATGCGAACACAATGTTGGATCACAAGATTCTGTCACAGAAAACATTCAAATCCTTTACCAAACAAGAATGGCGAGAATGTAATTGAAAACAGAAATAACAAGTAACCTCTGTTATCAGAATCTTACGATTCGCGATTCGATTCACGATTCGATACGCAATTTTTGCAAAATCGATACGAATCTATAAGTGAATCTATTTTGGAAGTGAATCTCTAGTGAATCGCACGATTCACAATCGATTCACGATTCGATTCACTTTTTACGATTCATGCAATTTTTAAAATTATTGTGTTCGACATATTTTCGACTCATTTTTTCCATCTTTTTAGTGAAAATGACATAATACAACTTCTAATAACATTTAATACCAAAATAATCAACATATATATATGATTTGTTGTTATTTTAGTGATCATGGAGTTTTTTATAGGATTCAATCAGATTCAGTTAGACCTAACATATTTTTAACATTTCTTCTCATTTTTTCCCCCTTCAAAAAATTGTAATATATCTTCTAAAGATGTTTAAGATTAAAGTTATACTATGAATTATCTATTATTATTTTATTAAATTGAATATTACATATGTGAGGTCAGTTATACCTTTTAAAATGTTTTAGGCTTTAAAATAAAACATCCTAAATAATCCTTTCTTATTATTTGCTCACTCTTACTTAGAAAAGTATATATGCTTATTGTCCAAATATCAATATCATTGTTAACTATTGTTACTTTAGAAATTAATAGTTTGTCTATTTGGTTTTTATCTTTTATTAAGAATGGTTGATAAAAAATATCTAAAAAATAAAAAAAAAAAAGGTAAGATTGTGATTTTACATAGGAATCTTTGTTAACTTCTTACCTATTAAATTATGTGATTATCTTTCAAAATAACAATTTTGTTGATTAAAGTCTAAATATTTTATATTCATAAGATATATTTAACATCTAAATGTGTAGATATATATTTTTAAGTAATTTAGAAAAAGTGACCGAATCTTTACGATTCACGATTCGATTCGCGATTCAGTACGAGGCCATTTCGATTCACGATACGAATCTCGATTTGACAACTATGCAAGTAACTATGAAAATGAAGTTCCAATATAACACAATAAATTCTCAAAATGGTCTAGAAAGGAGTAGCAGTGATACAAGAAACAAACTATATGCCTTCTATCAGTTCTATGTATCTTTGGCACCGCAATTACAAGTTATCATCCCCACAGCACACAAAAGGCATGGCTATGAAGATCCAACTCTACAACAAAATTTTCAAGCTCTAACCACAACCCCTTTTTTGCTTGTCAACTTAATTCAAACCTCACACCATTAACAATTATTTAATTTTAAAGTCAAATTATTTGTTGAAAATTTTCCTTTTAACAGTGCCCCATCGAGCATTGTGCATGTAAAATTTTTAACACGTGAAACCCTGAGTTATATATATATATATATATGTATAAGTGCCCTCCTATTTTGCCTCCTTTAGAAAATTTAAGAATGTATAAGCACAATGTTGTGGAGTTTGTACTTGGCACTAGTGCCCACATTTCATTTGTGGCCCAAAGCTTTTATTTTAATGCCGGCTTAAAGCCCGTATTTAAAATTTTGGCTCTACGCCCATTTATTTGGGTATACCCAACTTACATTTAATTTGCTGGTCAATTTATTTTAATAATCATTGGACATTTACTTTGTGACATGAATGGACACATTTGGTCAACTTGGTTTCCAACAAGAAGTTAATGAAGATGGGAAGGAATATTTGCAAGGCCCTGAATAGAGAAGATCAATACCTATCAGCAAAATTCCAATTGAATTGCCACATGATAATCAAACTGGTTGGTCCCATGTGGGTACTATACCAACCAGGTTTTTTGAGTTGAACATATAGAATGATGAGGGTGTAGTAAAGTTCATAAAAATTATGGTCTTGACTATAAAACACTCTAGAACTAGTGAATTATCTTCATTGAGATCAAAATTTTCAACCTATACTTGAATTTTACCCAATTTTACAAAAGCTGACAAATTAAGGACTTGATTTCTTTTTCCTCACTTTGTCTTTAATCTTTCAAAAATTTTCATAAATTTGGGTAAAATTCAAGTTCAGCCTGAAATTTTTGATGCGCAAGTATTATCCCCAAAATTCAATATGGGCTTTGTAATTGAGGAGGGCATGACTTTTGATATCCAAGCACTGGAGTAAAGAGAACTCAATATCCAAGCACGTGAGCATGTACACAGGGTCAAGATTGCAAAAAAAAAAATGAAGAGAACTCTGATTTTTATGTTACCGAGACAAAAGATATAGTACACAAGTCAGGAAAGAAAAAGACCTTTCTTGGATGAGGCATTCGAGGAGGGTAATGCATCAGTCACATTTGCGGAAGAAGAATTCACGTTATGAGTTGTTCCCTTGTTTTCTTCATGAGGTCTCTTTTTGTTCTTTTGTTGCTGCAAATGAAGCTCGGCTTCTGCAAGGGCAAACCTTCTTTGTAATGCGTCTAAGGTGCGTTTCTTTTGATCTTGAAGAGTTGTGCCAGTCGTCATTGCAATATCAATGTCAACTGTCACGTTGCAATGAGAAGCAGACCCCAAGCCTGTAAAGTTGGGGAAACCAAGAACTATCAGAGGTTAAGCAACATGCATGACAAAAGGTGCCATGAACTAAATTGGTTTTGGGTTTTAGTAGTCCACACCTAATCATACAACCCAATAACAAACGAGTAAAAAGAAAACAACCTTACGCATTTAGTAAACTGGCCCTACATTATATACGATCTCAAAATACTTTTGACAATCATTAATTTGATAATTAAAAAATAAAATAAATAAATAAAAATTAATGTTTGGTTTCTAGGCCATGTTTGGTTTCCATTTCAAAAAAAAATATATATAGAATTTTTTTTGAAAAAATAGAAACTAATTTGATAAAAATAAATATCGAAAAGACATTTTTAAAATTTTTTTAATTATTTTTGGCCTCCAAAAGATAAAATTATAAAAAAATGATAAGTGCTTTTAGTTTTTTTATTGCATTCACCAAATTAATTTTTAGCTTTTTAGAAAATAATTTATGAAACAAGTTTTTGAAAACCAAACCAAACAAGTTCTCCTGAGGCAAAGAGGAAGCAATACCTTGAGGTACAAGATTCTTCACACCTCAACTTGTGAGGTTTTCAAGAGGCAAGTGCTTTAGACCAATATGCTTTCCTTCTAACCTTAACTTAGGTCTCAAAAACAAACCTTTTAACCAGGGGGTGGAAGGAGGGAGCCAAAAAAGCCCCATAATATATGAAATTTTCTTTAAAATATAATGAAAATTTACATTTTTTCAGTCATTGACCCCTCCAAAAAAAATACCCATTCACTGTGGCTCCCCAATTAAACAATTCTAGGTACCCCTGCTTTTAATCAGATAAATCAGACGAAAACCAGCTCAACATAATGTAATTGTCCCACAATTTAAGATCACAGCACATTCTCTATCAATGCAAATGATGTCCATTATGTCCATGTGTGTTTGTGTGTAGGGTCCTTGGAGAAGTGATGAAACAAAGAAAGTTGAATATGAAATTTTGTGTAGGTGCCACAAAATTTTAAAAATGCAAACTTGAAAAGGGATTATAATATGTGAATGAATCGTTTGGGAATTTTATCAAACAGTTGGTGGGTAAGAAAAATAACTTCGCTGCACATAGTTTTGAATGCATAGAGAAGACACTCACCGCCAGTCAGAGAGGGAAATGAAGCTCAACAACAACCCACAAAGTTTAACTTGCCCGGAATGAAGAATCAAATAAGAGGGAGAGAAAGAAAGAATCAAATAGAAGAGGAATCAAGGAAGCTTACCTGAATCTTAAGGTGCCGGAGTTGCCGATAATGGTTTAGGGTTTTGGTGTCAGAGTTAAACTGAAAGATATATAAAAATATTGGTTACTAAGTCCCTCCGTACCAAAATATTATTCCTATTTTTATTTTTTATTATTTTCTTTTTAAAAATCAAGTACAAAAATAATATAAATCTTTTATTTTACCATTCTTTTAAATTAATAAACAATATAAAAAGTACAATTATAATATTAATATTTTCAAAAAATGTACTATTAAAAAAGTAATTTTTTAAAATCAACTTTTTAAAAATACAATAATTGTACTATTAAAAAAATTAAATTCCTCAAAAGAGACCATTATTTTGAGATAGAGGGGGTATTAGTATTCCATCAATTATTTTTTTTGAATCTTATTTCTTTAAACTCTCACTTATAAATTTTAAAACTATTAAAAGCAAAATTTCTCTTAAATAATATCAAAATTATTTTTTAAAAAATATTCTATCAATTCAATTGAATGCACACTTCTACACCCAAAAAACATTTCTTCTAAAATTCCTAATAAAACTCACGAATGTGATTCATTTTCACATATTTGTCCATGATCTGAGAAAATAAATGTAAAGTTTTTTTATTATTGATTCAAAATTCTCTTTTTGTGGATTCTGCAATCTCCACAAGTTTGGATTTGTGATCTCTCAAGTGGATTTCTTTGAATTCTTTGACAATTTCAATTCTGGTTCCTTATCTTATCTAGGTATTATGATTTCAAAGTTTTTAAAAAAAAAATTATTAATAATGTTTGATTATCTATTCATGAACGAATAAGAAATTTTCAGTTATCGATTCCAAAATAAATAAATAATGTTCAGACCTATATTCCTAAATTTCAATTATATGTTTGGGAGCTCAGTCCTGAAAAAATGATGAATAATTTTTATTATTTTTGTCATTTTTTTAAATAAACTTACCCTTATAAAGCCAATTTATTCTAAGTTAAAAACACCGTCAAAACTATGGAACTTTTATTGTTGTACTTATCTTGTCTAGTGGAGTTGTAATTGTTGGAAAAAACTTCCACTTATTGTCATTGCTGAATAAGTGTCATAATCAAATGGTTGTCACCGTTACTATCGAAATATTATCGACAAAGAGTTTTCAAAATTTTGAGGGTGGGTAGATTTTGAAGATGGAATTTGAAAAAAATGAATGGATGGTGATAGAGGTGAGCGCTCTTATAAACCTTAATTTATGATATAGTGAGTATGTAGATTTAATTATGAAATGGAATGTCTCAAAATTATTAATATTATTTTTAATAATTTCACTTGAGATTATTATTATAATAAGAAAATTAAAAAATAAAAAATCTAAAATAATTGATAGAATACTAATAGCAGCATTCATAAAAATATCCAACCTTTTTTTGGTTTTTGTCAAAGCAAAGGGTTATTTTGGGAAGTGGGTTAAAAGCCACTTCCCAACTTTTAACCCACTTCCCTCTCACTAAAATTTTAAGAAGTCAAAAAATAATTTTTAATTATCTTTCTAAAACATTCCAAAATCCTAATTTCTATTAACTAAAATTTGTATTATTGAAGCATTGATCAAACCCAAACTCACAGGACTTTTTAATGACCAACATAAAAAGTAACGAAACGGTGAATTTCAGCCATCCATGCCCGAAGTCGAACACACGGCGCATCCTCCTCACTTCACTTCACGATCAGTTCAAGCCACTTCAGACTATCCGAACGCTTCCTAAGCTCTTCGGCTGCTTTTGGTTTATGAAAAATGTCTCGTAACTCAAATTTTGTGGCTCAAAAGTGGCTCAAATGGTCAAAACGACGTCGTTTTGGCCATTTTTATGTTGTTCTGTACTCAAAACGACGTCGTTTTGGCCATTTGAGCCACTTTTGAGCCACAAAATTTGAGTTACGTAGCATTGTCGATATTCGCATTTCACAATTTTTTTTATTTTTCTTTTCAAATCTTTTATTAAATTCTTAAACCAAACATAGCTCAGTATGCTTATTTTGGATGCACAAAAAATAAACAATTTATTAATTTATTTAAGTCATATCATCTTTTTATTTTTTTATAATTTTTTTATAATAAGTAAAAAATTTAAAAAAAAATAAACCATACCCGGAAGAAGCTAATGTTGCACTACATTTTCATAGCATTATTGTTTGAATTATGTGGTTCGTTTGGGATTTTGACCTTTGTAGTAACTTTTTTTTATTTTTCATGAAAAGGTAAGAAAAAAAAAATTATGAACTTTTTAGCTAAAATGTATTATTTCACATGACCTTAAGATTATTTTGAAAAAATAGTTAAAAACTGACTTTTTTTCTTTTGATTTTTATTGAAAAAATATGTAAAAAATGTGCGAAATAATATGACTCAACATAAATTAAAAATTGAAAGATAATTTTTAATCATCTTTTAAAATAACCCTGAGTTAGGATAACCTTACCGTTTATAATGAAAACACCTTGCCTTAATAAATAAATAAATGAAACGATGACGTATAATTTTTTCACTGAGGAGGTTTAAAAAAAAAAAAAAAAAAGGGTTAAAAACCGTGTTGTATATTAGTAGTGGCTTCTTTTCAGCGCATCAGTCCATACACTACTTTTACATACTATCTATCTATCTATCTATCTATATTATATATTGGCCCTATTTAATAGAGTTGTGACAAAATAATTATAATTTATAACCTAATAACTTATAGCTGAAAATATAAGTTGATTTTTTACTTATAAATTAAGTTTCTCCTCCCTCACTCAAAAAATAAGTTGATTTTTAACTTATAAAAAGTTATAAGCTGTATTGTTAAGCTGAACCAAACACATCAAAATAACTTAAATTAAACTAAAAGCTGAAATAAACTGGAAATAAGTTCTACCAAATCTATACTATATGTTAAGCGAAAGGGTGTTTTAACCCCCAGGGCCTGTGGAAGCTCCAATATGCCAATGCTAATTTACTGATTTTTTATTTTTATTTTTTAAAAAAATTTACTTGGTGATTGGTTCAAAGATTATAATAATTACATTGACACCATGATTACATGGGTCTCTTGGGGAAGCAAAATACTCTCTCTCTCTCTCTCTCTCTCTCCCTCTCTCTCTCTCATATTTCATTTATTGTTTTATTTCCCCACCCTCTATCTCCTTCATTTATCAATAGTGTAATTATATAACAATAAACCAATCATCAAGCAATCCCAATATTATATTGAAAGAATTTAACAAGTGTTATTTTTTTTCAAAAAAAAAAAAAATTAAGAGAGAAAAAAATTATATTGAAAGAATTTAATAAGTGTTATTTTTTTTGCAGATTTTTTTTTATAAAAATTCAAAAATTAGAATTGAGAATATTGGAGCTCCCATAAGGCTTGGGTTTAGAAATTCATTTTCCTTAATATATTTACATTATCTATTATGTGAATTGGATTTTTAATGTCTTTTTTTTTTTAAATGTCTCTTTTTTTTTTTTTTATATTATAGTTAAATTTTATATTTTGATATAACATATGTGTTGGATTTTTCAAGAAATTAAATGTTTCTTTTTTATATATTAATTTAAAGTTTAATATTTTGGATAATATTCAACTACATCACGTGCTATGACGGGATTAAATTTAATAAAAAAAAAAAACCATTCATCGTTATGTTAAACATATTTTAAATTGTTAGCATAAAATATTGCAATTTATAAATAAAATATTGACATTGCATATTAAAGTAATAAAATAAGAATTTATTACATTTGTTCGAAATCACTGAATAAGTAAAGCAAAAATAACTAAATCTAAATTGTTGTGGACCTGTCCATCAGTATTCCTGCATTGTCATTGATAGTTAGTATCATAATTAATGACAAAAGGGTGTGTTTGGTAAGTTTACGTTTTCAGTTTATATTTACAAAAATTTTATAAACTGGTTTTTGTTTTTTTTAAAAAAACAATAAACACAAACGCGTTTGGGTATTGAACAAAATGTTTTAAAAAAATTTAAAATATAAAAAAGAGTGAGAAATGACAAGTGGTGGCAAGTGGCGCGGAGAAGACGATGGTGAAAAATGGTGAGCGGTGGGTGGTGGGTAGCTGGTGGTGGTGGGTAGTGGCGGGTGGGTGGTGCGGTGGTGGTTGTGGTGGTGATGGGTGGGGGGTGGTGGTGGTGGTGGTGGTAGGTTGGTTGGTGGTGGTGGTAGGTGGGTGGGATGGTGGGTGGTGGGGAGTGGTAGCGGGCGGGTGGTGGTGGTGGCGGGTGGTGGTGGTGGTGTGGTGGGTGCGGTGGCGGTAGTGGGTGGTAGAGTGGGTGGTGGTGGTGGTGACGGTGGTTGGTGTGGGGGGTGGTGCTGTGTGGTGGGTGGTGACGGTGGGGGTGGTGCGTGGTGGGGGGTGTGAGGGTGGCGGGTGGTGGGTGGTAGAGTGGGGTGGGTGGTGGTGACGGGTGGTTGGTGGTGGTGGCAAGTGAGTGGCGGATAGTTGGTGGGTGGTGGTGGGGTGGGTGGGTGACGGTGGCGGGTAGTGGGTGGGTAGCGAGTGGGTGGTGATGGTGGTGTGGCGGGTGGTGGGTGGCAGTAGGTGGCGGATGAGGGTGGGTGGTGGTGGTGGCGGTGGTGGGTGGGTGACGGTGGCGAGTGGGTGGTAGTGGTGTGGGTGGTGGTGGCAGTGGGCTGGCGGATGGCGGGTGGTGGCGGGTGGGTGGGTAGGTGACGGTGGCAGGTGGTGTGTGGGGTGGTAGTGGCAGGTGTCGGGTAATGGTGGCAAAGTGGGTGGCAGATGGCGGGTGGTGGGGTGGTGGTTGTGGTGGTTGGGTGGGTAACGGTGGCGGGTGGTGTGGTAGCAAAGTGGTGTGGGTGGTAGTGGCAGGTGGGTGGCGGGTGGGTGGTAGGTGATGGTGGTGGTGGGTGGTGGTTGGCGGCGACGGCGCGAGGGATGGGTGGTGGTGGCGAGTGGGTGGTAGTGGGGTGGTGCTGGTGGGGTGTGAATGGTGGTGGCAGGTGGTGGTGGATGGTGGGTGGTGGGTGCGGAAGACGGTGGTGGGAAAATGGTGGCGGGTGGTGGCTTAGTGTTTGGGTGATAAAAAAAAAAAACTCAAAACTCAAAACGGAAACACATTTTTTGTGTTTTTCATTTTTTGGCCAAATTTTTTAGAACTGCGAACCACTTGATTGTATATAAG
>NW_021030462.1:255798-270687 GCF_004153795.1 Camellia sinensis | reverse complement strand
TGCTGATTGGGTTCAAAGGATTATAATTACACTATTAATAAATGCGAGGAGAAAAAACTACTTATAAATGTCTTCAATTTATAATTTTTTTTTTCTCTTAATTTTTTGTTTTTTTTTTTTTAATGTAACTCTTTCATCGGGCAATGGCTCTTAATTTTTTTCTCTCTTAATTTTTTTGTTTTGTTTTTTGTTGGAAAAAAAAACATACTTATTAAAATTTCTTTTCAATATAATTTTGTAAAAAAAAAACACTTATTAAATTCTCTTTCAATAATAAATTTTTAAACACTTATAAATTCTTTCAATATAATTTTTTTCTCTCTTAATTTTTTTGTTTTTTTATTTTCCTGAATGTAATCATGGTCGGCAATGGACTCTTAATTTTTTTTCTCCCTTAACTTTTTTTCTGTTTTTTTTTTTGAAAAAAACAATAACACTTATTAAATTCTTTCAATATAATATTGGATTGCTGAGAGGTAGGGAAAATAACAACAATAAATGAAAATGAGGAGAGAGGAGAGGCGCCCACCACTTTCTGCCTTCAATAAATGAAATGTGAGAGAGAGAGACCCCAAAAAGACCAAAACACTTATTAAATTTTCTTCAATATAATTTTTTTTTCCTACTTAATTTTTTTATTTTTTTTCCTGAATGTAATCATTAGTGTCCAATGCTCTTAATTTTTTTCTCTCTTAATTTTTTTTTTGTTTTTGAAAAAAAAAAAGCACTTATTTAAATTCTTCAATATAATTTTTCTCTCTTAATTTTTTTTGCTTTTTTTTATGAAAAAAAATAAACACCTTATTTAAATGCTTTCAATATAATATTGGATTGCTTAGAGAGGTGGCGCGGAAATAAAACAATAAATGAAATGAGAGAGAGAGGGGCCACGCCACCACTTTTGCTTCAATAAATGAAATGTGAGAGAGAGACCCCAAGAGACCCAAAAACACTATTAAATTCTTTCAATATAATTTTTTTTTCTCTTTAATTTTTTTATTTTTTTCTGAATGTTAATCATGGTGTCAATGGCTCTTAATTTTTTTTTTGTTTTGTTTTTGAAAAAAAAAAAATACTTACTTAAATTCTTTCAATATAATTTAAAAAAAAAAACACTTTTTAAATTCTTTCAACTATAAATTTTTTAAACACTTATTAACATTCTTTCAATATAATTTTTTTCTCTCTTAATTTTTTATTTTCTTTTTTCTGGAATATAATCATCGGTGTCAATGCGCCTTAATTTTTTTCCTCTTAATTTTTTTGTTTTGTTTTTTATAAAAAAAAAAAACACTGTATTTAAATTCTTTCAATATAAGTTTTACAACACTTATTAAATTCTTTCAAACTATAATTCTTTATTTTTTTAAAAAACACTTATTAAATTCTTTCAAATATACTTTTCTTCTCTCTTAATTGTTTTGTTTTTTTTTTCTGAATGTAATTCATCGTTGTCAAATGGCTCTTAAATTTTTTTCTCTTTTAATTTTTTTTTTCTTGAACAAAAAAAACATTATTAAATCTTTCAATCATAACTTTTTTCTCTGCATTTATTGATTTGGTCAAAATCTCCTGATAAGCATTTATTAACTTTTTTCAATCCACATGCCTGCATTTATTGATTTGGTCAAAATCCCTCATTAGCATTTAAAATCCCCTCACACAAATAATTATAGATACAGCTTGTGCATAGTTACTGTAATAGCGTTTTTAATTTCTTATGTACACTATGGTTAGTGATAAGATTATTAAATTTTTTTAATAGAAAAATCTTTAAAAACATAATTTATATATTAAAAAAAATTAAAACAAATATAAATATCTATAATTATCCCATGCATAGCACGGGTGATAGGCTAGTAGGGCCATTAAGTAAAAAGAGGTTTTTAACCCCAAGTCTTGTGGGAGCTCCAATCTCTCAATCTAAATTTTTTAATTTTTTGATTTACAAAAAAAAAAAAAAAACTTAGCATTTATTAACTTCTCCCAACCTCTAACTCTTACTCTCATAATAGCACTTTTATCTATACTATATATTAAGTAAAATGAGATTTTTAACCCCCAAGGCCTGTGAGAGTTTTAATATGTCAATCCTAATTTTCTAATTTTTTGTTTAAAAAAAAAATAATTAACCTCAGCATTTATTAATTTCTCTCAACCCATAAAACTTTTTGACTTATCTTATAATTACTGCAGTACCTTTTCCAAAACAAATAATTTGTATATTAAAAAAAATTTAAAACAAGTATAAATATCTATATCTGTATCTATATTTATATCTATCTATTTATTTATATCTATCTCTAACTCACAAGTTTTGTGGGAGTTTCAATATCTGAACCTTAATTTCTTAATTTTTTTGATTTTTTTTTGAAAAAAAACTTAGCACTTATTAAATTATTTCAAGTCTTTTTAACTTCTCCAATACACACACTCTTTTTAATTTTTCACATACCTATTGCAAACAGTGAGTCTCCTTTTTGTTTTCTCCTTCTTGACTTCTCACTTCTACACCTTCAACTTCAGTAACCACATATGCAAACAGTAAGTTTTTTTTTTTTTTTTTCCTTCTTGACTTTTCCTTTTGTTTACTGTTTTAATATTCTAGTTAGATAGCGCATAAAATTATTTGTGATTTATCTAGAGAATAAAAAATTATAATTTGATTTTTTAATATGATTATAATTAGTTTAATGATTTTTTTTTTAATGTGATTGTAATTAGTTTAATAGTTCTTTTTTTACATTTATTTATTTTATTATGGAAAAAATGTGATGTGATTGTAGTTTGTTCAAAGGCTATTTTTTTTAATATGATTGTTATAGTTAGTTCAATGATTTTTTTTAATGTTATTTAATCTTTTTATTTACTATTTTAATTTTATTTTTGATTTTTTAATATGATTGAAATTAGATAAATATAAACCCTCACAAATAGAAAAATGTGATTATAATTAATTGAATAATTCTTTTTTTTTTTAATGTGATTATAGTTAGTTTAATAGTTCTTTTTTTTATTTAAAATTATGTAATGTGATTGTAGTTTGTTCAATAACTCGTTTTTTTAATATGATTGTTGTAGTTAGTTCAATATTTTTTTTAAAAATGTTATTTAATCTTTTTATTTATTATTTTAATTTTATTTTTAATATGATTGAAGGCGGATAAACATAAACACTTACAAAGAAAAAAATGTGATTGTAGTTAGTTCATTGGTTCTTTTTTTTTAATGTGATTGTAGTTAGTCAATTGTTCTTTTTTTCATTTATTTATTTTTTTATTATAGGAAAAATGTGATGTGATTGTAGTTTGTTCAATATATTTTTTTTAATGTGATTTAATCTTTTATTTACTGTTTTAATGGTTTTTCTGTATAATTATTTATGAAAGAAATATGATTGTAGTTAGATAGCATAAAAATATTTGTGATTTGATTTGATTTTTTTCTGATTTGATTTTTAAAGTATCAATTATTGATAATGATTAGATTGTATTTTGAAAAAAAATTGTAATTATTTTTTTTAACTCACTATGTTTTTTGAAAAAAAACATTGTGTTTTTTTTAACTATTAATTCACTTAATTTGTGATTTGATTTTTAACTCACTGTATTTTTTGAAAAATAAAATGGATTGTACTCATTAGGATCACATAATGTACCAAATATTGATGATGATTAGATTGTATTTGATAAAAAAAAATTGTAATTGATCTTTTTAACTCACTATATTTTTAAAAAAATAAATTATTATGTTTTTTAATTATCAATTGACTTAACTTGTGATTGATTTTTTTAATTATTGATGATGATTAGATAGCATTAAAAAATTGTGATTCGTATGATTGAAGTTATCTCCTTTTGTTTATAATTTTATTTTTTAATATGATTGAAGTTGCATAAACATAAACACTCACAAAAAGAAAAATGTGATTATAATTTATTCAATGGTTCTCATCTGTTTGGAAAGTGGGTTGACTTTTTAACTTTTTGGCTTTTTTGGCTATTTTAGCCTGAGCTAAAAAGTTTGGTTTGGGAATGATTTTTTGACTTTTTAGAATTTTTTGTGAAAGAAGAGTATAATGATTATGGGTTGGATGTGATGTTTTGTTTGTTGTGGCTAAAATAGTCCCAAACCTCCTTACCAAACGGAGCCTAATCTTTTTTATTTGGCTTCGTTTGGAAAGTGGGTTGATTTTTTAATTTTTTTAATTATTTTAGCCTAAGACTTAAAAACTTAATTTGGGATAGACTTTTTGATTTTTTGATGAAGTGTTCTCATGTAAAATTACCCAACTGCCCGTGGGTGAAAGTAGCAAACCGCTAGGCGGCTGAGCGCAACACGTCAGTGTACTGTTTTCTTTTTTCATTTTGAACGTGGAAAATGTAAATTGGGGTGTTCTGTTGTTGTCTTTTTTCTTTTTCTTTTTTTTTTTATATATTAATTTGTATTTTTGTTTTGAAAGAGGCTTTTTCGCGTTTTTTTTTTTTAAATGACGTGGAAACTGTTAATTTTGATTTTATTTTATTGATTTTTTTTTAATTTGTTTTTTTAAAAAAAAGGCTTTTTCATGTTTTTTATTTTAAATGATGTTGACAATGTTAATTTCGGTTTCATTTTAATGTGTTTTTTTTTTTAAATTTGTTGGAAAAGGCTTTATTATGTTTTTTTTTTCAAATGACGTGGAAAATGATAATTTCGTTTTTTTTTAAAATTTATTTTTTGTTTTTGGAAAAGGTTTTTTATGTTTTTTTAAAAATGACGTGGAAAATGCTAATTTCGGTTTTATTTTATTGTCTTTCTTTTTCTTTTCTTTTTTTGTTTATTTCTTTTTCTTTTTTTTTGAAAACGCTTTTTCATGTTTTTTATTTTAAATGGCGTGGAAAATGCTAATTTCAATTTTATTTTATTGTCTTTCTTCTTTTTTTTGGTTAATTTTTTTTTTTTGGAAAATGCTTTTTCATGTTTTTTATTTTAAATGACGTGGAAAATGCTAATTTCAGTTTTATTTTATTGTCCTTCTTTCTGTTTTTTATTTTATTTTATTTATTTATTTTTTTTTTTGGAAAACACTTTTTCATGTTTTCTATTTTAAATGACGTGGACAATGGTAATTTCGGTTTTATTTTTATGCCTTTTCTTTTCTTTTGTTTGTTTGTTTTTTTTATTTGTTTTCTTTTTTGGAAAAGGGTTTTTTTTTGTTTTTATTTCAAGATGGCGTGGTAAATGATGTGGCTATTTTGTCTGCTAGTGGTATGAATTGGTACTTGTGTGAAAGTGAAACAGATTCGCCTGGGTAGTTTGGTAAATTCACCAAATGCTGAGTTGTTTGGTGGCACGTGGCGGTGTTTTGTTTGCTAGTGGCTACTTTAGCCAATTTTGGACGGATGTGGCTATTTTAGCCCCAAACTACATTGCCAAACGGAGGCTTACTATTTTAATGATTATTTTTTTTATTATGAGAAAAATGTCATTGTAGTTAGATAGTATTAAAAAAATTATGATTTGTATGATTGAAGTTATCTCCTTTTGTTTATAATTTAATTTTTTAATATGATTGAAATTAGATAAACATAAACACTCACAAAAAGAAAAATGTGATTGTAGTTTGTTCAATGGTTCTAAATAATCTTTTTATTTACTATTTTAATGGTTCTTTGTTTCAATTATTTTTTTTATTATGAGAAAAATGTGATTGTAGTTAGTTAGATATCATTATTAATTTCAGCATTTATTAACTTTTATTTAAATATCTCAATCTGAATTTTTTAAATTTTTTATTCAAAAAAAAAATCTCAGCATTTATTGATTTGGTCAAATTCCCTGATCAGCATTTATTAACTTTTTTCAATCCACATGTCTTTTCACATGCCTGCATTTATTGATTTGGTCAAAATTTCATAATCAGCATTTAAAATCACCTCATACAAATAAGAGATTTTTATTGATAAATCCCATTTAGAAGTGTTTTAACCCAAAAAGTCCATAAAGAAATTTATTAACCCATTTAGTCTCATGTATGTATAGTTTTATTCCATAAAGTCTTTTTTCTTGATTTACATTATTTTTTTAGACTCTTATGCCTTTATATTTAATTTTGATACTCTTACAAATATTTTTTGAACGGTTAGCAATTTTATGATGTAAATATTCATATTTTAACATTCACATTGGTAAGAATGTAAAATTGGCCCGTGACTCGTGGGCGATCCGAAGATCGCCCCCGGGCCGGGGCGAGCCCGGTCCATTGACAATGTGAATATTCACGTTGACATATTAACATTCACATTGATAGAAATGTAAAATTGGCTCGCGCCCTGTGGGCGGCCCGAAACCCGCCCGTAGCCCGTGGGCTGCCCAAGGTGGGCCCGGCCAGGCCCGTTAACAATGTGAATATTCACATTAACATATTAACATTCACGCTGATAGGAGTGCAAAATTGACCCGCGGACCGTAGGCGGCCCGAAAGCCGCTCGCAGGCCCAGCCCAGCCTGTTTATAATGTGAATATTCACATTAGCATGTTAACATTCACATTGATAGGAATGTAAAATTGGCCCGCGACCCGTGGGCGGCCCGAAGCCTGCCCGTTGCCCGGGGTCGGGCGGGCTGTAAATATTTATATTTTAACATTCACATTGGTAAGAATGTAAAATTGGCCCGTGGCCCGTGGGCGATCCGAAGCTCGCTCCTGAGCCGGGGCGGGCCCGATCCGTTGACAATGTAAATATTCACATTGACATGTTACCATTCACATTTATAGAAGTGTAAAATTGGCCCGCGGCCCGTGGGCGGCCCGAAACCCGCCCGCGACCCGTGAGCTGCTCGGGGCGGGCCCAGCCCGGCCCATTGATAATGTGAATATTCACATTAACATATTAACATTCACGTTGATAGGAGTGTAAAATTGACCCGTGGCCCGAAACCCGCCCGCGGGCCCGGTCCCGCCCGTTTACAATGTGAATATTTACATTGACATGTTAACATTCACATTGATAGGAGTGTAAAATTGGCCTGCGGCCCGTGGGCGGCCCAAAGCCCGCCCGTTGCCCGGGGCGGGGCGGACTGTAAATATTCATATTTTAACATTCACATTGGTAAAAATGTAAAATTGGCCCGTGGCCCGTGAGCAGTCTGAAACTCCCCCTTGGGCCGGAGCGGGTCCGGTCCGTTGACAATGTGAATATTTACATTGACATGTTAACATTCACATTGATAGAAAGTATAAAATTGGCCTGTGGCCCGTGGGCGGCCCGAAACCAGCCCATGGCCTGTGGTAGGGGTGCAACTCGGGCAGGCTCAACCCGAGCAACCCGAGCCCAGCCCGAGTTTTTTTAGGGCTTGGGCAACTATATCTTGTAGTCTGGACGGGCCTGGGCAGATTTTTGATGCCCGAATTGTAATTCGGGCTGGGCTTGGGCAAAATCAATGGCCAACCCAAGCAACCCGAACCCGAATTGAATTTAATATATTATATAAATTAAGTAAGAGAGTTAGTCTTAATTTTTATTTTTTATTTTTGTTAGTCTTCCACCATTAAATTAACATCTTTTATGTCTACCCTTAGCTTAACTCTAAAGAAACCCTATCTATCTACCTTATCTCTCTCTCACAGACTCATTTGATTTTTTGTTTAATTCTACCTACAGGTTTCAAAACAAATCTACCTACAGGTTTCTGGACTCGGGCAATTCGGGCTAACCCGAGTTCAAAATACAAAGCTTGGATTGGGCTTGGGCAGCAATGCTCGGGTTCATGGTCGAGCTTGGGCGAGCTTGGGCACTGTCAAATACAATTCGGGTCGGACTTGGGAAGACCCCCAACCCGGCCGAACCCGCCCGAGTTGCACCCCTAGTCTGTGGGCTGCCCGGGGCGGGCTCGACCCGACCCGTTAACAATGTGAATATTCACATTAACATATTAACATTCACGTTGATAGGAGTGTAAAATTGACTTGCGGCCCGTAGGCGGCCCAAAACCCGCTCGAGGGCCCGGGCTGTTTACAATGTGAATATTCACATTGACATGTTAACATTAGCATTGATAGGAGTGTAAAATTAGCCCGTTGCCCGGAGCGGGTTCGACCTGTTGACAATGTGAATATTCACATTGACATGTTAATATTCATATTGATAGGAGTGTAAAATTGGCCGCGGCCCGGGGCAAGCTCGTTTGGGCCCGGGCCCGAGTCTAGCCCGAGAACTTGGGCTAGGACTTGGGCCATCACTTTGAAACTCGGCCCGCATAAGGCCCATTTAAGGCTCGGCCCGAGGCCCGATGTCTTTTTTGTGGAAAATAATAAAATTTTGGGAGAAAAAATTAAAAAGAATTAAAAAAAATGGCGAGGCTCACCCAAGCCCGACCCAAGCCCAAGTCTAGGCCCAAGCCCCTTTGCTCGACCCACCGGGGCACCCAAAGCCTGAATACCTTTGTGCCAGGACTAGGGACTAGGCCTGATTTTTTGACCCGTGGGCCTGCCCGGCCCGGCTCGAATTTTGGCAAGCACCCACGAGGCTTTACATGGGTTGGCCCCAGCCCCTACACATTGACGGTGTGAACATTTACATTGACAGTGTGAACATTCACATTGACGATGTGAACATTCACATTAGGGGTATTTTGGTAATTATGGCACTCATAGGATGTAAACATTCACATTAGGGGTATTTTGGTAATTATGTCACCATAGGACTTATTGAAACATAAGAAAATAATGTAGACTAAATGGAACATAAGTAGATAAAAAGGGTACTTTGGTCTTCTTACCTCAAATAGGAACATTCACATTGACGGTGTGAACATTCACATTGAAGATATGAACATTCATATTAGGGGTATTTTGGTAATTATGTCACCCATTGGACTTATCGAAACATAAGAAAATAATATGGACTAAATGGAATATAAGTAGATGAAAAGGGTATTTTGGTCTTCTTACCTCAAATAGGAACATTCACATTAACGGTGTGAACATTCACATTGACGATGTGAACATTCACATTAGGGATATTTTGGTAATTATGTCACCCATAGGACTTATTGAAATATAAGAAAATAATATGAACTAAATGGAACATAAGTAGATGAAAAGTATTTTTTGGTCTTCTTACCTCAAATAAGAACATTCACATTAACGGTGTGAGTATTCACATTGACGATGTGAACATTCACATTAGGGGTATTTTGGTAATTATGTCACCCATAGGACTTATTGAAACATAAGAAAATAATGTGGACTAAATGGAACATAAGTAGATGAAAAGGGTATTTTGGTCTTCTTACCTCAAATAGGAACATTCACATTGACAATGTGAACATTCACATTAGGGGTATTTTGGTAATTATGTCACCCATAGGATGTGAACATTCACATTAGGGGTATTTTGGTAATTATGTCACCCATAGAACTTATTGAAACATAAGAAAATAATGTGGATTAAATGGAACATAAGTAGATGAAAATGGTATTTTTGTCTTCTTACCTCAAATAGGAACGTTCACATTGACGGTGTGAACATTTACGTTGACAGTGTGAATATTTACATTAACGATGTGAACATTCACATTAGGGGTATTTTGGTAATTATGTCACCCATAGGACTTATTGAAACATAAGAAAATAATGTGGACTAAATGGAACATAAGTAGATGAAAAGGGTATTTTGGTCTTCTTACCTCAAATAGGAACATTCACATTGACGGTGTGAACATTCACATTGATGATGTAAATATTCACATTAGGGGTATTTTGGTTATTATGTCACCCATAAGATGTGAACATTCACATTAGGTGTATTTTGGTAATTATGTCACCCATAGGACTTATTGAAACATAAGAAAATAATGTGGACTAAATGGAACATAAGTAGATAAAAAGGGTATTTTGGTTTTCTTACCTCAAATAGGAACATTCACATTAGGGGTATTTTGGTAATTATGTCACCCATAGGACTTACTGAAACATAAGAAAATAATGTGGACTAAATAGAATATAAGTAGATGAAAATGGTATTTTGGTCTTCTTACCTCAAATAAGACCTAATGGAATAGTCAAAAAGAATGTGGGTTAGATGGAATAAAGCTCTTAGAAAAAGAATTTATCAAAAAAGCTCCCTACAAATAATTATAAATACAATCCGTGCATAGTTACTGCAGTACCCTTTTTAACTTATCCCATACACTATGGTTAGTGATAAGATTGTTAAATTATTTTTATAAAAAATCTTAAAAAACATAATTTATATATTAAAAAAAAATTAAAAAAAAATCTAAATATTTATAATTATCGGGTGATAGGCTAGTATCTATACTATATATTAAGCAAAAGGGGGTTGTGGGAGTTCCAATTTCCCAATTTAAATTTTTTGATTTTTTCATTTAAAAAAAAAATTCTTAGCATTTATTAACTTTTCCAGATTCATCCTGAGCGTAATCCAAAAATACTAGATTCAAATTTACACCCTACATTAAAATTCTAGACACTTTTTTTAGACAAAAGTTTTGGATACATAGCATTTTATGTTAAATTATTGATAAAGTTGATATTGCATCCAAGGCCTACGAAAAGAGGTACCATCTTCTCCAAAAGCTAAAAAGGACTTTTGGGGACAAGATGACAGGAGCATCACCCAAACCTATTATTCCTCTAAACACACCCTTCCATGAGCTACTTTCAATCCCTCTTTTGGACTTTTTCTCACACCCTTTTCTTCTTTATCTATGCTTTGGCCTCTCCTCTCACATACACAAAATCACAGTGCTCCTTAGATTGGCCACACAACCTTTTCCTTTTGGACTATTTAGCTTAGCTGCCGATTCTCCGCTGATTTTGAAGAAGGGACCTAGGTTGTTAGTGCCACCATCGTAATCTATCAAATCAATTAATTAATGTTGTCAGTGAATGGTGTCAGCTAACCTAACGGTTAGTTAAAGAATTGAGTAATTTGTAATGAGATTATAAATTTTAGGGAGGTATTTGTATTAAAATCAAACCTCAAGGGAGTGTAGGTATAATTTACCCTATTTTTTTACTTATTTTTTTGTTTAATCAAACAATGGAAAATGCAACATATGACTCATGATCGATCTGCTATTGCTAAATGCATTTTTATACATTCGGTGAGTTCCTCAAATCTATAATGACTTATTTTGTAACATAGAAGTAGAGATTACGGCACCACAACTATCGATTGCAATGATTGACCGATCGTGAAAGTGTTTGGTAGTGATTGTTTTGATTTTTATTTTTTGTTATATTTTTTATTTTTGTATTGCTACAACATCTCTCTGCGTTTCCTTTGTAGAGGCTTTCTCCTTTGTGCATGGATTTTTTTATTTTTTATATTTTTTTTCTCATTGCATGGAGGTTATTATCCGCTCTACATAGAGGTTTTGTTTTATCCCTTTTGTGATTTGTTTTGTACTCCAATTTATTTTGTTGAATGAATGTATTAAGTCTTATACTATCTAATAAAAAGTAATAATAATAACAAAAAATACATGAAATACTAATATAAAAAAATGAAATCAAAACAAATGATTCGGTTAAGAATTGATTTTTTAAATAATTTTTTTATTTTTTACAAGAAATATATATATAAAGATAAAAGAGAATGAATTAACTTTTTATATTAATATTTTGGCCTTTAAACTAATTTTTGAAGGAGTTATTGATTGGCAATGTTGGTTAAGGACTACTACTACTTTGAGACATGAATTGGGCGACAGTGCTGATTGGAACCCAATGTAAATGGATATATATGCACACACTAATAATACAATATAAAATGCACGCGTGGTCTACTGTTTATCTCTCCACCGCCAATCTTCGAAATTCGAAATTCCAAAAGTAATAATATTACTTACTACAACAATATAGATTGATTATAAAGGAGGTGCATTATGCTACATAAAAGAAGCATTCTGTCCATCAACGCTAGCATATGCAGCTTTCATCCCTGCATGCCATTCCCATCCAAAGACTCCAAGACAAAACATTAGAGAGAGAGAGAGAGAGAGAGAGAGAGGAGGGGTGGGAGGGAATGTTATTGCAGTCTTTTTTATATGAGAGAGATGAAGAGAATGTTAATAGGAATGTTTGTTTATTTATCATTGTGCATATTGTGGTTCAAACAAAGCATTATGACCTCCTAAGATTATTCCCACTTCTAACTCTTGTCCTTTTCTACTCACCCCTCCCCCCACTACTTCCTTTTTCTCATTTCTCCAAGAAATAGAAAAAGTTGGAATGAGAGAGAATTTGAATGGCATTTAAATTAATATTTCTAAGTATTTAAAAAAGTATTCAGAAATTTAAATGCGCATAATAAAATTATTTTGGAGCTGACTGAAACGTATTAAATTTAAATTTACATTATACATTGAAAATTTTAACACTTTTCTAGACAAAAATTAAAAAGAGAGAATTTGAAAGAGATTTAAATTATCAGCAATGTTTGTAAGTATTTAGAAATTCTATTTAGACAAATATTCAAAATTTAAAATTTGTAAAACAAATTAATTTTAGAGGTGAACCAAACACACCGAGTTTAAATCTACACCACACTTTGAAATTCTTAAGATAATTTAAAAAATAATTAAATTATAAACAATATTTGGTATTCACAATCTTCATTTAAAAAAAAAATTCAAAAATTATTATGTGTGGAGCAGATTCATCCTGAGCGTAATCCAAAAATACTAGATTCAAATTTACACCCTACATTAAAATTCTAGACACTTTTTTTAGACAAAAGTTTTGGATACATAGCATTTTATGTTAAATTATTGATAAAGTTGATATTGCATCCAAGGCCTACGAAAAGAGGTACCATCTTCTCCAAAAGCTAAAAAGGACTTTTGGGGACAAGATGACAGGAGCATCACCCAAACCTATTATTCCTCTAAACACACCCTTCCATGAGCTACTTTCAATCCCTCTTTTGGACTTTTTCTCACACCCTTTTCTTCTTTATCTATGCTTTGGCCTCTCCTCTCACATACACAAAATCACAGTGCTCCTTAGATTGGCCACACAACCTTTTCCTTTTGGACTATTTAGCTTAGCTGCCGATTCTCCTATTCTTCCCTCAAATAATATAGATTTTTAGAATCAATTTAAAAACCCAAATATGCATAAAATCAAATGGAAAAAGACAATAATAACCACATACACATGGTGTATACATACTACATAGCCATGCATGCAGGCTATATAAAGCTCATTAGAGACCCTTCCTTTCCACCACCCTACTTTGATGATTGAAAGAGCTCTCACTTGAAAATGGGTAGGGATAGTAGTGATCAAATAGTGATTCAATCTTCCATTGCATTGCTTCAAGAGAGGTTTAGGCAACTTGAGAGAGTAAAGGAGATGAGAGAGGGAAGAGAGCTCTTGAGAAGTTTATTTGAGTCTAAAACTTATAGTATTCCAACTCCAAGTGCCCAGTATGAGCCATCCAAGTTGTTTTTCAAATCAGAAATACTGATCCCCCAACCTAGGACACCTTGCCAAGTTTCTCTGTCCCTCTGGCCAAACTCACAGACCAAGCACTCCAACTTCACTTCTGAGACACCACCACAACTACTGATGAAATCATGGCCCACTGACAACAAGCCAGTGTTACGCTCTCCACCGATCAAATTCAGTGACTCTGATTCTGATGTTGATACCTCTCTTCATCTCTAGTGTAGTAGAGTAGTAACATATATATACTTCTCTTCTTCTTTTTTTTCCCCTTTTTTTTCTTTGGTAATGTTATGTTGGGGATAAGTTAAAAAGTAATGATACTGTCAACAATGATCATTACCTTTGATTGTCATTACTAAGAAATGGTTTTTGGTAAGTCAAGTAATTTTACGATTGTTTAGAGAAATTTTGGATGGTGTTGAGAGTTTCAGCATTAAAGGTGAATTAATTATGAGATTCTTGATGCGATGAAATCAGGTTTGGCAGTTTAGTTGCACTAGTAGACTAGTAACAGTACAGTTAGTTTATTTATTCAGTGATAAGAAATAAAATCAAGATTAACGAGAGAGAAAGGGAGAGAGAGTTGTAACATATATTTTGTTTTTTTTGATCTGCAAAATAAAAGTTTTATTGATGTAAAAGAGAATGAATACAGAGTAGCTGATCAAAATTACATAACAAATAGAAGGCATGGAAAATTAATCAATACAGAGTTTTAACATAGTTGCTCTACTATTTGTTCTAGGTAATTAATAAATTCTTTAAAGTAGAAAATTAATGAAACATGCATGCCAATTTTACTTTGCAGGAGATGACAATTCAAAAGTGAAGATATTACTTTTTATGACAAAAGTATCTTTAATGGAGAGTCTTCTTAATGGAGAGGGTCTCAATCTCTCATTCTTTACTGGTTTCATTTATAAATGCACATAACAACTGCTTACATGAGTTTAAGAATGAGAAACAAATGTAAGAAATAGAATTATAGGTAACATTTTCCTTTCCTTTCCTTTTCTTTTCTTTTCTTTTTTTTCCCCTATATCTTGCCAACATTGGTAGTATGTAGTTCTTAGATCATGTACAGCTTCAATTTTATTTTATTTTATATTATCATTATTTTTTTTTGGGAGTTCCGTAACACCATTTTTCTCTTACATCCAGCCAACACGAATTGTTTGTGGGTAGGAAGATGGTTGAGGTCCTCTAATTTCTCACAATTTGGCTTCGAGATTTATAATTAATGCAACTAACTGTTGGTGCATAATCCAATGCATATGTTAGTTTAAATATTAGGGTAAATTATGTAAGTGGTACCTATAGTTTATATGATATTAGTGGGTGACACACATGATGTGTGTGTAATTTAAATAAGTAGGAATAAAAAAAATAATAATAAAATTAATATTATAATGTGTACTTAGCTTA
>NW_021030462.1:228817-255748 GCF_004153795.1 Camellia sinensis | reverse complement strand
CATGGATGCAAAGCATAACTATGATGAAAAATAAATATGATGTTTATGTACAAATAAAGAAAGCAAGTAAAAGAACGGGATAGAAAGAAGCGGGGCGGGAATTATTACAACGCTCTGAATAAATTATTACAAACCAGATAAGAGAAGAGAAAGGAATATTACAACAAAATAAAAACCTCACAACTCTCAAATAAAAAAAATAAAAAAAATAAAGAAACTTCATGGCGCGGGAAAATATTTTGCTGACGTAGAAGACTGCTCCGTTCGTTCGGGGAAACTTATTTTTCGGGGAGCACTATTCATCCCGAGATACTATCACTGCGGAAGTTACTATTCATCATGACAATTACGATCACCTTTCTTGATCGTTATTTCATCTTACCGGCATTTTCATCCGCTTTACTATCATCGCCGGAGTACTATTCATCGATGGGGCTATTATTCATCGTCGGGGTTACTATTTCACCGCCCGAAGTTACATTTACCGCGGATGTACTATTCACCACCGATCACTATTCATTTGGCGGGTTACATCTTTTAACAAATTAGGTGGTTCGACCAACCATTTAAAGTATAAAATTACAACAATTTATAATAGTAAACTACAACATTTTATGTAAATTACAACAGTTATATACAACAGTAAATTACAGCAGATAAAGTAGTAAAATTAGGTGGTTCAACCGACCATTATAAGTGATAAAATTACAACAATTTATAAATAGTAAACTACAACATTTTATGTAAATTACAACAGTTTATATACAACAGTAAATTACAGCAGATAAAGTAGTAAAAATAGGTGGTCAACCAACCATTTTGAAAGCGATAAAAAAAATTAGAAAAACAATAAATTAAGATACTTAAAACAAATTAATACACATTTTGAAATTAAATGAAAGTTTGCGAAAAACTCACCTTCGGGACAGATGGAATTTTCTGATTCACAAACTTTCTTTTGTTACCCTCAAGTCTGTGGAATGTGTTCTCATTCTCAGTCAAAATTTGGAATTACAACTTTAGCGGTCCTTCTTCTGATTCTTTTCTCTCAAAATTCCCTCGCCACCAATTCCCTTTTTATTCTCTCTCCCAATTTTTTGACTCTTCTAATCTCTCCCCTCCCAAAAAATCCTCATCTTTCCTTCTCTGATCTCCCCCTTTTATAGAAAATAATTGTAAGAAAAAGACAAAAAGAAGAAACGGTGGTGGAAGGAGTTGATTTCAAAAGATGCACAGTAAAAATTACTATGCACTTACAATATAATAATATTATAAAGAGTTATTAACATAAATACATGTACAATACCCAGAAAAATTATATAAAAAAACACCACAATACGTAAAATTAAAATACATTGACTAATAAAATATATTTTAGTAGGCCAAATATGCAACATAATTTTGATCAAGCGGGTCTAGGCACAGAAAACAAAAGACGCACGATGGGAGTGTAGTGAATTTTTTTTCAAATGAGAATAATACCCTATATAAAATTAATATTATATATACAGTACAAAGATTGGTGCGTGGGTGAAACCAGGTACTGAATAAATTTAATAAAAATTATATAATAATATAACATTAATATATATAATATAATAAATACATAATAAAGGGAAAGAGAAATGGGAAGGAGTCTAAAATAATTTGACAAAAACAGGTGTAAGACTAGGATTAAAGTTTATATTCCATCTTTTTACTGAGAATTTTTGTGATATAGCATATTCCTGTTTTCATCATTGAGTAATCAAAAGAAAGCGCCCAAGTCTAGGGCCGGGTCAAAATGGGGTGTCTACAAGTAGTTGCTTAAGGATGCTACAATACAGTTCAGAATAGAGGACATACATTCATTCAATTAAACAGTAACAGTTCAGAAAGCAGTACAGTTCAATTGTTCAGAAGATAATCATTTTGAACATATCTTTACACAGTTGTTACTCATAGAGTTTGGCTACAGTATGCTAGAGCGCGCCTCCCAGTCGCCAACCCTACACAGTTAACACAGATTGAACACACACTAAGCTACACAGTTGGGGATAACATAATTTAAACCCCTAATGCCTCGGTGTGTTCTACATCTATCCTCAACAAGATGTCTTAAACTAGGCCTAAGAATGCCTAGAATGGATGAGGACGCAAAGATGTGATCAAGAAGACGCATTTCAAGATTTTCAGAAAAACAGAGTCCCGCTCGAGCGCAGGTTTCCCCGCTCGAGCGGTCATGCAACAAAGGTACACGCTCGAGCGTCAACTTTCCCGCTCGAGCGTATTGTAAAAGTACTGGATGGGTGAAATCTCCGCTCGACGCCGCTCGAGCTTGAGACATGACTCCGCTCGAGCGCCAATCCTCGCTCGAGCAGACTGTAAAACAGTGCAGAGATACTGGATGTGCTCGATTCACGCTCGAGTGGCACTTCCCCGCTCGAGCGGAAGTGCAGAATCTGGGAATTCCAGATTGCACTTCAGCTCAAAACTCACATTCAAATGCACTCAAAACCAATCCTCTTGGGCCCATTTTCTTGGGAAACCATTATAAACACATAGAATATCTCAGTTCAAAGCTCAAATTTGAGAAATCAAGGCCCAAGGGTGTTTAATCAAACTCAATTTCAAACCAATTTCATGAACAATATGAACACGCAAACATGCATGAATTCAAATCATTTGGAAGTTCTAATCTGATGCTCTAGAGAGCCATTGATCCAAAACAAGTTGAAAACATGACCATTACAAATTATGAACATGCATGTTCCATTTCACCATGGATTCAACTCAAACTCATCAATTCAAACATGCATACATGAATTATGTTGTAATCCTACATGTATGAACTAAAACATGGCTTAACTCTACAAATGAAGCATGAATCATGCAAGAATCCAAGTCTATGACAACAACAAGAAGATGAATGTCCTACCTTAGTCTGTGTTCAAGTTTAGGTCCAATTTGACAATTTGCCACTTCAATTCCAAGCCAATTCAAGCCAATTCACTAGAACAATCAACTCTCTCCCTTCCTCTCTCTCTAAGGCCGGTGAACAAGGAGAAGGAACTAAGTGAAATGTTTTGATTCATGATTCAAGCATGCAAGGGCTCTAATGTGTTATATTGAGTGGGCCACTAAGGGTGGCAAATTTGGTAATAAGTCCAGTTCAATGTAATTTAACACCATTAATCTAATTAATCATACCTAATCAATTTTCAGATAATTATACATAAAATCACATTAATTATGAGGATCCTAAAACATCAATAATTCCCGGTCTTCGGTTCGGCCGCCGATAAGGCCTTCAATTAGCAGTTTAAACGTAAAACACGAACAGATCAAACAATCAATCAAACAGATAGATGCACAATTAAACAGATAGACTCAGTCAATTAATTCCAGATTCCAGTCAGTCAGTTCAGTACTTTAATCAGTCCAATTATCAGTCATAATCAGTCATTAATCGGTAAACAGTATGAGGGTTGTTACATGATCGCCGCGGTCACCGGCATTAGAAAAATGACGAATCAAGCTCAGAATGTCCAGTTCTCCGTCGCAGATCAAAGACTGAGTGTCCTGCAAAGTGAGCCCGCACATGCGTACTAAGGCTTGGACGTGGCTAAAACGGAATTGGGGCAAGATCTCTTCCTCACGCTCGGACTCCATCAAAGCTTGGAAGTTTTTGAAAGTGGGACATATCTCTTGTTTGCCAAAGCTAAAAACATGAGTTACCAGATTCCAACACCTTGTCGCGGCATGGAGGAACGAAAAACGCAGCGGGTTGCGGCTTAACGTGAATAGTGCATTTATTCTGAAGCCCCAAAAATTCAACTTTTCTGAGCCATCCAAGTTGGAAATCCAATTTGTGAGATTTTGGACAAGAAATGCCTTCATTTGGTGCAAAAACTAAGTTGAAATGGAGAAACTATGAAGTTGGGGCTTTTGTAGAAGATAAGGTGTTGAGTGGAAGACATGCGTCAACAATTTGGGCACTTTCTGCATTAATGGCCGACCGGCCAATTTGATGGCCGATCGACCATCTTTGTAGCCGATCGGCTAGTTTTTGTGGCCAATAACTCTTTATGGTGGCCGATGGTCTCCCATCTTAGCTGATGGCCTCTCCTTTTGTTCTCTGAGCTGTCCATGTGTTGGAGGTGTTAAGAGCTTGCGATTTGTTCCATTTTGAATCCCTTTCAGTGACGATTTTGCAAAGTCGCGCCTGTGTTACTTCAATTTGTTTATCGAGTTGTTGTATTTTTGTTTATCGAGTTGTATTTTGCATTGACTGTTAAGTTCTTGTCTTGCTTATCGAGTTGTATTTACATTTGGTTGGCATTTCAAGTTCTTGTTTTGCTTATCGAGTTGTTTTGTTCTTTCAGTCGTCAGTTGGTTCACTACCTGATTAAGGCAATGCAATTCAACTGTTTAGTTTTCAAACAAAGTTCAATCTCATTTACATGCTGTGTAAATGCGATGCGATGCTTAGAATGTAAAATGTAACACCTTTCCAATCAAAAAAGCTGTTTTTCATTCCATCATGTTTTCTTTTGCAAAAGTACAAAGTTTTAAAGAAAATAAACATGCCTGAGGCAGTACAATGTGCAAAAATGACAAGTAAAAAGAGAAATAAAGAAAAAAACAAAACATTTGAAATCGGCGCCAGTCGCCTCAAGAGTGGGAATCTCTCATCGTCTTCTTCCTCGACGAAGGCCCAGAACCACCGCCGTCAGCTCCTCTACCTGAGTCTGAACCCGAGCCTTCTCCAGCCTCATCTCCATCCTGAGAAGACTCTGACTCTGGACTCGCTGCCTCCTCGTCAGACTCATCATCATTTGGGACAGGCGCCTGCGAACTACTCCCGCAGTGAGCACGCCCAGCTCTGCTACGGCTACGGGCTGAAGTCCCTCGTCCTGCTCTCCCTGTCGCTCGGGAAGTAGGCACTGAAGGTCTCGCTGAGGCACCCGTTGTGGCCGGTATCTAGAATGAGGCCTGAAAAGAACAAATTGGCAAATGCATCAGTTATGCTCTGTGAAGCTGAGTATGGTATCAAATGCAGTGTATGATTACAGTGTGTGAATGCTGTGAGCAGTATATGAATGTCGTAAGCGGTGAATGATTACAGTATATGAATGCTGTGAGCAGTGTATGAACGCCGTGAGTGGTGAATGATTGTAGTGTATGAGGGTCGTGGCCAGTATATGAGATATAGTGTATCGGTACCATGAGGGGTATGTGAATGTGGTGTATTAAATGTAGTGTTGACAATGTAATGCATTAGATCAGTATGGAGCAGATTATAAAGCGTTTTGGGACGAAAGTTGAAAGTACTTATCGGAATACCATAAACACTGAGCAGGTCCATGCTCCTTTGCAGTATCCCCATCACCGAAGCCGACAGCTCCAGAGCCTGCCCAGTGTACTCGATGGAAGCCTACAAAAGTGTTGAGGTAATTAGTAATCTGCGGGATATCAACTGAAATGAAATGACTGTACAGAATGTAAAGTATAGCATATACCGGGGTTGAGCCTCGAACTCCAACGAGCTCATGATCAGCCAGGGGAGGAGCGATGGGTATCTGATAAGTCTCTCTAGCCCGTCCTCGGCATGTCATGGTAGTGGGCAGGTCTGGTCACTCCACCCTCTGTCCCCTCCGGGAACCCCTCCTGCCATGGGCCTGAGTCGCCCTCGATGCTCTCACTTCTCCTACTGGGGCTACAGGTTTCTCTCTCTCACCTTGGCGAACACTGGCCAGAGGCGGCATGAGATATGTCTCGATGAAGGCGGTGTAGTCGCCGTCGAGTCGGAAGAAGTCAGCATCCCAACCGATCATGAAATCGGTCATCTCTTGTGGAGTGTATGTCACTGTGTGCCTCATGTGCGAAGGAGGCGGCATCGGGACTATCTGCTTAGGCAAACTGAGGCTCATTCGCAAGAAGCGCTCTCCCAAGTACATTGCCTAGCATACCGGACCTTCAAGCAAAACCCAGAATCGGGCAGTCTCCCGAGCGCCCATTTGTTGGTCTTTAACGGCGTTAGGCAGCACTGCCCAGGGCTGCCAGGTGATCTGCAAATGACAGGATATACAAGTTGTTATCTGCTATTGAAAGTGCAATATAAAGCAAAACTCAGATGAACTGTAAGGTTTGAAATACCTCTGCTGCGGCTACAGTGTCAAAATATCTGCGGAAGAATAAGAAAGACTCACGAGGCCTCCGCTCGCATCTCCCATCGTACCTATGAGAATATGGAACCATGGGGGGCATCTCTACCTCCGACTTTGGAGCAAGCCTCGGGAAGTAGGCATACACCCACAACTACAGAATGTAAAAGGGTGATAATGAGTATGTTTATCAGTAAAACAGTATACAGATAAAGTAGAAATCAGAGAGTCATGTGAAGTGTCTTGTGCAGTGTGTGTAGTGTACAACCAATGTAAAGCAGATTGCATATTATGCAGTGTGTGTGGTGTACATATAGTGTAAAGCAGAACTGTAAAGCAAAAGGGAAATATGTACCTCCCAGGCTCTCCAGTAGCCTCCTAGCAGGTGTCCACTTCGGCGAGATGAGGAACTCATATGTCCATACAGTGTGGCGAGGCCTGCGCCGCCTCAGTCATAGTGCCAGATGCGAGTCACATCCACCAGTGCGCTCAAGAGGTAGAGGCCAACGGTGTTCGCCCGATCGACGAATAGAGTAGTGCCCAACATGAACATGAGGAACCCCCGAGCGTAGTGCTCAACCTCCTCTCGGGTCGTCGGTGTCTGCCCCCTGAACTGGTCAGCGAACCATGAATATCTCATGAACCCTGGTCGGGAGAGAGGTGGCCGAATCCCTAGCAAGATCTGGGTAGCATCCCACTCACCCATGTTGGTGTCGAAAGGGATCGGATCACCCCTTACTATCATGTCGGTGAGCATGGAGAAGTCGAAGGGAGTCATCGTCATCTCTCCTGTTGTAGAAAGGTCGAAGGAATCGGTGGTGTCCCACCACCTCTCCACTAGTGCGCCTAGAAGAGGTCGACTCGCAGTGAGGCGTGAGAGTCCCGTGCAGAATACGCCAAAACCGGACTGATCGACGATGTGGCATACATCATCGGGTAGCTCCATGTACCAGTTGCGTTCAATGGTGTTCCCATACCCCCGGAAGGCATGGGAATCTCCCTGTGTTCAAAGACAAACAGATGCGAAGCAGTGTTAGGAATATAGTGTATGCATATGTTTAGAATTGATAGAAGTGCAGTGTGTGCATATGTTCGTGTCGGCACAGGTATCATGTATGAATGTGCTCAAGGTGAACTAGGCATGTGATGTACAAGTGTGTTTGGGATGATCAGATAAAGAGTAGTATTGGCTATCCAAGATATATGACCTACATTACAGAAAGTAGAGGGGAAAGGTATACCTTAGCGGCGCCAAAGGATAAGTGCAACTCCGGCTCGCATAGCAGGAGGTCCTTCGGAGCACCTCGCGCGAAGCTCCTGAATTGGCGAATACTGTCGGGAGGCAACACATGTACCTTGGGCTGGTACGTCGCCAGGTCGAAAGGCTGAACACTGAGTGATAAGGGCTTGAACTCGGGATCCATCTCCATCCCTGGAGGAGCCCCACCATGTGGAATGTCATCTGTCATCTCGAGAAGAGTGAGAAAATGGTCGAAGGTATGGAAAATGGGCAAGAATGCCAAAAGTCAATCGAAAGTCAACTCCGAGGGGTGAAAAATGGAAGAAAAGGTCGAAGTGCAGAACAAGGCACAAAGACAAAGGGTAACTCGGGGGAAACAAACCCCAAGTGAAGGAAATCAAGAAAGAGGCACCAAAGTCACTTTCCATTCGGTTCAAAATATTGAAAAGTACGAGGGTTTCGCGAATCGAAGGTTTGTGGGATGATCAAAAACGTGTTTGAAGCTTAGATTGGGGAAGAAAAGTGATCTAGAAAGAGAGGGGAATGCTTTTCAGCAAAGAGGAAGTGAAAGAATAGGGTTTGGAACCCTATACTTAAAGACCCAAGGCAAATGGACAAAACTACCCTAAATCTGCCACTTTTGGCCGATCGGCCAAATTGTTGGTCGATCATCTTGTTTGATGGCCGATGGGTGGCCGATGGCTCCCCCTTGTGGTCGATGGACCTTCAATGCCCTTGTTTAGGGTTCTTCTATTGATTTTTACCTTCATCTCTCAAGAAAATGCAAGAAAATAGACTTTTGAAGCTTAAGCGGCCTCCGTGGTAACCTCAAACTGTGTCTTCCATGTGCGGCACTTGATATACACAAAATTTATCATTTTCATATCCTTTTGTATATCGCAAGATTCGAAAATTGCTTTTGAGAATGTTACGTTCCAATGTCCTGGTCACGATTGCAAGGTTGGCATTTGTTATATACTTTTTACTCTCGCATTGAATGCGCGTCAACTCGTTTTGAGGTTGTATCTTGATATTGCGGAAAACAAGCCTTTACCATGCTTGTATTGAATATGTGCATCTCTATGTCGTTGCATGGAACATGAATTTTTCATCATCGCATAGAATATGCATCATCGCGCTTACATAGCATGTGCATTTTTGTATTGAATATGTATTCATGATTACATTGCATAGAGTATGCATGCCGCGTTGAACATACATTTTTGTTGTTTCGCATAGAATATGCATTGCTCACTTTTGCATAGAATACGCGTCTCGATATGGCCTGGAACATGCATTCGCTACGTTTGCATAGAATTTGCATTTCTCACACTTGCATAGAATATGCACCACTTTATATTCCATGGAACGTGCATTTGGAAGTTAGCATCGGACATACTATTGATTGTGCATGGAACATGCTTTCTTATTGCATTGTACCTGTTGAGCTTCTTTCCTTTGCAGGCGCGATATTGTATGTACGGCTCATTTGAAGTTGGCGCAACCAGGTGATATTGGATGTGCGTTTCATTCAGAGGAATTCCAGGTTAGACCTTTCCTGTCCTTTGAGCTCATCTTGTCTCGGTTAGAAGTATTCGGGTACGCCCGACGTTTATACCACTCCTTTAGTTATAAGTGTTTGGGAAGCGTGTCCGACACTTATACTACCTTGTTGTTTAGAAACACCCGAGTGTGCTCGGTGTTTACGTTTAACCCTTGTTAGAAGCATTGGGACGTACTCATGTGTTTATACAACTCCTCAATGCTTGCATTGTTGTACTTTTCCTCTCTTACGTGTGATATGCTGAGAGGTGTACCTTTCCTCTCTCGCATGTGATATGCTGAGAGGTGTACCTTTCCTCTGTTGTGTGTGATATGCTGAGAGATGTACCTTTCCTCTCTCACGTATGATACACTGAGAGGTATGCCTTTCCTCTCTCGCATGTGATACGCTGAGAGGTGTACCTTTCCTCTCTTGCGTGTGATACGCTGAGAGATGTACCTTTCCTCTCTCGCGTGTGATATGCTGAGAGGTGTGCCTCTCCTCTCTCGCGTGTGATAGGCTAAGAGGTGTACCTCTCCTCTCTCGCGTGTGATACGTTGAGAGGTGTACCTTTGCTCTCTCGCGTGTGATACGCTGAGAGGTGTACCTTTGCTCTCTCGCGTGTGATACGCTGAGAGGTGTGCCTTTCCTCTCTCGCGTGTGATACACTGAGAGGTGTGCCTTTCGTCTCTCGCATGTGATACGTTGAGAGGTGTACCTTTCCTTTCTTGCATGTGATACGTTGAAAGATGTTGTGTTTGAGACTCCGGGTATTCTCGGTAGTCGCTTTTAGCCTTCTCCGCGTGAGACGTAGTGAGAATTGTATAATGTTCTTACATCCTTTCTGTTGGAATGTGTGAGACTGTTGTTTCTTATTCGCTTGCTTAAAATGTTGTATTTATTTTGCATAAATGCTTCATTACAATCCTTTTTGCATAATCATAAGTTATGTTCTGCGTTGTGCATGTCATTTGCATCTTGCCCCTGCCTGCGGGCGCATCTCATTGTTATCCTGTATGTTTGTCTAGGTCTTCAGCCTTGCCAAAAATGGGTCGTCTCTGGGCTTTGACATTCACTCTCGTCATCTTATGACTTTCGAGTTCTATCAAAGAGGGGAAACTGGAGACACCCCATTTTTGACCGTCCTCAAGACTTGGATGTCATCGTTTGAACACTTGATGATCATCCATACTCGTGCTCGTTTTGAGTTTCTGAAGGTCTCGGTTGCGCGCCTTACCTTGGAGCCTCTCAACTTATCTGTTTTGTGCTTGGTTGTGGACCAAGAGCTTGTGGCTTCGTTTCAGAGGGAAGAGGGTGGCTTGTTGGCCAACCCTACAACCTATCAGCCAGGCCTCATGCCTATCGGCCATTCCTTCTTTCCATCGGCCATCAGTGGTGGCGGGTCGGCACCTTTGTTGGCCGGTCGGCCATGTTTGTTGGCTAAGACATTTTTATTTGTTTTTGCAGATATTTTATTGCCAGTTGTGACAGTTGGTGAGCATAGAACTCATCCTTTATACACGTGTATGGAGGGATTGAACCAAGTCTCTAGCTTGTTCAACAAGCTTGAGACTTGGATTTTTATAAGAGGGGAGGCCCCTCTCCCTTTCCAATGGTTCGGAAAATTTGGCTGAGGGCTATACATATCATTTATTTCCATATTCTCTTTCTCTCCATATTTGTGCTTAAAAGTGTAGTTTCTTCACGTTTTTGCACACAAACACCTAGTGAAACACTACACTCTTGTTGCTGAGGCACCTTGAAGCTGGTTTTGGGGTTTTTGGATTGCTTGTGGCCAGAAAAGTTGTTGGAGTTGCTTCCTTGATGTTGTTCTACAAGGGTGAGTCTCTAGCCTCTTTCAAGCTTTGTTCTGATTAAGTCTTTGGCCCTATTTGCATGACGTTTTAGGCCTAACTTTAAATTGCGAAATGTTCTGATTTTAAGTGTTTAAGATGTTTGTTTGACGCTTCTTGGGTGTTGGGGGTGATGTACTCCCTTGTGTGCCTTATTTTTCTTTGTTAGGCCCTTGTGATCACCTTTATTTGGCCTCTTCGCCATGTAGACACCCCATTTTTGACCGTCCTCAAGACTTGGACGTCACCGCTTGGAACACTCGGTGATTATCCATGTTTGTGTTCGTTTCCCATCCTCTTCTCTTGTTTACTTGTGTTGATGGCTCATCAAAGTAGCATATTTTTCTAGCATGTTTTGGCTCCATCTCAGCATGTTTTTGATGTTATTTTAACATGATATGGCTCTGTTTTGGGTCGGATTGATTGCCCCTTGCATGCTCCTTGCACTTGTAGTGGAATTCCACTCACTAGCCTAACATGCATCATGCTTTGGACCATCATTCCAGCATGTTTTTGGCTCTACTCCAGTAAGCTTTTACTCATGTTTCATCATGCTTAAGCTATGTTTGAAGTTGTTTTGGTCATGCATGCCTTGCTTTGTATAGCCATAGTGCATTCTTGCTCACTAGCTTTGAGTTTCCAAGCCACTAGCATGCATTGCTTGGGTTATTTGCATGATTTGGCATTATTTGATATGTGATTTCAAAGCATGTTTCACTGCCATGTCCTCACATCTTTCACTCTTTCAATACTTTGGAGGGTTGGTGCTTTACGGCTTAAGTATGAGCCAATATGTATGTCATCTTGCTGAAGCTTTTGGACCACCATTTCAGTGTGTATTTGGTCTTATTTTGCCATGTTGCAACTCTGATTTTTGTTGGTGAAGTCATCTCATGCTTGGTTTTGGTAGGTGTAGTGTAATCCTCCTCATTGGCCTTGCATACTCCATGCTTCATGCCTCTAATTCTAACATGTGTTAGCTCTAGTCGATGCATGTTTTGGAATTGTTTTGACATGCCTGGAGACTGTTTTGAATCATCTTGGCCCTTTGGGGCTTGCTTGATATGGCTGTGGTACAAATGCCTTCTTGCATGCTATATTTGTGTTGTTTAGATGGTTTGGCATCATCTAACACTTGATTTCAAAGCATATATAATTTCCATATTCTCATGCATATCCCTCTTTCATTGTGTTTGAAAGTTGACCCTTATGCCTAGTTGATGAGCCATCACATGAGCATGTGTTCTTGGCCCTTTTATGCCTAAGTTTTGGCATGTTGGCCACTGTTTTGGCATGATTTAGGTCCATCCATATTCAGTTTAAGTCCATTGACCATTGTATTACATGCCACTTTAGCATTGGTTGATAGTATATTGTGTGCATGTTGTTGCATTGTATTGCGTTTGGATTAGATGTTAATCCAAACACGAGAAATGAGGAGTGTTTCATACTTAAAGTGATAAAATGTGCCTCATTTCTCGGTCGCCGACCCTCTTGATCATGCATGATAGAGGTGTAGGCATATTGTGTCATTTATGCATTCATTGACATCGAATTGTGCAAACTTGGATTCTTTGGCCATCATGCATTGAGATGCGTGATTGATGGCCCGAGAGTCGAGTAACGCACTCCCTTGAGTTTGAGAAATGATAGTTAGGGTGGTTGCGCACACATATCTTGCAAATACACTGCACTGCCTCTGTTTGCGCTCTGTTGTAGCAAACAAGAGAAATTGTAGGAAGCAGTGGCCGACCGGCCATCAGAGCTGCCAACCGGCCACCAAGTCTACCGATCGGCTATCAAAATTGGCCGATGACCATTATCTTTGGCCGATGGCCATCCCTCTTGGCCGACTACCCCTCATCATATTTTTAAGGTAGATCAGAAGCATCTTGGAAGTTGGCACAATTTTCAGAAGTACAGAAGTGTGCAAACAGAGGCATTAGAGGCACGGTAGTGGATTTCTGAGCGAAGCCGACCGAGCATGCATATCTCCCTCGTTTCCCGAGGCCATTTGTTTAAATTTCTTAGCTAAACTAGTTCATTAGCTTAGTTGTTTTGTAATTAATTAGTTAAGTGTTTAATTAATTAATTTGGTTTGTACTTAATTAGCTTAGATTAGCTAGTTGTTCAAATTCATTTGTGTTGTAATAATTAATTAACTTAGCGTAGCTAGTTAGCTTATTATCCGGACCCTCCGTCGAGAGGGAAAATGTTGTAATAAGTGTGCGTGTGTGTGATGTATGTCTTCCAACCCCATTTCTTTCTCCCTTATACTTATCAGCTTTCGATGGTTAGTTTAGGGCATATCTCAATTAGCAAACTTATGCTTTGCAGGCAAGCATCATTCATTCGTATTGCATGCACCGGGCTCGGCGCATCATTCAAACTGCATTGTATTTCAATACACTTTCTTGAATACGTGTTTCAAAGCATGTTATCGAGTGTTGCATTCATATGCCATCTTAGATACCCGAGCCTACTTAGTTGCATTTTGCATTGCTGCATTAGGCATTGTTGACATAGCTAGGATCATGCATTGATTACTAACTAGCTTTTGTTTTGGTTTGGAGTACACTGTAAGTGTTTACGCTTTACCATCTTGCATGAGTGTAAATGTTGCCATGATAGCATGCTTGCCATGAGGCTATATGCTTAAATGATTAACTGCATGAATGCCTGTAGATGAAGGCTTCATTGCTTGAATTGGAGCAATTCATCAAAATGTGCGTTTTAAGCCCACTTGAGAGTGGCAAATCACCATGTTTTTGTAAACCCACTTGAGGGTGGCAAATCCGCGTCTTAGCCTACTTGCGAGTAGCACTTTCAAACCATTTTCGAAAAACAAACATTGAATTGTTTTGTTCCAATTTAGGCGATTTAGTTTATACTTGTATGTTGTGCACATCTCATAGTAAGCTAGCTAATAAATCGGAGTAAGAACGCATATGTTTTCAAAAACAACATATCATGTTAGTAGAGGCCGATCCTTTGATCGGGCGAGCAGGGGTGGATGATTTCAAGACCTTCTCCTCTCGTACCCAAGTTCCCGAGCTGAGGCAACTTTGGTGATGACGGACACGTGGCCTTAGGCACGAATCAGGGTTTCCTAAATTTCCCAAAACAAAATATTTAGGTGGCGACTCCGAAATCTGGTAAAGCAGTCCATGTTTGGGGCTTTTTTATTAAAATTGATTTTCCAAAGCGATTTGCCGGATTTGGACTCTTTGGTGATTTATCAGTCTTATGTTGCACTTTGTGAGATTAGATTCAGAACCGTGACAGGAGTCCGAACTGTAGTAGCTAGAACTACAATTCGCGCCCTCGCGCGCAGAATAGAGTTCCGGGTGGTCTACAGTTTCTGGCGACTCTGCTGGGGATTTAGAGAACATGATTCTAACTCATGATATGTTGTTTTGTGTACACTTATGTGTTTCTTTGCATTGCATTTGCATTGGTGCGCTTAAGTCACAGTGTTTGTCATCTGTTATTCCTGAACGGTTTGCCGGAGGCTTGTTTGGAAAAGTGTGCTGTAAGGCTGACCAGTTACGGGCTCTGCCACGATGGGAACACAAACCTCGATTTTACCGAGGCACCCTTTTCGACCATTCGACCTAGTGCATATCGGAATCCATAATGACCATTCCAAACTAGGACAGTTTGCTTACCCGATTGTAGGTTGTTTGGAATCGCTGCGTGCATAGTGAAACCTTAGCTCCTGACAAGATAGGACAGGGAAACCCTACCCCTCCATAGGGGTATTTTGGCTCTTACTTGTTTGATATGTGCTATCAGAGTGTGTCTCTACAGGTTGTATGTATCAGTTTGCAAGTTTGGGTATCAGTATTTGAAGGGATTAGTTTTTCCTGAGGGTATCAGATTTGAGGCAGTGATTTGGGAACAGTGATCAGTATTGAGAACAGTGTATCCAGCTTACAGATCTCAACTGTGTGTTGTCTTAATTTAAGCCGAAGTGCTGTCCGTTTTTCTGCTTATTGTTTCCTTATTATGCTTTATTTATCTTTTTGCAAGGTAGTTTAGCATCATTGCTTCCAATCAGGCAGATATTCCCCAAGTACTTTGGATCAGAGGTCGAAGACTTCATCGATCCGAGGATCTGATAGACGGACAAGTAATGTTCCTTTCATTACCCCCGATTACTAGACGGAGGTCAGTTCGACACAGTCCATCAGTACAACAGTTATCAGATCAGCGGTCTTTATCCACCCCACCAGTGAGTAGTCGGGCTGAGGTTTTCGTTTCTACCACAGAGAGAGATATACCTGTTCAGTTAGATCAGCACCCTATGGAAAGGATGAAGGACATGATGCGTTAGCTCCAAAAGACTATACAGGCCATGTAGCGGGATGCTGCCCGCCAGACAGAGTTTGCCGCGCATCAGGCAGAAGTTGTGGCTCAACAGACGGAACTGATTGCCAGGCTCCAGCAATAGCAATAACCACAGCAAGCCGGAGCATCCGCTTCGCATCCATCCCCACCCCCACCTAGAGTTCCAACACTCGGGGAGACCGCAAACGTCCAGGAAAATACGGACGTCCCAATGGGGCTAGCTCCACCCCCAATCCTACCTCAGCGTCCAAAGTACCGACTAATCTAGTGGATGCACCATTTGAATTTGAGGTGGATCTAACAGCACTGAAAGTGAGCAAGCTAGAAAAACTGTTCAAGAAGGCTCAAGGCGTTAATTCCATTCCGGACATAGAGGATGGATACACCGATTCAGCGGTTACTTTGCCGGACCGGTTCAAGATGCCGCATATAGACCGTTTTGATGGTTCTGGGGATCCCATGGTACATCTACGATTGTTCTCGGATATCCTAAAGCCAATGGGCCTCTCCAGATTGCAAAAGTTTTCCCTCTTTGGCCGGACCCTGTCAGGTGTTGCGGCTATTTGGTACGCAAAGCTGGAGGACTCTATCCAGAGAAGCTGGGAGGAGATGGCTGAGGCCTTTGTAGCTCAATACTCCTATAACACGCAGATTGAGATCATAACTCGTGATCTCGAGACAACTAGACAGGAGTCGAAAGAGGGCTTCTTCGACATTGTAACCCGTTGGAGGGCCAAAGCTTCTATAATGACCATCAGGCCGGTCGACAAGGATGAGATACGGATGGTTGTACGCAACCTCCAACCTAAGCTGATGCAAAAGATGATCGTCTTACCCCTTCCCACCTTTGCGGATTTACACGAGATTGGGGTACAGATTGAGGACGCCATGAAACAGGGTCTAATTGACCACGAGAGAGATCAGCCCAAGAGGGCATTTACTCATAGTTCGAATGCAGGCACAAGTAGTGCTGCAGCTGCCAGGACTTCTGATGTGGGCATGGTCACCACCACCACTCCAAAAACACGTACGGCTACACCCTTCACCAGTGCGTCCGGAACCAGCTCACAGACTGCCAGATATCCACCCCGAGGCCAGAGAACCTTTACTCCACTATACATGCCTCTGTCCAAAGCTCTGGGGGTTTTAATCAAGAAGGGGCATTTGAAGCCCCTAGAGCCGCGGCCATTACCAAGTAACCTCCCACCAACCCATAACCCGGCCAAATACTATGCCTTTCACCAACAACACGGTCATGACACCGACTCGTGCTATATACTGCGTCATGAGATCCAAGATCTCATCGACAACAAGGTGATAGTGCCTCCAGAGAAGCCAAATGTCACCACCAACCCACTCCCACGATATAACCAAGCTCTACCACCCAAACACCTTAACCTGATCCAACTCGCGGCCATTCCATATGACCCGAGCATATACATCATACCCTCCCACCTACCCAAGTCTGAGGTGTTCATTCCAGACAGCGCAGACTTGTGCATGTTGAGCACCTCCCCAACCCAACCCGAACCGGTGGTAGTGACTGTAGAAGACAGAACTGGGGTGACTTTGGGGACAGATGGGGATGTTGGTTCAGAGCCTGAGGGGTCTACAAGTTTTGCGTATAACCCGAGTGGTTATATCACATCAACAGGCCAGGCTAAGCCGAGGGTACAGTTGGTAGTTGGGGCAGAGATCAGTGTGGTTTGGGAAGATGGACCTAGTCAGGGGTTAGATGACCTAGTAGAGCTGGAAGAGGACATTGCAAATCTGCAGTTCTTTGAAGAGCGGGACTCAGGGGATGTGAACATCAACTGGTTCGACTTGGACGGGTCACAAGAAAATACAGGGTGGCTCAGCGACGAGCCAGATGTTGTTGAGGAATCTCAGCTAGAACAGGGACCGTCAGCAATGAGAACATCAGCAGTGGCTGGAATGGCCGAGAATCAAGAGGGACCGCTGGAGAGCACCGGTGTTAAGAATTTTGCTCGGGATCCGGGCAGTTTGAGTACAGAAGATACTGAACATGAGGCTACACTGAAGCAGTTTGAGCAGGAAAAGACTGAGGATCTTGAGAGGGCTAGGAAGGCTAAAGCCCCTGCGGGGACAAAACGTGCTATGTGCATAGAAACAGTTGTAATAGAATCGGACAGCTGTCTGTCGGTTGCCGACGGAATGTGGTGGGAAGACGACGACTTACGTCTTGCCCACACCAACAAAGATTGGGGGCAGAACCAACCGGATGATACCTAGTATGTTGAGGAGGTTGACCATATGACCAGGAGTGGGCGGTATTTCAAGCCCCCACTCTTGGATCAACCAGAGGCATCCGGAAAGGACAAAGAAGCAGAGAGGCAGAAAGAAAAACTGCTCGAGGAGGAGGCTGTACTGAAACAGCTTAAGAAAATGCAAGCGGACATCTCTATCTTGGGACTGCTTATGGCCTCAAGGGTTCACAGACAAGCTGTCCTTTCTACAATGGATAGAGCCAAGCTTTCAATCGATACGACTCCGGAGCAGTTGGTGGGGTTAGTTTTCCCGGGAGGAGCTTCCCCGACATTGACCTTCACTGATAAGGAACTGCCACCTGAGGGCTCCGATCATAACAAACCGCTCTATATCTCTGTCGAGTGTAGAGAGAAATGGATACCGGTGGTCCTTGTTGACTCAGGATCTGCTATCAACGTGTGTTCGTCTAGGATGGCATATGCTATCGGGTTGAAGCCCACATATTTTGTGCCTATTGCCCAGGTGATAAGGGCCTATGATAATACTAGCCGGGAGGTGATGAGGACTGTATAGATTTGAACTCAGGTTGGTCCAGGGTAACAAGATATTGACTTTCATGTCTTGGATGTCCCGGCCACCTTCAATCTACTCCTGGGATGGCCGTGGCTACACCAGGTGAAGGTTGTCTCTTCCACCCTGCACCAAATGCTGAAGTACCCCCACGGGAAGGGGGTGCCAATCGTTTTTGGAAATTCTTCAATTCATCCGCCGCCAGAGGTTTCTACACCAGTTCTGGAGATTGAGCATGGTGCGGAGGATGTATTTTTATCAGGATTCACTCTAGCCGAGGCCCGGGTTGTACATAATATTCTAGCTGTTGATGAGGGGCTATACGTCAGTGCATAGTCTGTCTACCTTATGAATAAGCTTCAGCACATGCCCGGGATAGGATTAGGGCGAAGTGGCCGGAAAGGCGTTGCAGCATCGGCCGAAATGCTGCACAACCCATATACCTTTGGCTTAGGTTATCTACCTACCAAAGAGGATTGGACGATGAAAGGAAAAGAGATGGCCGGAAGAGCTAGAGCCAAGTAGGCCAGGAAGCAATATGAGTTGATGCACCGACCCATCCAGGGGACCCTGAACGGACGCTTTGCTCGGGAGGGGAAAGACTTCCCATTCTACGGCTTTCTGGAGCCATGGCTAAATGCAGAGAGGTGGCGCCTGCCGGGATTCGAGATTTTCTTTGACCTGCAATTGTCCGGGGATGATGTTGTCGAAGAGCAGACAGACCCACCAGCTGAGGCTGAGCAGTGCAAGGAGGAGGATTCCGAGAGCACAAAAATTGAAATAGGGGTAGCACTAGCTTGTCTACTCTCAGATCCTCAGATCGTACTGGAGTGCTTGGGGGATAATTTCTCAGTTTCCATGATATGGAATGAAGCGGCTGTGGGCCCATCTTCAAACATTCTAGACGCATCTATCGCACCCTCCCTCGTCTGGCAATACGAGGAGGGCTTTTTATCGAGCAGCACCGGGTCAGGTAGTGAGCCGAAATCTGATTCCACCGAGTCTGTAGAGTCGGAATCAGGTTCCAGTTCGTATGAGTCTGAGTCCGGTATTCTTGGGGATGATAACCTAGATGCCACTGTCCTGTCCAGGTTGTCTTTTTATTTTTCCTTTGAGTCTGTTGTAGCAGAGGAATCAGACAGACTGGATGTTATTAATGAGAATGGTATGGCTGTGGCTTCCGAGTACTTTTTTGTGCCTTTAATTTATTGCATTAATCCAGATTTTCAAAATTTTGATGAAAACGACGAGAAAGAAATTCCTCCGATTTTACAATATTTGCTTGATCAAGAGCAGGAGAAGTTTGTAAAACCCTTGGTTGATGAAATCACCACAATTAATGTTGGTACTGAGAAAGACCAGCGGCTGGTCCAGATTGGGTCCACGTTGTCTTCTGAGGAGCTCGAGCGCTTAGTCGCTTTATTAAAAGATTTCAAAGATGTTTTCGCGTGGTCCTACGAAGACATGCCTGGAATCGATCCTGAGATTGTACAGCACCGGATCCCTCTTGACCCAGAGGCCCGACCTGTTAAGCAGAAACCCCGAAGGATCAGCCCAGACTGGGCTCTGAAGATCAACGAAGAGGTCACCAAGTAGATTGATGCAGGGTTCCTGTCTGTATCTGAATACCCTACTTGGTTGGCTAATATAGTTCTGGTGCCAAAGAAGGATGGCAGAATTCGGGTATGTGTGGACTTCAGGGAATTGAACAAAGCCAGTCCGAAGGACAACTTTCCTCTGCCACATATCTGACGAATTAGTGAATTTCACTACTAGGCATGCGCTGCTCTCGTTCATGGATAGGTTTTCAGGCTACAATCAGATTTTGATGGCACCCAAAGACAAGGAGAAGACTGCTTTCACTACCCCGTGGGGAACCTATTGTTATAGGGTGATGCCGTTTGGGCTGAAGAACGTTGGGGCTACGTATTAACGGGCTGCGACCACAATATTGCATGATATGATCCATAAATAGGTTGCGGTGTACGTGGACGACATGATTGTCAAGTCCAAGGAAAGAGAGGGCCACTACATTGCCTTGCAGAAATTCTTTCAATGGATCAGAGAGTATCGGTTGCGGCTGAATCCTCAGAAATGTACATTTGGTGTTACAGCGGGGAAAATGCTGGGGTTCTTGATCACACAAAGGGGTATCGAGGTCGACCCTTCCAAAATCAAGGCCATCTTAGAAATGCCACCACCGAGGACTGAAAAGGAGGTGCGAGGCTTTCTGGGTAAAGTGCAATTCATAAGACGGTTTATTGCAAAATTAACCTTGACTGGTGAACCACTGTTTGGTCTCCTGAAGAAAGGAAAGAAGTTCCAATGGGACGACCGATGCAAAGTTTCTTTCGAGCAGATTAAGCAATATTTACAGAACCCACTTGCGTTGTCACCCCCTGAGCTGGGGAAACCGTTGATTCTGTGCCTGTCAGTGACTGAAACAACAACGGGATGCATGCTTGCACAGGAGTCTAAGGACAAAGTGGAGAAAGCTATCTACTACCTGAGCAACAAAATGCTGGATTACGAGACCCGCTACACTCCGTTGGAGAAGGCTTGTCTGGCCTTGGTATGGGCTACTAGGAAGTTGAGGCACTACCTGTTAGCTCACTCTGTAATATTGGTTTCGAGATTAGATCCCATTAAATATCTCTTTGAGAAACCAGCACTTACGGGTAGGCTAGCCCGTTGGTTGCTTCTGCTTTCCGAATTCAATCTGAAGTACATGACGCGCAAGTTAGTGAAAGGGAGAATGGTAGCGGAGTTCCTAGCCGATCACCCAGTGGACGGGGATGAAGCAGTTGAATATCTGTTCCTAGACGAGGCCATTCTGTATGTCGAAGAAGAGACTTGGACGATGTACTTTGACGGAGCGTCAAACCAATACGAGTATGGGATAGGGGTGTTGCTGATAGCACCCGACAATTCTCGTATATCTCTAGCATTCAAACTCTGGTTCAAAGTGTCGAACAATGAGGCAGAACATGAGGCATGTATTGGATTGGAAGCTGCCCTGGAACTAGGGGCAAAACGGTTGGACGTCATCGGGGACTCGAACCTTGTTGTATCTCAAGCTAAAGGAGATTGGAAAGTTAAAGAAGAAAATATGAGAATCTATCACCAGACCTTGGACGTTCTGATTCCTCGGTTTGAGAAACTGAATTTCGCTCATTTGTTAAGAGTGAACAACAGGTTTGCGATTCACTAGCAACTCTATCTTCTATGATAGACATCCCTTTCGGAGTCCGGATGCGTCCGATCATCATTGAACAGAAATTTGTGTCAGCCTACGAGCTGATTGCTGCCATAGATGTGGTATAAGATGAGAATCCCTGGTATTACGACATCTGGAACTTCTTGGAAAAGAAGGCATATCCACCAGGGGCAAATGCCAAAGATAAGAGGGCAATTCGGAGAATGGCTGCTCAGTTCATCATCTGCGGGGGTAAACTGCACAAAAGGGGTCATCTCGGGATGCATAAACTGTGTGTTGATGCTAAAGAATCCAAGCGCCTGATGGAGGCCATCCATGGAGGAGAGTGCGGAGTGCACATGAGCGGGGTGATGCTAGCCCGGAAGATCCTTAGACAGGGTTATTACTGGTCCGCCATGGAGGAGGATTGTATTGGCTTTGTCCAGCGATGCCATAAATGTCAGATCCATACAAACCACATGAACATTCCGTCGTCAAAGCTGTACAACATGACTTTGCCATGGCGGTTTTCAGTCGGGGGGATTGATGTAATTGGGGCTATCACTCCGAAGGGGTCCAATGGGCATGAGTATATTCTGGTAGCGATAGACTACTTCACGAAGTGGGTTGAGGCCGAATATTACACGGTGTTGAAGGCATTGCATGTCGCTAAGTTCATCAGGAACAACATCATCTGTTGCTACGGGGTCCCGAATGAGATTATTTCAGATAGTGGTTCCCACTTCAAGAAGGAGGTGATCGACTTGTTGGAGAAGTACAACGTGGCTTTTCATAAGTCATCTACATATCGGCCGCAAACCAATGGAGCAGTTGAGGCCGCCAACAAGAACATCAAGCATATTCTGCAGAAGATGGTGGAAACCTACAAGGACTGGCCAGATAAGCTGCCATATGCTCTTTGGGGCTACTGGACTTCAATTCGAACTTCTACTGGGGCAACTCCGTATTCCTTGGTTTATGGGATGGAGGCTGTTCTACCTGTTGAAGTTGAGGTTCCGTCATTACGGGTATTGGCTGAGTGTCAGATAGCTAAGGCAGATTGGTAGCAAAGCAGGTTCGAAGAACTAATGCTCTTTGATGAAAGAAGGCTGAAAGAACTGTATCACGTCCAGGGTTATCAACGAAGAATTGCCAGGGCTTTCAACAAGAAGGTTAAGTCCATGAATTTGAAAGAGCGGGATCTAGTGCTCAAAGACAACTGAGCTTCCATCCACAACTCTAGGAGCAAGTTCAGACCCAATTGGACTGGCCCTTACATTATCAAGTCTATTTGGTCAGGTGGAGCTGTTGTTCTGATGGACCTAGATGGCCTAGAGTTATCCCAGCCGATCAACATGGACAAGTTGAAGAAATACTATCCCTGAGTGGCTCGCTAGGCCGAAAACCCGAAAGGGCGACCTAGGCAAAAGTTAGAGCACAAAAAATTTGAAATAATAAAAACTGGGCTCGCAAGGTTGAAAACCCAAAAAAGGCGGCCTTAGCAAAAGTTAGAGCGCAAAAGGAGATTGTTAATACACGAGTGAACCTGAGTCGAACTATGTAAGGCTTGATTCCCATCTTTGGGATACGTAGGCAACTTCATTCTGAAGTCCAGCCATAAACACTTCCAAATCAACTTTGTCCATGTAATCATGTTGGTTATCTTTGTCTATTCTGCATTCAAGAGCTCGGTTGTGATCTCCAGTGCAGTGCTATTCAGACTAGGGGCAACTCTCCATTTGTTGGATCCGGGGTTGTACATCTCAGTGATAGATCTCAGGCATGTCCAGTTTTGATCCATATTGAAAATGATTTTGAAATTTTTTAATAAAAGTTGATTTTGCTCAAATTAATGTTTTTACGACTTAGACCATTTTTGGACCAAACAGAAATTTTTTAGTACCCACAACCTTCAATTACATTGATTTCAATACAGAGTTCTCCTACTCTTGAATACAAATTGAAGTTACTTTTTATTACATTCATAAAGAAAACTTGAAAGTATTGATTAAAGCAAATAAGGTCGAGGCATAGTCAGATGTTCTTGCGCCCCTCCCAGAGCTGGTTGAAGCCTCTGATGCCAAAGTAGGCCCAACCTACGCCTCTTCGTGAAGCCAAACTATGCACTCATCAGAGAGGGTGCAACTGAAAGTGGGAGTGGGGGCCAGAAGCTCGCTTGTCCTCCATGCTATGGCATACCGAGCTAGCTGTGCGCCTCGGACTGGAAATGCGGCAGGATGCTCTATCCTTTCTTCCGGACAAGTCTGATCATGCCCAAATTGGCGTCGGAATCAAAATGGAAAGTAAAAGACACAGTGTGTCAGGCCGATCAACTGAATCCCAGGCTGGCGAGTCATGCTGTAGCTCATCGCTGGTAAATTAAACCAAGGGCAACGCCAAGCAATGTTGGCAGCAGACAGACTGCACATCCATTCGCACCACCATCCTTCATCAGGGGCAACGACTAGATGTCGCCGGAAGAAATAGCTGCGAGCTGAATATACTGGGCATGAGTCCATAAGCTTCAACTTATCTATCAACCATATCTGCGGAGGGATGAAAAATGAGAGATTAAAGAATAGAGAGGTGTACGTGGAGAGAAAAGTGAGAAAAGGGTTTTAAGAGAAAAACCGAACCTGAGGGCCGAGTGATGTCAGAAATATATGTGAGATAGGGTGGGAAACATTACCTGCAGCAGTAGTGGACTTCCCGCGAATCTAGTCGTCTCTCGACAATGGAAAGCATCCAAACCTATCAATGTCTCAGCCAGTGTCATAGCAATGCAGCTCTTGCCTTCTTTCAAGCCCTCGGCAACCTCAATCAAACGGACGCTAGATCCACCGGAGCCTGGGGCAAGCAAGAAATGAGACAACATGCACAAGCAGAAGGCATGTCGCTGGAAACCCTGCCAGTGATGATCTGTCACGACCCAAACCTGGCTCTATGGGTTTAGCACCGTAACCGGCCAGTAATCCGAGATTACCGAAGGCCTGCAGAACAGTAGTATAGTAAAACAGAGTACAGGGCCTGGCGGAAGCCAAAACAGTAAATAAATAATGTCCACTGAGCTGTGACAGTCTGTATGCCAAAAAGATTTTTCAAGCATTCACATATACAAACAGTACAGTGTATACAAAATTTACAGTCACACAGTACAGGGACCAAATCCCTTGATAACAGTACAGTTAGTAGCTGACAGTCTATACAGTAAACCAAACAGTACGGAGACAGACGGGGGAAAAACAAGACACCCCAAAGCCATAGCATGGCAACCCGGAACCTCGCAGCGAGGCACAAAGGCTGGCTTGACAAAACTGGAGTCTAACCCGCGCTCCTAGCTCCGATCTGGTGGCTGAGCACCTACATATATATATAAACAGTGAGCTAAAGCCCAGTGATAACAGTAAATGTGTAAGAGGTTTAAGAATGAAATGTCCTTACAGTAATGAAATCAGTTCATTAAACAATACAATAGTCAGTCTTTCAGTCAGAACAGTTATTCATTCATAATGTGGTACATCCATTAGCATTACAGTGAACAGTAGGTCTTAAAGACCGAACAGTAATGATGGCCATCAGTCAGTAAACAGTAGTGGTTCCACGAGGGAACCGACAGAGATCTCTGTAACAGTAACAGTCAGTAACAGTAGTTGCTAAGGATGCCACAATACAGTTCAGAATAGAGGACATACATTCATTCAATTAACGGTAACAGTTCAGAAAGCAGTATAGTTCAATTGTTCAGAAAATAATTATTTTGAACATATCTTTACACAGTTGTTACTCACAGAGTTTGGGCTACAGTATGCTAGAGCGCGCCTCCCCAGTCGCCAACCCTACACAGTTAACAGATTGAACACACACTAAGCTACACAGTTGGGAGATAACATAATTTAACCCCTAATGCCTCGGTGTGTTCTACATCTATCCTCAACAAGATGTCTTAAACTAGGCCTAAGAATGCCTAGAATGGAATGATGATGCAAAGATGTGATCAGAAGACTGTTTTAAGATTTTTAGAAAAACAGAGTCCCGCTCGAGCGCAGGTTTCCCCGCTCGAGCGGTCATGCAACAAAGGTACACGCTCGAGCGTCAACTTTCCCGCTCGAGCGTACTGTAAAAGTACTAGATGGGTGAAATCTCCGCTCAATGCCCGCTCGAGCTTGAGACATGACTCTGCTCAAGCGCCTAATCCTCCGCTCGAGCGGACTGTAAAACAGTGCCGAGATACTGGATGCTCGGATTCCACGCTCAAGCGGCACTTCCCCCGCTCGAGCGGAAGTGCAGAATCTGGGAATTCCAGATTGCACCTCCATGCTCAAACTCACATTCAAATGCATCAAAACCAATCCTCTTGGGCCCATTTTCTGGAAAACATTTATAAACACATAGAATATCCTAGTTCAAAACTCAATTTTGAGAAATCAAGGCCCAAAGGTGTTTAATTCAAACTCAATTTCAGACAAATTTCATGAACAATATGAACACGCAAACATGCATGAATTCAAATCATTTGGAAGTTCCAATCTGATGCTCTAAGGAGCCAATTGATCCAAAAACAAGTTGAAAACATGGACCATTACAAAATTATGAACATGCATGTTCCATTTCACCATGGATTCAACTCAAACTCATCAATTCAAACATGCATACATGAATTATGTTGTAATCCTACATGTATGAACTAAAACATGGCTTAACTCTACAAATGAAGCATGAATCATGCAAGAATCAAGTCTATGACAACAACAAGAAGATGAATGTCCTACCTTAGTCTTGTGTTCAAGGTTTAGGTGTCCAATTTGACAATTTGCATTTCAATTCCAAGCAATTCAAGCCAATTCACTAGAACAATTCAACTCTCTCCCTTCCTCTCTCTCTAAGGCCGGTTGAACAAGGAGAAGGAACTAATGAAATGTTTTGATTCATGATTCAATTATGCAAGGGCTCTAATGTGTTATATTGAGTGGGCCACTAAGGGTAGCAATTTGGTAATAAGTCCAGTTCATGTAATTTAACACCATTAATCTAATTTAATCATACCTAATCAGTTTTCAGATAATTATACCATAAAATCACATTAATTATGAGGATCCTAAAACATCAATCAATTCCCGGTTCGGCCGCCGACAAGGCCTTCAATTAGCAGTTTAAACACAAAGACATGAACAGATAATTAATCAATCAAACAGATAGAATGTGCAACACAATAGTTATACTTGGCTAATTCAGTTTCAATTTCAGTCAGTCGGTTCAGTACTTTTAATCAGTTCAATCATCAGTCATAATCAATTCAGTTTAACGGTAATCGATGGTTATCGGTAAACAGTATGGGGGTTGTTACAAAACAGCTCAAAACAGGGTTTAAATATTATATTTCGAATAATATTTGCAAATAGACCTGGAGATCTCAACTTTTATTTGGTTTACAGTAATTGATTCACATGAAATTAAGATTGTTTCATATCCATTAGTGCATGTGCGCATACCTAACGCTAGGAAATATCTAGGCACAAAATGTCATATGCAAATTATAGTTTAAATTAGTGTTGATTACAAACTACTCTGATATTTTAAATTAGTGATGTTACAAATCAATGCAACTATAATTTTTTTTTAAAAATCCAATGAAGGAAAAAAGTAAGTACATAGGGTATGCACATTTTTTTGAATTATATTTTTAAAATTATTTCTACTTTGCAACATTGTCATAGTTTGTTTTCTGCTTGATATATAAGCCCAGACAAAGAATAATTTATGTGAGGAAAAAAAAGGGCCCCAAAAAAAAAAAAAAAAAAAAAAAA
>NW_021030462.1:210227-226392 GCF_004153795.1 Camellia sinensis | reverse complement strand
TCTATACTATATATTAAGCAAAAGGAGGTTTTTAACCCCAAGGCCTGTGGGAGTTTCAATATCCCAATCTGAATTTTCTAAATTTTTTATTAAAAAACAAAACTCAGCATTTATTGATTTGGTCAAAATCTCCTGATCAACATTTATTAACTTTTTTCAATCCACATGCCTGCATTTATTGCTTTGGTCAAAATCTCCTGATCAACATTTAAAATCTCCTCATACAAATAATTAATACAATCTGTGTATAGTTACTGCAGTACCCTTTTCAACTTTTTTCCATATACTATGGTTAGTGATAAGATTGTTAAATTATTTTTATAAAAGATCTTAAAAAATATAATTTATATATTAAAAAAATCTAAAACAAATATAAATATCTATAATTATCCTGTGCGTAGCACGGGTGATAGGCTAGTACTATATATTAAGCAAAAAGGGCCAAGGCTTGTGAGAGCTCCAATCTCCTAATCTAAATTTTCTGATTTTTTCATTTAAAAAAAAAAAAAAACTTAGCATTTATTAACTTCTCCCAACCCCCAAGTCTTACTCTCATAATAGCACTTTAATCCATTAAGAACAAGCATAAAAAAAATTCTTTGAAATCTAGCACATATGAATTCCTTGAAATGTCCCAACACATATGATTATTATCTCTCATAATGACATTTTAATGTATTAAGAACAAGCATAATAAAAAATTTCTTGAAAAGTCCAACACATATGATTATTATCAAAATATTAAATTTTAATATAATATAAAAAAGGAAAAGAATAAGGCATTTTAAAAAAAACTCAGCATTTATTAATTTGGTCAAAATCTCCTGATCAGCATTTATTAACTTTTTTCAAACCACATGTCTTTCCACATGCCTGCATTTATTGATTTGGTCAAAATTCCCTGATTAGCATTTAAAATCTCCTCGTACAAATAATTATAGATACAACTCATGCATAGTTATTGCAGTACCTTTTTTAGCTTCTCTTATACACTATGGTCAGTGATAAAATTGTTAAATTATTTTTATAAAAATCTTAAAAAACATAATTTATATATTAAAAAAATCTAAAACAAAAATAAATATCTATAATTATCCCGTGCATAGTAAGGGTAATAGGCTAGTCTATATGTGAGAGAGATTTCATAATCTAACTTTGGGCCGTGGTAATGACCGGGCTAAAATTGGTCCGAGCATGTTTAGGCCGAGTTGGGCTGGGACAATCCAGGTGTAGTGCGCTCGGTTAAAGCCCAGGTTCGATTTGGCCAGGGATAACTTCTCTGCTAGCCCGGTTCGCGTTGTTTTCTCGTTTAGATCGGCATGCAAGATCTTCTGCAGATCGGCCAACCGAGCAAGTGCTTAGTCATTACGGGGGGCTGCTAAGCTCGGTCATAACGGAGCTTGGCTGGGAGCATTGCATGTCCCGGAAGTAATACGGTCGTAGAAAGATGGGGCAGCGCCGCCGGGCTGTCCGTTCGCGCCAAAGCCGTTTGTCAGTTTAGTTAGGTGGTGCTTAGTTGTATTTGCGCTAACACGCAGGGAAGTAGGATAGGGGAGTAGGTCCACACGTCGAAAGGCGCATGGATGCAGAGGCACGCGCAGAAGGTATGTAAACGTGACTATGCCTTCCATGCTGGGGATGGAACATTATTCGATGAGAGAAACTTACATTCATTTAGTTTTTCTCTCTTTCTCTCTGAGTGTGTGCTAATTTGAACGTCAGAGGGGTTTTCTGACAACACACCATCGGGTAGCTCACCGCCATTGTGTTCTCAGGTTGATCGGATAAACACGGAGCTTGGACGAAATGAGTATGGATGTAGACACCCCATTTTGACCGACCTTAAGACTCAGATGTCACCAACTGAGCGCTTGGTGATGTTGCATATTGTGCTCGTTCTGAGGTTGCGGAGTCTCGGCTGCGAGCCTTGTCTCCGGACTTCGGAGCTCTTTTGTGCTTTGCCTCGGTTTGTGAACCAAGTCCTGTTTTCTCTGTTTTCTCTTCTCGAAGGGAGGGAAAGGTCTCGTAGACCATCTCTTAGTGGCCGTAGGCTACGTTTTGTGGTCGTAGGCCATTTTTCCCGTTTGGAGCCCAGTTTCTGATTTTCGGAGCCGTCGGCCATGTGCCTCGGTTCGGGACCGCTTAACTACCTCCGTTTGCTCCGGTGTTTGGCACACACCTTGCTTCCTCCCTTTTGAGGGACAGTGTGGCCCGGGAGACCACCTTCGTGGTCATACGCCACTTTGGGTGCCTAATAGCCTGTTTTCGGGGCCCCCGACTGCGCGTTTTGGCCCCCGAACCTTCGTTTTGCATCCGTCTTGGCCCATTTTTGGTACGGACCCTATTTTCATTACTAGGGAGGTGGTAGTATGGTGGGAGGCCACCTTTTTCCCTGAAAAACCAGTTTTCTCATTTTCTCTTTCCAAAAGCCAGTTTTTCTGACAGAAAGCTGGTTTTTCTCACTTTTGAGCCACAATTTCTAGCTTTTCATACCACCATTGTGTTGTGCTCATCTGGGAGGCCACCAATATGGGTAGGCCGACCAGTATTTCCTCTTGATCCTTTTGAACCCCTCTAAAAAGCTAGTTTTTCACTCTCTTGGGTCACTTTTTTCTAGTTTTTCACCACAGGGCTGTGTTCTACTCATCTAGGAGGCCACCTTTTTGGGTAGGCCGACCAGCAATTTTGCTTGACCCTTTTGACCCCTGGTCGGCCAACCAGGGGGAGTGGTCGGCCGGCCACCTTAGCTGGTCAGCCAGCTTTTTGCTTTTTGCTTTTTGCTCTTCTCAAGTGTGTTCCAGCTGTGCCAACTGTTTTGCACTTGACCCACTGTCCGAGGGTTTTGTCCTTGTTTTGGTCCTTAAAAGGGGGTTTTGACCCCTTTGCTTGGTTGGTAGGAGGAGTTTGACCCTTTCATTCAAGCTTCTTGAGGAAGCTTTTGGTCTAGCTTCCTCAAGAAGCTGGATCCCTTTGGTCAAGCTTCTTTTAGAAGCTTTGAACCTCTCTCTTGGCTTCTCCAAGAAGCCTTACTTCTTTCCCTCTATATAACTAACCTTCCATCTCATTTTGTAAGGGTTAGATATTTGGTTAAGGCATACACACTCCATCCTCCATAGCCTTCTTCTCCAAGCTCCAAACCCTAATATTCTTGGCCATTTTACACTACACCTCTAAGCCTAACACCTTCACCATCCATTCCAGCACCTTGGAACTCATTTTCAGAGGTTCAAAGCTCACTTTCTTGGTCCAGGGTTGGCTGCATTGCTGTGCTACAAGGGTAAGTCCTCATTTCTCCCATTTTTGCATTATTTTTCTCTATACCTTAGCTCCATTTGCAAGCATTTTCGAGCCTTGGTGTAAACTGAAAATAGTTTTATTTCGAGCTCCTCTTCATGTTTGTTTAAGAGTACTATTCTGTTTGAGGTCTCCTACCCCCTTGTATGCTTTATCTCTCTTTTAGGGCTTATTTTGTATGATATATTAGCCTTATTTGTGAGCATTTTTGGATCTCGACCTAAGCTGAAGAAAGTCTTGTTTTGACCTCCTTTTTAAGTTTGATTCAGGTCACTTTTCTGTTTGGAGTCATCTTCTTTCTTGCATGCTTCATTTCCTCATGCTTTGAGCCATGCATTTGAGCATTTGCATTGGTCTTGTTTTGGCATCTTGGCCACTGAAATCCAGTGGATTTTCAGTGGCCTTGATGTATCTTCGAGCCCCGAAATCATAGAGGAGTGACCCTCTCACTCCTCATTCTCTTTACTAGCATGGTTGGCCTTCCAAAGGGACCCTATTTTGCATGCATTGAAGTCATGTTTCAGGCCTCATTCTGAGGGTTTTAAGGTCTGCCTAAGCTCTATCAAGAGCCCGTTTTGCCATATTTTATGTCTATGATGCATGTATAGAGCAATCCCATTCAAGGCCTTTCAAAGGGGCCTTTCTTTGCATGTTTCCGAGACTGATTTCAGGGCCTATTTGGTGGGTTTTAGGGCTGTCATAACTCATTTCCAAAGGTGATTTTTCTACGTTACATGTCTATCTTGTATGTGCTTAATAACCCCTTGTATGGCCCTCTAAAGGAGCTCATCATTTTTGCATGCATTGGTTGAATTTCAGTGGTTATTTGGACATATTTTGACATATTTTATTCACTGTTTTTGGCTGGTTTGATGAGTTCTCATACGCTTCATATACATGCCATGTAAACCATGCTTGCTAGCCGAATTCACATGCTATTTTTGTCCATCATGTTAGCACTTTTTGGCCATGCTTTAAACTAAAAATGTGCATGTTTTGGGACTGCCTTGGCTCTGTCTTTATAGTTCATGGCCAAATAATGCTTGCTTTGCATAGTTATAATTCAATACATGTGCCTAGCTTTGAGTTTCAGGGCATATTTCATGCATCGGTTGCCATATTTCCATGTTTCGAGACCGTTTAGCATCATGTTTAAGTGCTGGAAATTACATGTTCAATGCCATATTGCATCTCTTGCCATGCCTTGGTAGAGTCGCATTTTATGCCTTAGGTTCGGTCCTCGTATGCGTGCACGTGTGACACATTTCGGTTGTCCTCTTTTCCGTCTCAATGGCCACTGATGTGAGTGTGGCTGAGTCACTCATGTTGGTGTAAGTCTCATTCATGCATTGTGTATGCCATTTCGGTCCATAGCATTGTGTATGCTGGGTTGTTATGTTAAGAGCATTGTGTAATGTCATGTTACGTTGTGCATTGTGTATGCCATTTCATAGCATTGCGTATGCTAGGTTGTATGTTAGTCACATTGTGCATGCCATCTCATTTGCATCGTGTTTGGGAATAGAGTTAGCCCAAGCACGGAAAACGAGTGGACGTTTCGTACTCCAAGTGACGGAACGTGTCTCAATTCCTCCGGTCGCCAACACTTCGGATTACCCATGATGGAGTTTAGGTCTTGTTGTGTTTTCATGTGGCATTCATTTCATATTGAGTCGTGCAAATTCGACTCTCGGCTATCATGCATCGAGATGCATGATTGGTGGCACGAGAATCGAGGACTCACACTTCCTGAGAGGTAGTCAATGCATACATATGTGAAATACCTTTGCCATGCCCCTTTGTTGCTCTCTGTTGTAACAAATCAGAAATCAGCAGCCTTCTGGAGCTTTGCACAATATTTCGAGAACAATTGCAAATAGAGGCAAACCGAGGCATCGCAATAGATTCCGCGCAAGGCAACTCAGCAATGCATCATATTCATCATTCGGAATAGAGCTGAGGACGGTCCATGGATTTGTGTGCTAAATTTACCGTGCGCTTTCCCTAGAGTTAATTTGTTAATTAATTAGGGTTTTGTAATATTTAATTATTCATTTGGACTGTATTACTTATTCGGACCCTCCGAGCGAGGGCACAATTGTAATAAGTGTGCGTGCGTGTGATGTATGTCTTCCAACTCCACGTCTTTCTCCCTTTTATTTACCACCTTATGATGGTTAGATTAGGGCATGTTTCAATTAGCATACAGTATGGTAGCATGTTTGCATTCATTCATCTGTTTTGCATGCACCGGGCTCGGTGCATCATACTAACTGCATTTGTATTACAATTCCGAGTTGAATACTTGTTAGTTGTAGCATTTCACATGCCATCTGTAGAATAGCCGAGCCTATTTTAGTTGCATTTTGCATGTGTTGCATTAGGCATTTCTGTATAGTTAGGATCATGCATGGATTTCTAACATAGCTTTTGTTTTGGCTTGGAGTACTCGGTAAGTTTTATGCTTTAGCATCCTTGCATGTGTGTGAGTGACTGCCATGATAGCATGCTTCCCATGAGGCTAATTGCTTATGTGATATAACTGCCTGAATGCCTGTGGGTGAAGGTTGGGTTATTTGAATTGGAACAATTCATCAATTGTGAGTTTTAAGCCCACTCGAGAGTGGCAAATCATCACGTTTTCTAAGCCCACCTGAGGGTGGCAAATCCACATTTTAGCCTACTTACGAGTAGCAAACCATTTTCAAACATGAGATGTTTCGTTCCAATTCAGGCGACCCAATCTATACTTGTATGATGTGCGCATCACATAGTAAATCTAGGCTAATAACCGAAGTAAAAATGCATAATGTTTTCAAAACTAGATATCATGGTTAGTAGAGGCCAATCTTTGATCGGGCGAGCGGAGGTGTTCACGAAGTGACCTTCCCCAATTGTACCCAAGTTCCTGAACCGAGGCAACTTTGGTGATGACGGACACGTGGCATTAGGCATGAGTCAGGGTTACCTAAATTTCTCCAAAATAAAATATTTAGGTGGCGACTCTATATCTGGCAAAGCAGTCTATGTTTGGCACTTCTTTCAAAAAAATCTGTTTTCAAAAACGATTTGCCGGATTTCGACTCTTTGATGATTCATCGGTCTTGTATTGCACTCCATGAGATTAGATACAGGACCGTGACACAAATTGAGTCCGAACTATAGCGAGGCCCAAGGGCGCGTCTACAGTTTCTGACGACTCTGCTAGGGAGTTAGAGAACTTGACTTGAACTCATGATATCTGGTTTTGACTGCACTTATGTGTTTCTTTGCATTGCATTTGCATTGGTGCGCCTAGGACACCGTATTTGCCGAATGCTATTCCTGAACGGTTTGCCGGAGGCTCGCTTCGAGAAGCGTGCCATAAGGCTGACCGGTTACGGGCTCTGCCACGACGAGAACACAAACTCCGATTTTACCGGGGCACCCTTTTTGACCATTCGACCTAGTGCATATTTGGAACTCATAGTGACCATTCCAAACTAGGACAGGTTGCATACCCGATCATAGGTTGTTTGAAACCGCTGCGTGCGTAGTGAAACCCTAGCTCTTGATAAAATAGGACAGGGAAACCCTACCCCAACATAGGGCTGTTTTGGCTCTCACTTGTTTGTTATGTGCTTTTAAAGTGCGTCTCTATACGAATGCATGCATCAGTTTACAAGTTTGGGCATCAGGCCTGCGGGCGCTAGTTCAGTATTTTGGGTATTAGGCCTGCGAGCATCAACTCGGCATCTTGGGAATCAGTTATCTGCGGGTATCAGATTCAGTTTTTGGGGCAGTAATTTTGGAAAATAGTGATCAGTAGTAGAGTACAGTCATTTAGCTATGCCTGTGTCAATTCCGATGAAATTGGGCTGAAATGCTACTTGTTTTCTCTTTCAGGGAGGGTTCAGAGACTTAGTTCAGAATAGCCGGTGTTCTTCTTCACTGGGACAAGGTAGACGTCTAATCCGTTAGTCACCAGTCACATCATTTCCAATCAGTTCAGCGAACTCATGATGACACTGAATTCAGACGAAATAGTGGTTATGGTAGCCGCATTAAACCAGGGAATCACCATGCAGGGTGAGACCGATGTTAACATGCCGTACCCGTCCAGGTCACCTGTTGCACATCCGATCTGGGAACCCCAACTATTTCAAGCCCGTGAGCCCACCACTTTCGAGTTGATGGGAATGATTGGCGATCTTCAGAGATCTGTGGCTGATCTAGTCTATGGAATGTCGACTCCGCCACCAACCACATTGTATGCCGGGAACTTTATACCGCAGGAGGTCCCGCTACTGGGGCGAATTGTCATTGAGCTCGGCCAACCTGAAGCTGTCTCAAGCTCCGGCAATGACATGTCAACAGTAGCTGGACTTCGCACTAATCAAGCAACCCAAATCTCCCACCAAGCTACGGTTAGTGAAAAGAACAAGGAGAAGGAGGACACTAATCCCTATGAACAACTCCAGCAAGTTGTTGAGGCTCTGAAAGCCGGGGGTTTGAATAAGCAACAAGTATTTGTAGTTGTGGCTAAGACTGTGGATGACACTTTCCCCACTCAGAGTGAGAGCAGTTCAAGCCAAAGAGAAAACCGGGGGAAAGGCCATCGTACCAGAAACGATCTTTTGAGCTCTAATCCTGCACTCGGAAGAGATCGGCAAACCAATGCTAACCCTTTCGCTAGTGCATCCAGCAAAAGTCAGCAAACCTTGAAGTATCCGCCCCGAGGTCGCAGGGTCTTCCATGCCCTCTACATGCCTTTGTTTAAGACCCTTCAAATCCTCGTCGAAAAAGGGCATCTCAAACCCCTCAAGCCTCGACCTCTCCCAAGTCCCTTTCCAGCTAAACATGATGGTACCCAATACTGTGCATACCATCAACAAACCGGTCACAGTACCGACAGTTGCTTTCGTCTGCACCATAATGTACAAGATCTGTTTGACAACGGGGTCATTGCCGTACCAGGTCCTGCAAAGTCTATCGGCACTTGATTAGTGAGCTTGTGGGGGATAATGTGATGTGATCGGGGGATGAACCAGCTGCGGGTGGCGCTCGATTTACTCCATACGTGGGAATGACACGCACTGTTTTGAGCATTTGCGAGTGTTGGCTTTTGTAGCTTCTGACTTGGGTATTGAGTCAGTTCTGTGGCTTTGTTTTGAGTCTGTCTCTTTGTTTTGAGTCTGTCTCCTTGTTTTGATTAAGGGTCTGTCTTGTTGTATTGAGTCAGTCTTGTTGTACAGAAGGCGGGTGATTCCGGGGGTGTTACTTCGGATATCACTATTTTGTTTTGTGTTTGTCCTTTTGTTTTCTTTTGAGTCTGTTTCTGCCGGGGGGCCAGTTGTGCCAACAGATCTGAATGAAACAGCAGCGATTTTCACACCCTTGTGTTTGCTTCTGCCTTGTGCTAGTTGTGCCAAAAAATTTGAATGAAACGACAGTACTTTTTGCCTGCTCTTCTGTGCCTTGAAATCATTATATTGACCTAAGCTTTTCAAAACTTTTTCTAACACTGCGGTGAAAACAAAGGGGAAGGAATTCCTCGGGTTTTGCAAAAATTTGATCAATTGAGAGAAAGAGAAGCATGCTAAGCCCTTAATGAATGAGATCATGCTTGTTAATGTAAGTGCTGAGAAGGATCCTGGCTTGATCCCGATTGATTCTACATTGTCTTCAGCGCGAGCGACTAGTCGCTTTCTTAAAAGATTTCAAAAAATATTTTGCGCGGTCCTACGAAGACCTGTGTGGAATCGCTTTTGAGATTGTGCAGCTTAGGATCGCTCTCAGCTTCGAGACTTGACCCCTCTTGATTTCAAACCTTGAACCTTAATTCAGAATGTTCAATGGCCAACCGCAATGTAAGGCCTGTGTGACTAGATTCGAAGCAGCCTATGCGTTAACGGCAATAAAGTCAGGTCGAGAAGGCCAGCCATCGTCAAAAGAAGCTTGCAAAGTTAGATTAGAAGCACCCCTGGAACTAGGGGCAGAAAAATGTCAGGTGTGCGCGAAGAGCTGAAGATGGATCATTCTGCAAATCAATGAAGATGGCAAGAATGCCAAACCCCAGAAGGAGAAAAGAAGAAAGTATTGCTGAAGGATAACCGAGTCCCTATCCACAACACTAGGGGCAAGTTCAGCCCCCATTGGATAGACTCCTGCATCGTCAGCGAACAGTAGCCATTCTCCTAGATTTAGATGACTTCAGGATCTTAAAACCAATTGACATGGACAAAGCTACACTTTTACCCTTGAGAGGCTCGCTGGGCCGAAAACCCGAAAGGGTGACCCAGGCAAAAGTTAGAGCAAGAAAAAAAGAAAAGAGAAAAGAAAAGAAAAAATGCAAAGAATGAAAAAAAGAAAATATGAAAAAAAAGAGATAAAAAAAAGAGAGAGAAAAAGAAAAGAAAAGAAATGAAACGAAAAAGAATCGAAAAGAAAAGAAAAGAAAAGGAAAACATAGCTTGCAAGGTTGAAAATCCGGAAGGGCGGCCTTGGCAAAAGTTAGAGCGTAAAAGGAGAAGTTAATACTCGAGTGTACCTTAACCCCAAACTACGTAAGGTTTGATTCCCATCTTTGGGATATGTAGGCAACTTCATTCCGAAGTCCAGCCATAAAACACTTCAAATTCGACTGTGTCCATGTAGTGGTTTTGATCATCTTTGCCTTCTCCGTATCCGAGAGTTCGGTTGTGATTGTCACTTTGAGGACTGATTACAATGCGCTGTGGCACCATTCAAGCAAGGGGCAACTTTCCGTTGCCATACAATGCGCTGCGGCACCATTCAAATAAGGGGCAACTTTCGTTGCCATACAGTGTGCTGCGATGCTGTTCAAACAAGAGGCAATTTTCCATTGCCGTACGGTGCCGTTCAGACAAAGGGAAATTTTCCTTCGGATCTGAGGTTGTGCATCTCAAGAGTAAGGTTCCATGCTTGTTGAGCGGTGGCCATTTGCAAAAACTGTTTTTGAGAATTTTTACCGAGGTTGACTAATTTTCTCGAAAAGTATTCCATTTTTCAAAACTGGACCATTTCTTGGACCCAAAAAAGGAAAACTTTCAGTGCTCATAACCTGACTTGCATGATTTCAAATCAGAAAATCGAACAAGTGTGTTAATCTAACTCTTATTTTGGTTAAAATAGTTTTTAGCAAAAGCAAAAAAAAAAAAAATGGTCAAAATGATGAACTAGGGGCACAGTTGAGTCAGGTTTTCTATCTTTTCCCCTTTATCAATGCATTTGCCAGAAAAAGCACCATACTTGCCAAGAAGGGCACTCTACCTTCCAGAAAAAGGCACAACTGAAGTTAACAGCAAAAGGGCTGAAAGCTCTCTCATCCTCCAAGCAGCGAGATATTAAGCCAAGTGCAAAGCACAAGATTAGAATGGATCAAGATACTCCATTCCCTCATCCGGTGCGTCGACAGATGTCACCGGAGGAAATAGCCGCGAGTTGATTATGTTGGGCGTGAGCCCGCAACTTCCTGTTCATTTATCAACCACCTAGGGGAGGGATAAAAAATGAGAGATTAAAGAATAGAGAGATGTGCGCTGAGAGAAAAAGTGAGGAAAAGGGCTTTTTCAGCAAAAGCAGAGCCTGAGGGCCGAGTGATGTGAGAATCACAAATGAGAAAAGGGTGGGAAATAATACCCGAAGAAACTGGTTCCTCGTGTACTGAGAGGTCTCTCGTCTTTTGTAACACGTCTGTGTGTCGTGTCTTTTGTTTTGTTTGTCTCGATTCTTGCCTTGAGTCGTTCCAAGCGTGTGTTTATGCTTAGGTTGTTTACCTTTTGTTTTTCTTTGTTGAGTCATAGTGCGTTGTGTTCAGTCATAGGCTCAATACCCGGTTAAGAATTCATTTCTCAATTTCAAAATGAATCGTTTTGTGCTCAGGAGTGCCGTGTCGTTCTCTATATTTGTACAAAACAAGATTTTGTTTTTTCAAAAAATTGCAAGGTTTGACCCAGGTCATGTGGGAACAGTAAAACCAAGACATATCTGAAACTATATAGGGTCCAAACTTCAAAGCAAAATAAAAAGGGAAAATGTCGGGCATCTGAGTTTGTTTCAACTTCTGTAAGTTCTGTCGTCGCATCCTGAACATAAAGTATGAGCTGCGTGTTCAGAAATTCAAAAGTTTGGGCTGCGTGTTCAACTTCTTTCAACAAATGTGTGCTGCGTGTTCACATTCAAAATATGAGCTACGTGTTCAGAAATTCAAAAGTTTGGGCTGCGTGTTCAACTTCTTTCAACAATGTGTGCTGCGTGTTCACATTCAAAATATGAGCTGCGTGCTCAGAAATTCAAAAGTTTGGGCTGCGTGTTTAACTTCTTTCAACAAGTGTGTGCTGCGTGTTCACATTCAAAATATGAGCTGCGTGTTTAGAAATTCAAAAGTTTGGGCTGCGTGTTCAACTTCTTTCAACAAGTGTGTGCTGCGTGTTCACAATCAAAATGGGCTGCGTGTTCAGAAATTCAAGAGTTTGGGCTATGTGTTCACCTCAAGAGTTTGGGCTGTGTGTTCGACTTTCAGAAACAGTGGGCTGTGTGTTCACCTCAAGAGTTTGGGTTATGTGTTCAACTTTCAAAAACAGTGGGCTGTGTGTTCACCTCAAGAGTTTAGGCTGTGTGTTCAACTTTCAAAAACTGTGGGCTGTGTGCTCACCTCAAAGTTTGGGCTATGTGTTCAACTTTCAAAAACTGTGGGCTGTGTGTTCACCTCAAGAGTTTGGGCTGCGTGTTCAACTTTCAAAAACTGTGGGCTGTGTGTTCACCATCAAAATATGGGCTGTGTGTTCACAACAAAAGGTTTGAGCTGTGTGTTCAGATTTCAAAAATTCAAGTGCTAGAGCTGTGTGTTCGAAATGCAAAGAGAATGCTGTGTTATAGACAGAGTGTTCAGAACAAGCTGTGCGCCAACTCAACAGAATTCTGTGTTGCAAGTTGTGTGCCCGAAGAATGAGCTGTGTGCCTAAAGAATGAACTGTGTGCCCGAAGAATGAGCTGTGTGCCCCCAAACGAGCTGTGTGCCCGAGATCTGTCGTGTGCCCGAAAAATGAGCCGTGTGCCCAAAAATGAGCTGTGTGCCCGAAAGAGCTATGTGCCCAGATCAGCAGTGTGCTGACACGAGCTGTGTGTTCAAAGTGAACAGAATACTGTGTTGACTGTTTCACTGTTTCAAGCTAGAATGGCGATCAGAAGTACTCTCCTTGAATACCATTCCCCGTCAGAGTAGAGCGGTTTACCGCCACTCACTCCATGAGGTGCTTTCTAAAGTGCCAATTTGTTTGTTTATTGCATTCCCTAAACGTCATGCTCTACATCGCTTGTAACATGTACTGTATCATCGCACTTATTGCATTCATTTGCATCTTGTATTATCTCTTATTGTTTATCCTTTTACGCTGGGCAGTGTTTAGGATCGTGGTCCCCCGGGACTTAACTTAGGATGCGTGGAACGCGCTCCTGAGTTACCTGACCTCTTCTCATGATTTCAGAGTGGTTAGAGTGTTCTTTTCCTTACACGTTTTCAGCGTGTTTGGAATTTATCTCAGGTTGCGTTGTGTATGCACCTAGGTGGTTGTTTACCTGACCTCCTCTCACGATTTCAGCGTGGTTAGAGTTTGTCTCATTCCTCACATGATTTCAGCGTGTTTGGAATTTGTTTGCCTCTTCTCACGATTTCAGCGTGGTTAGAGTGTCCCGTTCCTTACGCGATTTCAGCGTGTTTGGAATTTATCCCAGGTTGCGTAGTAGACGCGTTGGGCGGGTTGTTGGACCTCCTCTCACGATTTCAGTGTGGTTTGAGTGTCCCGTTCCTTACACGTTTTCAACGTGTTTGGAATTTATCTCAGGTTGCGTTGTGCGCGCACTTGAGCGGTTATTTTCAGACCTCTTCTCACGATTTCAACGTGGTTAGAGTGTTCTTTTCCTCACACGATTTCAGCGTGTTTGGAATTTATCCCAGGTTGTGTTGTAGACGCGCTGGGTGAGTTGTTGGACCTCCTCTCACGATTTCAGCGTGGTTTGAGTGTCCGTTCCTCACACAATTTCAGCATGTTTGGATCTTATCTCAGGTTGCGTTGTGCGCGCACTTGAGCGGTTGTTTTCAGACCTCTTCTCACGATTTCAGCGTGGTTAGAATGTTCTTTTCCTCACACGATTTCAGCGTGTTTGGAATTTATCTTAGGTTGCGTTGTGCACGCACTTGAGCGGTTGTTTTCAGACCTCTTCTTACGATTTCAGCATGGTTAGAGTGTTCTTTTCCTCACACGATTTTAGGGTGTTTGGAATTTATCCCAGGTTGCGTTGTAGACGCACTGAGCGGGTTGTTTTTGGACCTCCTCTCACGATTTCAGCGTGATTGGAGCCTCCCCTTCCTCACACGATTTCAACGTGTTTGGAATTTATCTTAGGTTGCGTGGAACGCTCTCCTGATTGATTTTTTTTGTTCTTCCTCCACTCACGAGTCCAGCGTGGTTGGAGTATGTCACCCTTTGCATCTATTGCACTCTCTGTTGCATCGCATCTTTTATCTATTGCATCATATCTGTTTTATCGTCTCGTCTAGGAGACCTTAAATCCTGCATCTTCTTTCGCACTGTCTTGTGCACTCTCTGGTCTAGGAGACCTTAAATCCTCTAAAAGTGCAATTCTTTTGGTGTTTGTCGTGCCCAAATGATTTTCGACGGTCTGGTATAGCCACCTGCCTGTGTTTTCAGTGAGTTTCTAGGAGACCAACTGAGACGGTGGAAACTAGAGTTCGAATGGCTCTTGCCTAGAATGCAAAGGTTCGGAATTTCCGAGACTAAAGTCTGGTTTAAATACCCAGGGGTATATCCTCGGCTTGAAATCTGTATGACAGCCCCATAGATTGAGATAGCATATGTATGCGCCTTAATTCTGGATACCGAATCAACCTAGTCTGTCACCCTGTTGGAGAATAGGGAAAGCTGCAACCATAGTCAGGAAGAAAAGTAGTACCTGTGGTTCAACTGACAAGAAGAGGAAGATTTCCACATCAGCATGAGGTAGGACATTGCCGAGGTAAGTCATTGCCAATTGCCCCTGTAAGGTACCTCCTTTTTCCTAGCTATCACATTGCATTTTAGTCATTATAGTGCATTACATAAGTCCAATTATCAGACCGGCTTCGCGTAGCGTATAAGTCCAATTTTCAAACCGGCTTCGCGTAGCGTATAAGTCCAACTTTCAAACCGGCTTCGCGTAACGTATAAGTCCAATTTTCAAATCGGCTTCGCGTAGCGTATAAGTCCCATTGTCGAAATCTTCTTGCATATCATTTTACATCTTGCCCCCGCCTGCGGGCACATCTTTGTTTATCTCGCTTGTTTGTCTAAGTCTTCGGCCTTATCAAAAATGGATCGTCTCTGGGCTTTGACATTCACTCCCGTCACGTATGACTTTCGAGTTCTGTCAAAGAGGGGCAACTGTAGACACCTCATTTTTGACCGACCTTAAGACTCAGACGTCACCAACTGAGCACTCGGTGATGTTGCATATTGTGCTCGTTTTGAGGTTGCGGAGTCTCGGCTGTGAGCCTTGCCTCCGGACTTCGGAGCTTTTTTGTACTTTGTCTCGATTTGCGAACCAGGTCCTGTTTTCTCTATTTTCTCTTCCCAAAGGGAGGGAAAGGTCTCGTAGACCATCTCTTAGTGGCCATAGGCTACGTTTCGTGGTCGTAGGCCATTTTTCCCGTTTGGAGCCCAGTTTTCGATTTTCGGAGCCGTCGGCCGTGTGCCTCGGTTCGGGACCGCTTAATTACCTTCGTTTGCTCCGATTTTTGGCACATACCTTGATTCCTCCCTTTTGAGGGACACTGTGGCCCGGGAGACCACTTTCGTGGTCATACGCCACTTCCGGTGCCTAACAGCCTGTTTTCGGGGCCCCAGATTGCGCGTGTTGGCCCCCAAACCTTCGTTTTGCATCCGTCTTGGTCCATTTTTGGTAGGGACCCTATTTTCATTGCTAGGGAGGTGGTAGTATGGTGGGAGGCCACCTTTTCCCCTGAAAAACCAGTTTTCTCATTTTCTCTCTCCAAAAGTCGATTTTTCTGACAGAAAGCTGATTTTTCTCACTTTTGAGCCACAATTTCTGGCTTTTCATACCACCATTGTATTGTGCTCATCTGGGAGACCACCAATATGGGTAGGCTGACCAGTATTTCCTCTTAACCCTTTTGAACCCCTCTAAAAAGCTAGTTTTTCTTTCTCTTGGGTCACTTTTTCTGGTTTTTTACCACAGGGCTGTGTTCTACTCATCTGGGAGGCCACCTTTCTGGGTAGGCTGACTAGCGATTTTGCTTGAACCTTTTGACCCCTGGTCGGCCGACCAGGAGAGGTGGTTAGCCAACTACCCTGACCCTTTTGAATTGGTTGGCCAGTTTTGTCTCTCTGAGTGTGTTCCAACTATGCCAGCTATTTTACACTTAACCCACTGTCCGAGGGTTTTGTCCTTATTTTGGCCCCTTTTAAGTTGTTTTTCACCCCCTTGCTTGGCTTTAAAGAGGAATTGGCCCCTTTGGTCAAGCTTCTTGAGGAAGCTTGACCCTTTTGGTCTAAGAAGCTTGACCCCTTTGGTCAAGCTTCCTTTAGAAGCTTTGAGCCTCTCTCTTGGCTTCTCCAAGAAGCCATGGCCTCCTCCCTCTATATAATCAACCCTTCACCTCCATTTTCAAGGGTTAGAAGCTTTTGGCTGGAAATATGCATACAACCCTCTATCTCTATACTTCAAGCCTCAAAACACTCATATTCTTGGCCATTTTACCCTACACCTCTTAGCCTACCACCTCCCTCATTCATTCCAACACCTTGGAGGTCATTTACAGAGATTGAAAGTTCACCAACTTGGTCCAGAAGCT
>NW_021030462.1:186696-210103 GCF_004153795.1 Camellia sinensis | reverse complement strand
CGGATGGTTTTTGAAAATGTTTTGGGTGCCCACATCCCGCTGTATAGTAGCCGGCAAATGTGGGGGATGGTTTTAAAAAGTTGAAAAATGGTTTTTAGAAAAAAATGGTTTTTGGAAGAAAATGTCTTTTGAGAAAATGGTTTTTTTGGGAGTTCACTTCCCGTCGTATAGTATCCGACGAAAGGTGGAAAGTGTTACGAATTGGGTGCCCACTGTCCTGCCGTTGTAAGTCGGCAAAAGGTGAATTGTGTTGAGATATGTGCTGAGAAGTGTGTTGAGTTGATGATGTTATTCGTGACTTGTGATGAATTGGTGAAATTGCATATTGATGTGTAATTTGGCTTAAAAGGGAAATGTGCATAAATATTATTTGTAAAGAATGGAACCCAAAAATGGGTAAGGGGATTATGGATTGGTGATGGTGAACTTAAAGAGTTAGTTGTGGCAATAAAGACAAATTATGAGTGTTGTTTTGTAAATAAATTAGGGAACTTGAACTTGAAGTTACGGAATTCTAAATAAATATAATGAGTAGAAATCCAAGGCCCTTTTGGCCATATTTTATGTCCCTCATGCATGTATAGAGCAATTCCATTCAAGGCCTTTCAAAGGGGCCTTTCTTTGCATGTTTCCGAGACTGATTTCAGGGCCTATTTGGTGGGTTTTAGGGGTGTCATAACTCATTTCCAGAGGTAGTTTTTCCATGTTACATGTCTATCTTGTATGTGCTTAATAATCCCTTGTATGGCTCTCTAAAGGAGCTCATCATTTTTGCATGCATTGGTTGCATTTCAGTGGTTATTTGGGCATATTTTGACATATTTTATTCACTATTTTTGGCTGGTTTGATGAGTTCTCATACGCTTCATATACATGCCATGTAAACCATGCTTGCTAGCCGAATTTGCATACTATTTTTTGTCCATCATGTTAGCACTTTTTGGCCATGCTTTAAACTAGAAATGTGCATGTTTTGGGACTGCCTTGGCTCTGTCTTTGTACTTCATGGCCAAATAATGCTTACTTTGCATAGTTATAATTCAATATATGTGCCTAGCTTTGAGTTTCGGGCTTATGTCATGCATCGAGTGCCATATTTTCATGTTTCGGGACCATTTAACATCATGTTTCAGTGCTGAAAATTACATGTTTGTATGCCATCTTTCATCCCTTGCCATGCTTTGGTAGAGTGGCATTTTATGCCTTAGGTTCGGTCCTCAGTATGTGTGCACGTGTGCACGCATTTCGATTGTCTCTTTTCCGTCTCATGGCCACTGATGTGAGTGTGGCTGAGGTCCACTCATGTTGGTGTAAGTCCATCGTGCATTGTGTATGCTATTTCGGTCCATAGCATTGTGTATGCTAGGTTGTATGTTAGAGCATTGTGTATGCCATGTTACGTTGTGCATTGTGTATGTCATTTCATAGCATTGCGTATGCTAGGTTGTATGTTAGTCACATTGTGCATGCCATCTCATTTGCATCGTGTTTGGGATAGGAGTTAGCCCAAGCACGGGAAACGAGGGACGTTTCGTACTCCAAGTGACGGAATGTGTCTCAATTTCCGGTCGCCGACACTCCGGATTACCCATGATAGAGTTTAGGTCTTGTTGTGCTTTTATGTGCATTCATTTCATATTGAGTCCTGCAATTCGACTCCTCGGCCATCATGCATCGAGATGCATGATTGGTGGCACGAGGATCGAGGACTACACTCCCTGAAGAGTAGTCATTGGCATACATATGTGAAAATACTTTGCCATGCCCCTTTGTTGCTCTCTGTTGCAGCAAATCAGAAATCAGCAGCCTTCTGGAGCTTTGCATAATATTCGAGAACAATTGCAAACAGAGGCAAACCGGGGCATCGCAATGGATTTTCGCGCAAGGCAACTCAAGCATGCATCATTCATCATTCGGAACAGAGCTGAGGCGGTCCATGGATTTGCATGCTAATTTACCTGCTTTCCTAGAATTAATTTGTTAATTAATTAGGATTTTATTATTTATTCGGACTGTACTATTTGTTCGGACTGTATATTATTTATTCGGACCCTCTGAGCGAGGGCGTAATTGTAATAAGTGTGCGTGCGTGTGATGTATGTCTTCCAACCCCACGTCTTCTCCTTTTTATTTTACCAGCTTATGATGGTTAGATTAGGGCATGTTTCAATTAGCATACTTGATGCTTGCATGTTTGCATCATTCATCTGTTTTGCATGCACCGGGCTCGGCGCATCATACTAACTGCATTTGTATTTCAATTTCAAATTGAATACGTGTTAGCTGTAGCATCATCATATGCCATGTTTAGAATAGCCAAGCCTATTGCAGTTGCATTTTTGCATGTGTTGCATTAGGCATTTCTGTATAGTTAGGATCATGCATGGATTTCTAACATGGCTTTTGTTTTAGCTTAGAGTACTCGGTAAGTTTTACGCTTTAGCATCATTGCATGTGTGTGAGTGACTGCCATGATAGCATGCTTACCATGAGGCTAATTGCTTATGTGATATAACTGCCTGAATGCCTGTGGGTGAAGGTTGGGTTATTTGAATTGGAATAATTCATCAATTGTGAGTTTTAAGCCCAGTCGAGAGTGGCAAATCATCACGTTTTCTAAGCCCACCCGAGGGTGGCAAATCCACATTTTAGCCTATTTGCGAGTAGCAAACCGTTTTCAAAACAAACATGAGATGTTTCGTTCCAATTCAGGCGACCCAGTCTATACTTGTATACTGTGCGCATCACATAATAAATCTAGGTTAATAACTGGAGTAAGAATGCATAATGTTTTCAAAACTAGATATCATGGTTACTAGAGGCCGATCTTTGATCGGGCGAGCGGGGGTGCTCACGAAGTGATCTTCCCCAATCGTACCCAAGTTCCCGAACCGAGGCAACTTTGGTGATGACGGACACGTGGCCTTAGGCACGAGTCAGGGTTTCCTAAATTTCTCCAAAATAAAATATTTAGGTGACGACTCTGTATCTGGCAAAACATTCTATGTTTGGCACTTCTTTCAAAAAAATCTGTTTTCAAAAACGATTTACCGGATTTGGACTCTTTGATGATTTATCGGTCTTGTATTGCACTCCACGAGATTAGATACAGAACCGTGACACAAATTGAGTCCGAACTGTAACGAGGCCCGAGGGCGCGTCTACAACGGACAACGACGAATATCTCCTCCCCATACACTATATATTAAGGAAAATGAAATTTTTAACCCCCAAGCCTTGTGGAAGCTCCAATATCTCAATCTAAATTTCTTGATTTTTTGATTTTTTTTTAAAAAAACAAACAAACTTAGCATTTATTAACTTATCCCACCCCCCAAGCCTTACTCTCATAATAACACTTTAATGCATTAAGAACAAGTATAAAAAAATTTATTGAAAAGTCCAACACATATAAATCTTTGAAAAGTCCCAACATATATGATTATTATCCCTCATAATAACACTTTGATGCATTAAGAACAAGCATAAAACAAATTCCTTGAAAAAAAGTTCAACACATATGAATTCCTTAAAAAGTTCAACACATATGATTATTATCAAAATATTAAACTTTAATATAACATAAAATAAAATAAAATAAAAAAGATATTTAATTCCTTGAAAAGTTCAACACATATGATTATTATCAAAATATTAAACTTTAATATAATATAAAAAAGAAAAACAAAAGAAGACATTTAAAAATCGCAATTCACATATATAGATAATTGTAAATACAACCCGTGCATAGCACGGGTGATATGCTAGTACTATGTATTAAGTAAAAGTGGATTTTTAGCCCCAAGCCTTGTGGGAGCTCCAATATTTCAATATAAATTTCTTGATTTTTTGATTTAAAAAAAAAAAAAACTTAGCATTTATTAACTTCTCCTAACCCCCAAGTCTTACCCTCATAATAGCACTTTAATGCATAAAGAACAAGCATAATTTTTTTTTTTGAAATCCAACATATATGAATTCCTTAAAAAGTCTCAATACATATGATTATTATCCCTCATAATAACACTTTAATGCATTAAGAACGAGTATAAAAAAATTTTCTTGAAAAGTTTAACACATATGATTATTATCAAAATATTAAGCTTTAATATAATATAATAAAAAAAAAGACATTTAATTCCATGAAAAATCCAACGCATGTGATTATTATCAAAATATTAAACTTTAATATAATATAAAAAAGGAAAAAAAGAAGAAATTTAAAATAAAAAAAAGACATTTAAAAATCGCAATTCACATATATAGATAATTTTAAATATATTAAGAAAAAGGGGGTTTCTAAACCCCAATCCTTGTGGGAGCTCAAATCTCTCAATTTTAATTTTCTAAATTTTTTATTTAAAAAAAAAACCTTCAGTATTTGTTGATTTGGTCAAAATTCCCTGATTAACATTTATTAACTTTTTCCAATTCACATACCTGTATTTATTGATTTGGTCAAAATCCGTGATTAGTATTTAAAATCTTCTCATACAAATAATTACAGGAGAAAACCTAGCATACAAGTACATTATATATACTAATGACACCACATACCTACAATGAATTGGAAAAAGTTAATAAATGTTAATGCTATATCTTCACATACCTGTCATTGTAGGCATAGCACGGGTGATAGGCTAGTTTAACATAAATCAAATGTACTTATTTGAGTTCTATTATTTTCTTTATTATATATATATATATATATATTTACAGAAAATTAAAAAATATATTTATTTAAATCATCCTAAATAATTTATTATTAAAAAAATTCTTACCAAAAATAAAAATGGGATTGATTGTCTAAAAACAATAATTATTAAACAGGACAAATGTACTTTTGTAATTTAGTGAGCTTTTAGCATTTCTCCCCAAATTCTATTTGTGTTCGACTTACTGAGTTTTGGATTTATTATATAAGAAAAACTATGAAAAAAATTTATAATTTAAATCTCATAAGGTATTTAAGTATATTTTTTATCTTTTTATAAAAAGATGTACAGAAAAATAAAAAAATAATATAATCCAAATAAAATAAGTTTACTTATATAGGTTATATCAAACACCCCTTACTTATAATGGGATTATTCGGTGCCATTTATATTAATTGCTTATAATTTTTACTTTTATTTGAAAAATCTGTGTCGAAGAGGTTGGTGCAACTTTTACTTAGAGTTGATTACATAGAATAGAATTAACTTAAAAAGTTTTAAAAAAAAATTGATTATCTTCTGCTTTTTCTTTTTGTTTTTCCTTATTTATTTATTTATTTATGATTATTACCTTTTAGTTTCCAACAAGGTGTACCAAATAAATCTAATAAAATTCACACATATCATGTCATTGTAGGTAAAATTATAGAACTTAAATTGTGAATCTTAGGTTGTGTTTGATAACCAAATATACAAAGGGAAAATAATTAAGTTTTTTTGATAATTACAAATGACATCACTTAAAATTTAAATAATTCTTAAAATGAAGGATAAAATTTTATTAAAAAATTAAGTGATAAAAACTTGTTTAGTTCTAACTAAATTTATAAATATTTATACATAGTTATGAATATGTATCGTTAGAATTTTACAATCGCCATTGTCATTGTTACCGCCACCATCATCACTGCTATCACCACTATTATTGTTGTCACCACCACCATCCACCACCCTTTCATGACCACCACCTTCATCACTGTGGATATTGTTATCATAAGCACCACCAAATCACTATCACAATATAAAATTAAAAATAAATAATTTTCAAATTAAATATTATACACATTAAATAACTTATTTTAATTTAACATTTAATTTTTTATCAAGCAATTTTATAACTTAAAAAATTTAACATTAAATTTTCAATTTTCCATTTTATCAAAAATCACCTTATCTTCTTCTTTTTTTTTTCCTATAAAAAAAGATTAAATTACTTAAGTTTGATTTGCAATTGGTTTGATAATACTCACAAATTTTTGGATTTCATTTGAGAATAACTTTTAAGCGACCTTTTTTTGCAATTTTTTTTTGCGTGGTTGTGCAGATTTTTTAGATAAAATCATTTCTTCACTTTGGTGGGCTAAAGGAAAACAATATAAATAAATCAAAATAAAAATAAAAATAAGAATAAGAGAGAAAAGAAAAGAAAAGGCAAAAAAAAAAAAAAGAAGGAGAAATTGGCGGTCTCATTTGGAAACAGGTTGTTTTAATAATTTTTTGATTTTTTAGTTAAAATATGAGATAAAAAATTAATATGTTTAGGACAATTTTTTAATTTTTTATAAAAAGATGTGTAAAAAGTAAAGAGAAAAGAATTTTTTTAATTTTTTGAATATAATTTGTTAACTTTATGATTTTTTAATAACTTTTTAATTTTTATGCTAAAAAGTGATGTACCCAAACGAGAATGTAAGGGCCTATTTGGTTTAATTTCGCAAACTGCGTTTAAATTTTCTTTTTGAAACAATAGAAAATTGTTTGAAAAAATAAATATATTAAAATAATAATTCTATTTTTAAAAATTATTCTTACCTTTGAAAAAAATAAAATTATATGAAAGTAACAAGTGTTTTTTGGTATTTTTATTTTTTTACCAAATTATTTTTTAATTTTTTAGAAATTTTTTTGAAAATCAAATCAAACAAACTAAATTCTCACATTCTTAGAAAATGAGCCATATTTAAGAATTAAGTAATTAAATAAGCTCATAATATTTAAAGTGATATGAATTTAAAGTTACTGTTGTACATTTTTTTTTAATCAATAATAATTTCCATTAAAATAAGATGAGTCAAACGATATTTACAAAAAAGAGTCCTTTCCAACAAAATAAAAAGTTTACACTGAACAAAGTAATAATCATCAAATAAAGCACTAAGGAGAAGCTATGTATATATCAAGACACAAAGCCATAGTACGATACAAATGCCGATTATAAAAGTTCAACAATAGGACAAGCTTGAAATAAATACACAGGCTACATTCACAGAGAGGATAAACTACAATGACACCACTGATGAAAACCTAGCCACACATCCAAACACCAAATAAACAAATAAAAAAATAAAAAAGAAACCCTCAGCCTCAAAATAGCCAAGGCAGTGGAATGGTGGCGACGGATCTGGCGATTGAAGGCAAGCAAATCTGGTGGAGATGAGGAAATGGAGAAGAGGTGGAGGCAGATCAGGTAGGGGTAGGGCTGCGATGGCCAGGAGATGGCAAATCAGGTGGCCGTGCGGTGGTGGCAACATTGGAGTGAGGAAGGAGGAGAAAAGAGAAGGTGGATTCACTGAAAGCCACTGCTAGGGTAAGGCGGAGGGGAAGGGAAGAGGAGAAAAAAGAAAAAAAATGAGCAATGCTATAGACCACTAATTTACCATCACTAGTGAGGTGACAATTAAAAAAAAAAAAGAAAAAAAAAAACAAGGCACAAAACACATGTGGCAGTGGGTGGAACTTACTGCCACATCATTAGAGCCACCACTAATTAGTGATCTAAAGCATTTTTGAAACAAAAAAGTAAAGAAAATGGAAGGAGAAAGAGGGAATAGAAGGAGGAGAGAGGAAGCCAGAGGCTGGAGCCCCCCTCCCCCACCCCAGGCGGCACACAAGACAAAGAAACCTAGATGAAGAAGAGTAGAGAGAGAGACTTTGGTTTTTCTCAATTTTGTTGTTCATGTCATGTTACTTGCGAGACTCACTTCAAATCTTTTTTTATAATCCAAACAATTCAATTTTAGTGAACATTGTAAAAAATCAAGCTGATTAGACATTAATAACCCTTAAGTATTCAATTTGATACTTTAAATATTTATTTTTTATATAATTTATTAAAGTGACTATCGATATCCGATTAATTTAATGTTTTATGGTATACTAAACGGTTAAAATTATCAAAATAGAACTCAAAGGGAGCCCCACAAGCCACATAACAGTGCATTGTGCACGAGCAGTGACCCCAAGTCCAAGTTATATGGTATTCCTGTAGAAGATTACTAGTAATAAAATTTCTGTTAATAAGATTCTCATTCCTTCTATTTAATTCCTATCATCCAAACATAATGTCGAATTTGAGTTTTCCAGGTAATCATCAATCATTATTCCTGAGAACTTACCAGTAAGAGAACCAAACTGGCTCAACATAAAAATAAATAATGAACATTCATAGTTACTGTGTGATTCAAGTACATCCGAGTCAAAAAGCCAAATATTCCCCCCAATTTCAATGAAGTAAAATAAATATAAATTCTGTGATTCTCGGTATTATACAACTGTTGGGTCTTAAAGAAATTATCGGAACAACATACCCTTAAATTTTCATCATTAGAAAGATTTGGCAAAAATATTTTCAGACAATGAGACTATCTGAGAAAGGAGGAGATATCTATTTGACTATTGCAGAATTGCACTCTTGAAACTCACCTTCCGAAACTTTGACATAGCTTTCAGAGTCAGAATGCAGAGCCACCCTTGGTCTTTCCAAGAATCATTTCTTTGGCTTCGTTGATTTTAGAAGCAAGGTAGTGGCTACCACCTGCATCTGGATGGTTTGCCACCATGACCCTTCTATGCGCTTCCTTAATCTTATCTACCGGAGTGCTTTCCCTATGGAAGATAAAAAACCATTGAAAAATATCAGGTACAGCAAGTTTATATAAAATGAAGGAAAAGGAATTACAATTATTAGCACTTGGAGAAACCAAATGAAAAATCATCTGACTAGATCCACTTAAGCAATTTAAGGTTTTCGAATGCTAACTCAACAAGACCAATGCTTCAAAGCAGTTTCATGGTTAAAGCATTTTGATGCTGGTCTATTTTCGACAACCAATATTAGCTCTTCTCCCCCGAGAAATACTACTAAAGTGGGTATCAGGTTAATGCAACCAACCTAGCCCATTCAGTATTCACAAAACCAAGCAATAATCACAAAATAGGAACAATGTATGAAGCACGGGTGAAGGTACAGATACAACGATACGGCAAAATCTAAAAAAATAAGATATAAGTATAGTAGGGTACGCCCATAAAAAATATATATTTCAAATGCAAAAAATAATTGAAATAAAATTAGAAAAACAAAGAACAATAGACAAAACAAAGATGAAAATTCACCCAAAAAAAAGATGAAGATGAGCCTCCAAGAGAAAGAGAGTTGTTGAAAAAAACAGAGAAGCTGGAGATAGGGAGAGTCAGAGAGTGGAGGAAGACAAAAAAGAACCCCAAGTATTGTTCAAAAAATTTAAAATTGCAAAAATGAACAATATTTTTAATTTTTAAAAAAATAAGCACAATATAGTTCTTCTAGTACTCCTATATTTTCAATTTTTTTGGAATACCCATGTTTCATAGAAAACAATTCATAATAATAGATTCTTTATAGGGTAATGCTATGGTACACACCCGCAAAATGGTGTACCATATGCATGTTATAACATTTGTAGGTATGATTACCACAAATGTCACAACTCAATCCTATGGGAGACATAACTAACAAAAAAAAAAAAAGAAAAAAAAAGTGATAACCAAACACCACATAAGGTATTAGGACTTCTTGATAAAAGATTAACAAATAACAATGACAGACTTGAAAGTTGCTCCATGAACTTCCCTCTCGCTCCATCCTCTCCTTTCTTTTCATGTTTCAAGCCCTATGTTGGGAAGAAGGGCGTGTTTCACAATACATATCTTATGATCCGTTATGTTTAGAGGTAAATAGATATGCATTAGCAATACGTACAACACATGATGCGAAATACAATACGCGACACATAATGTGATACATAGGATATATGCTTTCTAAATTTTCTTTAAAATTTATGGGGAAAAAAAGTAATTGAACTTATTTTGTAATAAGCTAATATTATTAGAAAGGTTCATTAACTTATTAAAAAAAACAATATTGTTAAGATGAGAATGATACACCTTTTGTTTTGTCTAACTTTTTAAAAATATCTACTCGTCTAGTATTAAGCATGTTATGCTATTAAAAGATCTAGTCACATCAAAAGCTGAATGTTTTTTACTATGAAAAAACTATTTGAGAACATAAAAAATATAAATTATAAATTAAAACATCAATGGATATTTAAGACAACATGGAAAACGTGTTATACAATTATTAAGAATGAGAAAAACTGATGGTAAATTTGATTCAAGGATATAATAATGTACTAAAGTGCACTATCTCTTGTTAAACTTATTTTATCTTTGCTTTGTATATGTATTAAGTGCCCCTTTGGCAACTTGGCCTTTTTAGTGGCTTTTTATGAGGTGCAAAAAGTTAGTGTGTTTGGAATGATTTTTTTAGTTGAATATGGATAATTGTGTGGGAAAAAAGTGATTGATTGAAGTTTATGATGTGACATTTTTGGCTTTTTTGTGGCTTTTTAGCCAAAAAATCACAAACCAAATAGGGCCTAAGTATTGAAGCTTGCGTATCTTTAGTTCTAGAAGGCAACTTTTGTAACATTAATGATTATAGATTGTTTTATGTTTTTTATCTCGCAAGATATTTGTGTTTTTATAAATATATTTATTTTTCTAACTATTTCTAAAGATGTTAAAAATTCTTACAATATGCAATACGCAATTCAGAAAATAGAAAAGGATAAGGGATTCATATCTCAATTTGAGAATCTATGGTATTAATGCATGTGATGAGACGAAATTATCATGAACATTACACTTCATGACTCAACAGATTGGTTTCAAGGGTACCTGACTCCAAGAATGAGAGCTGCTTCTCTTTTTGTCATTGCAGGCTGGAATCCCCCTTCATAAAATCTGCGTATTCTAGGTGGTCTTGTTTTGAATGCTTGCCAAGCTTGGATGCTGTATCTGCCAGCGTAAGCAGCAGCAGCAAGAGCAAATCCTGCTAACAATGGTGTAGACTGGTGTGCAAATTTCAAATTTAAACGTCAGTTTAAGGAACGGGTTACCACCACACTAGGAAAGTCACCAAGAAACAAGATGACTAATAGATCTAAATCATCATTGACAAACAACCTCTACTTTCAATAACATCAACATTGATGAACAGTATGAACAAGCACACTAACTTTTGTTATACTTTGAACCACTTTCTTTCATTCATAAATGTAGTTGTCTTACATGTGTGCCTACAGCAGCTATCTTTCTTTTATACAAATGATTTCAGATACGTGTACCTTGGATATTAGTTATTTCCAATTAATCCCCATATATGGTATAAGAAATCCGATGGCCTTACTATGAGACAGAAATCCACCAAAAAAATGCCAGACTAGCCAACAGCCTTGGCCCAGATGTCTCAAACCCTTTCCCCCTCCTAATCTCACTATCAAACATGCCTTTAAGGAAGATCATCTTAAAATTCCTACAATAACTTTCAGAATCTATTACTATAATAGAAACTAGATCTTGTGGAACATATTGAATATTTGACGATAAACTACAAACCTCACTAAAGAATGTTTATCTATGAAGCACGCATACTTCTAGAACGGAGTCGTATCCATATTGTGTCACTATTGGATACTCACAAATCCGTATCTGATATTTTCCAAACATATTCTTAATTTTCTTTAATTTTGAGAAGTATCAGAAAATTTTCAAATAATCAAAATCACATATCCAAACTACTATGAAATTAAAATTGTGTGAGAATTCTTGCAAATACCACTTTTAAGAGTAAGTGTGAAAAGGAAAAGCATAGAGATATCACAATATAAGCAGTTTAGACTTGGTATTAAAATAAAGCCTTATAGGACCACCTAAAATTAGTAACTTGCTTACCAGCTCTTAAACTAAGACCTAATTCCTAAGGAATGGTTTCTCACAATTATATGGGCTCCTCTGTAAACAATTCTAAAAATTTAACTGTTTTTTTTAACAAAAATCTGGTTCATGAGGGTTTTAGCCTAACATTGTTGAGATGAATAATGAATAAGCAATTATATCATCTAGATGGAAGAAAAATCTCATTGAAAAGCAAATTTGCCCCATTTATAGCTTGAAATTGCCATTGGAAAGAACAGGAGGATTGTTAAAAACTAAACAAGAATTGATTGCTATTGCGCAAACCACAGATTTCAATGAACACATATTTATGTATGTAGAGAGAGAGAGAGAGAGAGAACTCACCATTGCTGATCCTGAGAAATTTCAGAGTAGGAAGGGATGAAGATGGGACATTCGCTGGATTCTTGTAGCGTTTCGAATTGATTTGTATGGATAAACACAGTTTTATTTCATTATAGGATTTCCGGAACTAGGGTTTCACTGTAAAAAACAGACTTGCTCAGGGGGCAACTATGGCGGTCTGCCACGTGATGTCACGCGATATTTTTCCTCCACTTTCTTCCTTCATTAAAAAATAATAGGGAAAATTATAAAAAAAATTAAAAAAAGGGTTAATTTGTATACAGTCCTTCAAGTTTGACATATGTTTCATTTTAATCCATATAATTCTAATTGTATTAATTAAGTCCCTCATGATTCAACTCTATTTGTGTTGTATTAATTAAGTCCCTCATGATTCAACTCTATTTGTATACCATCTATAAATAATAATAAAAAGTCCCTTAAGATTTAATTCCAAATCAATTTAGTCTTGAAGGAAATATAAAAATAAACTATAAATTTAAGGCTGATTTGGCATCCATGAAAAAAGATAAAAAGTCAAAAAATTATTTAAAAAGTCAAAAAATTATCACTATTCACAAAAAAAAAAACATAAAAACAATAAATTTACAAAAAAAAAAGTACAAGTCAAAAGGTGTATTGAAGTGATGTGTTGTCTATAGTGTTGGCACACATTGAGGGTGTTTGGTGGGGCTTTTTGAGCCAACTTATGGCTTCTGTCTTTTAAAAAGTTATTTTGGACTGCTTGGTTAAACTTATTTCAAACAGTTTCTGATTCTAACAACTTATTTTACGTCAAAAAAGCTGATTCTGAGAAGCTGCTCACCCCTTGCTTCTGATTATCAGCTTCTGCTGTAGACATGTTAATTTACGGTTATACTCTTAAATTTTTTTATTTTTTATTTTTTTTAAAAATAGAAAAAGACCCAAATGGACTATAAAATATATATATATATATATTTTTTATGAGAAATGTAGACAAATAATGAATAATAAAAAATAAAAATTAATAAAAGCTGATTCTGAGAAGCTGCTCACCCCTTGCTTCTGATTATCAGCTTCTGCTGTAGACATGTTAATTTACGGTTATACTCTTAAATTTTTTTATTTTTTATTTTTTTTAAAAATAGAAAAAGACCCAAATGGACTATAAAATATATATATATTTTTTTATGAGAAATGTAAACAAATAGTGAATAATAAAAAATAAAAATTAATTAAAAAAGCTACTTCACAGTTTATTTAACAAACACTACTCAGCAACTTAAATCTATAATCCAACAGCTATACCAAACAGATTAATAGCTTCTGATTAAAGTCATAATCTATAATCTGTTAAGCTATAATCTATAATCTATTTTAACAGCTACGCCAAACAGCACCATTAGAAAGCCGGATGCACTTCTCATGATATACAAGACAATGTTGTTCGGCCCGTGGGGCCCATCACGAGTCCCGTTTTGATAATCTGAACCGTTAATGTGTAGAACTCATCAAGTACTATATGCCTGTAAAAAATCATATTGATCGGATATCGATAACTATATGATCAAATCAGTTTTGTAAAAAAAAATTGGACGGTGAAGAAATTAACGGTTGACAAAAAACTAATCTGATCAAATAGCTATCGATATCCGATCAACATGATTTTTTACAAGCATACAATACTCGACGAGTTCTACATATTAACGGTTCCGATTATCAAAACGTGACCCGTGGTGGGCCCCTATGGGCCAAACAACACCGTCTAGTCCGATCTCGAATTGCAGGGAATCTGTTCTTATACATGTTTACTGCCCACCGTTTGGCTTCCTGGACAATCCAAGTCAATAGGCATTTAGATATAGAAGGGGGAATATGGTAATTTTACTATTTTATACAATATTTTAATATACATTTTTTCGTAAAAAGTTAAAAAGTTATCTCAAACAACCATTTTTTCCTCTCTACTTTTTAGTTCAAAAAGTGCACTTATTTAGGACATCCCAAACAATCCCCTAAAAGTTTTATTAGTTACTATAAGGCCCTATATCTCTATCAGACTAATTATAAAATCTCTGTAAATTTGTGTGTGTTTAAAATTAGTATTAGAGCCTAATTTCTTAGTCATGCAAATATAAATATATGAACTTTAGATATGTTGAAGAAGTCAAAATAATCACTTTTGCTTGTTTTCGATTTTCCAAAAACAATTTTTAGAAAATTTTGCTTTCTTGTTTTCCATATTTTTTTTTTATTTTTACTAAATTTTTTTAATATTTTAAGCATTTTTTTTTAATTTTTAGACACACCTAACATAAATACACATAAAAGTATAATTTTTGTGAAAAAAATCTTTTGAAAATTCACTAAATACAAAAAAAAAAAAAATGAGAATTCAATATTTTTGAGTATTTTTATGCATTTATTAATTTTTTAAAATATTTTTCCACAAATTTTTTACTTTTTAGATACATCTAAGTAAGGTATATCTAAAAAAGTAAAAAAAAAATGCTTAAAATTTTAAAAATATTCACTAAAAATAAAAAAATACGAAAAACAAAAAATTTAGTTTTTGAAAACTCAATCCAAAAAACTCCAACCAAACACACACAATAGTACTGCACTATAAATAATAATTGAACAAAATAATACTATAATCAAATTATTAAGAGAACTTTGACCATCTCCAACCGTGTATCAAACTTATCATCAAATTTGAATTTGATGAAAAAGGTGTCCTTTTTCAGCTCCAACGGTTTTATCAAATCGGTATCAAATTGAAGATTTTACTTTTCTTTCATCAAACTGAGGACCGACTTTTCTTTTATCAAATCACTATTGTGTTGCTAGCTGTCCTCCTAGATTACTATTTCAAGGCAAAAAAAATTGAAAAAATTACACTGGCCGGTGGACCGCTCGGTAAACCACCTCAAGGCAAACAAAAAAAAGAAAAAGAAAAATTTACATTGGCTGGTTGACTAGCCGGACATCCGCTCGGTCATCATCCTAGTGGACCGGTGGTTTGATAAAGTTCCAAAATTTTCCGTTGAAGCACTTGATATCAAAGAAAGTTTTTACTCAAATTTGGCGAAAAAATTGATACACTGTTGGAGATGCTCTTGAAGAAAATCTTTTGAAAAAATAACTAAAAATTATACTCGAAATTCAACATTTAATATTAGATTAGATAAAGGTAAACAGTTAATTATTATAAAAAATAAGTAAGAAAACATCACAAATAATTATCTTTATTCTTACAACGGAACTCTCTAAATAAATCTTTTGAATTAATTCCATCAGAAAAACGAAAAAATAGTGTGATAAAATAAAAATAAATTTAAATTTAAAAAGGTATTTTGATAATATAACAAAACTTAAGAAACAAGAATATAATAACTAAAACGTGAGGGTCATGATTGTAAAGCAAAAAGGACCATGTGGAATAAAGTACATAGAGCAAATTGACGAAATTCAAAGTACAAAGACCAAATTGAAACTTAAAAGGAAACCTGAACAACTATTGATGTAGTTAACGCGTCCGGATCCTCTAGAGTGATCCTGTGAAGTGATCCTCTAGAAGACCAAATTGAAACTTAAAGGAAACCTGAACAACTATTAATGTAATTAACCCCCCCCCCCAAAAAAAAAACTTCACCTTGTAACAAAATAAATTTTGAATTTTGAATTTTGTTAATTTAAACTCTGAAATTTTGATTAATTTTCGATATGAACCATTTAAATTGAAATTTTTTTTTTTGAATATTTTAATTATTAAACTCAAGAAAACTGAATATTTTAGACATTTTATGTATATCAACATTAAATTTAATGACTAAAATATTATTTTTTTGTCAGTTTTAATTAACAAAAGTGACAAATAATTTAAATTGAAAATAAATAAAAAAAATTAAGATTTAAATTGACAAAATTATCCCGTTCAAAAAAATATTGAAAAATTTAAAAATTTAGGATTTTTTTTATTGTAAGAATCAAATTTCAATGTGTTTTTTTTTTTTGGGAATACTAATATTTAAAATAAAAAATCAGTGAAACATTGGAATTTTTTTTTTTGTAATTAACCCTAATATATCTTATTATATATATACACATGTGCTTGTATATATGATCATATTTTTTTTTTAAATTTTTTTGACTGTCACCACTGTGCAGTTCATACATTTTAATAATTAAAATACTATATTTTTCATAATTTTGTAATTTTTTTCCCTTTCTTTTGTAATTGTCCCCAAAAAAATAAAAATAAATAAATAAACAAACAAACTTATGAAGGCACTTGTGAAATAAAAATTAAAAAATATATTTTAAAAATTAGTATAAACACACATCATATAATAAATTAAATTAAATATAATATATAAATGTGATTATTGTAGTATTATGCGGTAATAAGGCGCTTTACCTTATGAATTGTGATAGGAACAAAGTGAAATTGTTAATTTTTATATTAAAAATAACATTTTCAAAACAATAGAAAAAACAAAGAAAGAAAAATAAAAATCTATAGCATAATCATTTTTACATGGTGACAAAAAGTGTTATATTAAAAATATGAAAAAATTGGCCTAAGGTCCCTCCCCAACTTTTAATAGGAGGAGAGGTACACAATAATATGTTATGATGACTAAGGTCCCTCAACTTTATTTTATGTTATAAAATACCTACTTTACCCTCGTTATAACATAAGATTGTTTGGATTTTGGCAGACTGCTGACTTCACGGTGAGATTTTGGAAACTGATTTCATAGTAGAGATTTTGTCGGAGATTTTGGAGGGATTTCGCAAGTGTTGCAGTGGACTTCACGATAGAAATTACTACGATCATGTAGGTGTTATAGTTTGTTGATCGCGTATATTTTTCAGTGGAGTTGAATCAGGTATGGTTTCGATAGAAATTCCACATGAATTTTTGATTTTTGTTTTGAATTTTATGTAAGGATTCCGATTTCATATTAGTTTTTAAAGTGTATTTTTGCATTAGGTTTTTGTTTTTAGTTTTGATCAATTTAAAAGAGAGGCTAGCTCAGTGAAGTTGTTTATGATTTTTGGAGTTGATTTTTCATTTGTTGTTATTGATCAATTTTAGACAGAGACCAGCTTGATAGAGTTGATTTTTATTTTTGGAATTAATTTTTCATTCTCTGTTTTTTGATCAATTTCAAAGAGTGTTGACGGTGTGGTTGATTTTGATATTTAGAGTTCATTTTTCATGCTCTGTTTTTCATCAACATGCTGATCAGAGTTCATTTTTCGTGCTTTGTTTTTCATCGACATGCTAATCAATGATAAGTTTTGTTCTATATTTTTTCAAACCAGAGAAATTTGTTTAAACCAAAGAAATTTTATTTTCTACACGTTTGTTGGTATAGTCCAGAGAAAATTATAAGTTTGTTATTATAATCCAACAAAAATGACAGAGAAAAGTATAAGTTCTTATGGACATATTATTAGTTTCTAGTGCAGATAGAATCTGAGAAAGTGATTGTAAGTTTTTAAGTTTTTCTGGACTTTTATTTGTAGTTGAGAGAAAATTATAAGTTTGTTATTCACTTTCAGTTTGTAGTTCAGATAAAATTATAAGTTTGTAGAAAATGAATATAAGTTTTTGTTTCTCTGAGCAAAAGTTATTTTTTGTGTTTTTTCTTTCAGTTTAGATGGGCAGTGCACTATTTTTAGGGAATCTTGAAGGTGTATATGAGTTTGTAAATTTCTCTGAATTTTGATATGAGTGTAATATTGCAGAATGACGCAAAGAAAATTGTAAGCTTGTACTTCAGTGAAAATCACATAGAAGCTTATAATTTTATAACAGATTTTCTGTGTGTTTTTTTTGTCTATGATTGTGTTTAATAGTTAGCAATAAATTTCTCTGTGATTCTATCTGGATTCATTAATTTTTCTATGATTTTGTTTTTGTTATCTTGAAGGTGAATATAAGTTTGTAAATGTCTCTGGACTTTTATTTGAATCCAGAGAAAATTATAAGCTTGTTATTATAATCTAGAGAAAATTATAATTATTAGAAATTTCTCTGAACTTTTATGTTGTTCTTGTGAAGTGTTTTTATGTTGAACAAATTATTTTTCTTATTTTTTGCTTTCAGTTTTGATGGACAGTGCAGTGTTGTTGCTGTGCAAAAATGGGAATGATACTATTGTCATTAATGTTTCATGCGAATTGAATTTTGAGAAATTGGTTAGCATTTTGTGTAAAGCATGGGAGAATTTGCAACCTAAGATGATGTGTATTTCATATTCTATTGTGGGCCATCCGAATTGTATGGTTTGAAATGATATTGATTTTTTGAATATGTTGAAGGTTGTTTGTGCATGTGGTGTTGATGTAGTTGATGTTTTAGTTGCTAGATGTAGTACTTCTGATAAAGAGGATGAAGTGGGGTCTAATTGGGTAGATGTTGTGGATGGTGAATGTGATAGGCTGGTGGATAGTGAAAGGAATTCATTCTCTAAGTTTTGTTCTCACCAAGAAAAGGTGTTATTGTCAGTTGGTTGGCGAAATAATATTACGAGTGTTGGACAAAAGTTTGAGGGTATGTGGTTGAGTTCCGTATTATTTTATGCAAGTATGCTATTAAGGTTGGCTTTCAGTTTACGTATGTTAAAAATGACAAGCTGAGGGTTACGGCAAAATGTTCATATAACGAATCAAGAAGATGTATGTGGCGTGTACATGCTTCAGTTGAAAAAACAAATGAGTTCTTTTACATAAGAACTTTGAACAATGAATATACGCGTGGTGTGGCGGTTTGTACTAGTAAACATGCTAGGATGACATCCAGCTTAGTTTCTGGGTTGATACTTGAAGAGGTAAGGGCAAAACCTTTAACTCGTCCAGTGGATGTTGTCAAAGAAATGAAAGACAAGTATGGCGTCTCAATCAGTTATAACTGTGGTTGGTTGGGGGTTGAAAAAGCAAAACGTAGTAAATATGGGGATTCTTGTTTGTCATTTGATCAATTACGGTGGTATTTTGATAAGGTATTGAAGAACAATCCAGGTAGTCATTTTGAGTTAGATTTTGAAGATAACAAGCGTTTCAAAGGAGTGTTTGTGACTTTTCATGTATGCATTGTTGGTTTCAAATATTGTCGGTCATTGCTTTTTCTTGATGGAACATTTTTGAAAGGACGATACAAAGGAGTTATGCTTGCTGCAACGGGGAAGGATGGGAATGAAGGTAATTATAAATATATCTAATTTTATGGTTTTGTCCACTGTGTGGATTTTCTATGGTTGTGGCCACTGTGAGAATTTTCACTGGATTTTGTTCAGTGTGTGAATTTTCTCTAGATGTTGTCATTGTATGGATTGTATTTGTAGTTGGTCACTAAGTGAATTTTGTCTGGATGTTGCCAATGTTTGAATTTTATCTGTAGTTGGTCACTAAGTGAATTTTCTCTGGATATTCTGATTGTGTGAATTTTCTCTGTAATTGGTCACTAAGTCAATTTTCTCTGGATGTTGCCAATGGGTGAATTTTCTCTGGAGTTGGGCACTAAGTGAATTTTCTCTGAATGTAGGTAGTGTCAAATTTCTCTACTTGTTTATTGTTCTAATTTTCTCTGCATGTGTATATCTAATCTGTTTGTTCCTATTTGTTTTGTAGGTTTTTTTCCTATAGCTTTTGCTATTGTGGATGCTGAGAATAAAGACAATTGGTGTTGGTTCCTTGAACATTTATGTGGAGTATTGGGATCAGAAAGGGTGATAAGTTTCATATCAGATCGACATTATGGTATTGTGGAAGGAATTGCTAGGTTTTTGCCTAACTGCTTTCATGGATTTTGTCTTGAACATCTAAAGAGAAATTTGATGGATAAGTTATCATGTGGAAACACAAATTTGGTTAGGGAGATGATTGTGTTCAAGTTTTCAGAATGTGCATATGCGCCAACAAAGGCATCATTTCATTTCAAGTTAAATGAATTAAAAAGTGAGGGAGGAGACATTGTGAGTGTTTTCTTGAGAAGTTTACCATATGAAAATTGGAGTGATGCATATTTTGCGGGGAAACGTTATGGTGAGATGTATTCAAATGTTGCTGAGTTATTCAATTCATGGATACGAGAAGCTCGGCACTTGCCAATAACAAATTTGGTGGGCATGACACGGTTGCAAATCATGAATATGAGGTTTGATAGGAGGCTGCTCTCTAGTAAATGGAATAAAGTTCTGTGTCCTTGTATGGATAGTGTATTGGAGAAGTCTTTTTTGGATGGGAGGACATGGAATGTGAGTTTATCATCTGATAATGTCTTTGAAGCGCATTGTTTTTCCTTCAGTTATGGTTGATCTTGGGTTGAGATCTTGTTCATGTCGAAAATGGGAAATAAATAGGTATCCATGTCAATATGTTGTTGCTACAATTTTTAGGAGTGGAAAGAATTTGAATTCATTTGTTGAACCATTTTTTCATGCTGATATGTATCGTCAAGCATACTCGTTTTCGATTGACCTAGTTCCAACTGTTGAAAAACCTGTGTGTAGCATTGAAGATGCTATGATTTTACCTCCATTGAGCAAGAGATCAACTGGGAGGCCGAAGAAGAACATAATTGCTTCTGCTGGAGAGTTTAAAAGGGTGATTAAGTGTAGTCGTTGTGAGAGTATTGGTCGCCATAATAAGAGGACATGCAAGGAACCTTTGTTAAATAGTTGAGAATAATACATTTTATTAATTAAATAATACATTTGATGATTACTTTGTGTATTTTGTTTTGTGAAATGTATTTTTTAGACAGTGTATATAATAATATCAATCAAATTCATCCAGAGAAATTTTTCAATATCAGTTAAAGTGTGCATTGTGTTTGTTGATATATACTATAGGCTGTGGGTTTGTAATACCTGTCAAATTCATTCAAAGAAATTTTTCTATGGCAGAGAAAATTCTTTGTGTATTGTGTTTTGAAGCTTCAAATTCATCCACATAAATTTGACAATGGCAGAGAAAAGTATTGTGTGGATTGTGTTTTTTGAATTTGATAATTGTTTTGTACTGACACAATGCATTACAGATTGCATAATGATATAGGCACCTTCTTTGGCACGATACGAGTTAAATTTTTCTGTGAATTCCTAGTAAGTTCATATCAGTCAAATTTATCCATAGAAGTTTGCCAGTATAAGAGAAATTTACTATGGGCATTGTGTTTGTTGAAATGCGCATTGTGTTTTGTGAGGTCCAATTCATCCAGAGAAATTTGCCAATAGCATTGAAAATTATAGTGTGCATTGTGTTTGTTGAAATTTCTCTAAGTTTAAACTGGAGAAATCCAAAGAATTTCTCTGGATTTCAGAGAGAAATTCTTATCAGGGAAGAATTTTTCTGGACTCACTTCAAGAAATGTGCACACCAGACAGAGCATACACAAAATTATTACACTGAGTACAACCAAGAAACAAAATTAAGCTATTTTGAAATTTATCTGAGTTGAGAATTTCTCTAAATCGGGGAAGAATTTATCTAGAATCACTTCAACTCAGAAATTTTTCTCAAAGCCAAAGAAATTTTCCTCATCAACCTAGAGAAATTCCCCCTCTCCAAATCACTCAACCCAGAGAAATTCACAACTCAGAAATTTCATTTTCTGTCACCATTCGAATCCGTCAATTTCATCCAGAGAAATTTTCCACTAGCAGAGAAAATTATTTGGGCATTGTGTTTTGAAACTTCAAATTCATCCAGTGAAATTTTCTAGTAGCAGAGAAAATTACTGTGCACCTTGTGTTTTGTTGAGTTTGATGATTGTTTTGTACCAACACAAAGCATTACAGATTACATGATCATATAGGCATCTCCTTGGGACGATACGAGTTAAATTTCTCTGTGAATTTCTGGTAATATCATACCAGAGAAATTTTTACAGATAATTTTCTCTGTGTGGATTGTGTTGACAATCACAATAAAAAATATATATATATTTAACCATTGATAGGTATGGAATTTATATTAGTCAAAATAAAAATAAAAAAAATGAAATTTACATTAGTCAAAAAAGGATATATACATATATGTTAAGCATCATCATTCCTTCAATGTATGAACAAAAAATTGAATGGTTAATACTATGTGGATATATACATATATGTGAGACAATTTTTTCTGTGTGGATATGTACATTGTCTTCCTTTCACTATTACATTTTTGGTTCTTCTTCTGGAGGTATTTCAATTGGTTCAGTCCATGACTGGCCAACTTCGGTCACAAATCTCTCTATGAGTTCTGTCCTCATCAACCTTATATCTTGTGTGGATAATTTGGAGCTGATAGGTTCATGCTTGCTATATTGTTTCATTATATAGCAGACAAAAAAGGCACAATCCAGACTGCATACAAGTTATAGGTATGGTTAGTTTTAAGAAACATGCAAATCGGATTATCTTATTTATGGATGTTGTATGAAACTTACGAATCACTGTCTTGTTGTGGAGCATTGTTGACATACTCAAAGTTGTAACTTGTGTTTTGTGAGTTTATCAATTTGAAAGATGATTGTGATTGAGCCTCTCTTTCAAGGCAAGCTTTCAAAAAATTCTCTATATAATCTTGCTGCAAAAAATAATTTTTAAATAACAGAGAAATTTACAGACAAATCAATGGGATTCTATGAAAATTATCATCACATAAACATTATGATGGATCAGAGAAATTTGCACTCGTTACTAATTGTTTTGCATCTTTGACATATTTGTCTTCTGCATCATCTCTCCTTAGCCTTAGGGAGTTGTAGAACCTCTACAAATTATCTTGTTTGTCCAGGACAAGTAAGGTCCAGTGATTTCCATCTGTTGACTTCTGATTACCTCCAGTATTTAGTGGAAAATGGAGGAACCTGTAGTTCCTCCATGCTGTTTCAATATGTTTGTCAAATAATGAGACTCGAAAAGTTTGATTTTCCGTCATCTTGATGAAATTCTGTAGTCAGGAAAAATCAAAAAATGGTTTTGTTATGAGAAAGTTGAAATGACAGGAATTTAAGAAATATACACACAGAAATTTTAGATGCACACAATTAGCCAGAGAAAATTAGACTAGCGACACAACTGGCTTCAAGAAGTATCTTAAGAAGAGAAAGTAGTAAGTAAATTCTAGAAAAAATCAAATAAAATAGTAGTAATATACTAAGCTCATGAATGTGAAAAAAAAATGAAGTTGGTTGTTGTCTTTCTCTCATTTGGTCAGCAAAAAGGATCTCTCCATAGCCATCAATGACTTGAAAAATATGATTTATAATTGTAATATTGGTTTATAAAGGCAGATGGAAC
>NW_021030462.1:148847-186646 GCF_004153795.1 Camellia sinensis | reverse complement strand
AATTTAGAAAAAATTTAACTCATGACAACTGATTTTGTGACTTTTAAATTTTCAACTTTTTAGCCTATTGCCAAACTCATCATTAGTTTTGTTTCATTTCTTACTTCTTTCTCTTTTTTCCCCCTTTTTCAAAGGAATGGATTCTCTGTATTTGATATTTAATTGTTTGTATTTTTTTAAATCATCTATTTAACGTGATATTATTCATCAATTTTTAGGTGGATAACATAAATTCTGCAACAGCAAAGCGAGGTAGATCAGCAATTTGGGCATCCTTTGATTCCTCAGATTCTTGAGACTGATGCATTGTTGAGTCACAAATGCTATCACGATGTTGGTCGATCGGCTCATTATGTTTTTTTTCATCACTTTCCTCATTGTTTTCTTCTTACTGTTTAGATTGAGTGCCTTCATGTTCTTCTTCACTGTCTTCTTCTTTCTGTTCATTTTCTTCTTTGTCTTCTACTTCTATTTCTTTACTTTCTTTTTTGGCTTCTGCTTATCCACTGCTTGCTTGATCTTCTTGTCCATTGCTGGCTTCGTTTTCTTCTTTGTTGCCTTCTGCTTCTTCATTCCCTCCTTCTTCAGATGAATCTTGTAATGTCTCCTTGAATTTGATAACTGCCTTTTTTGATTCTTTCTTCGTCTTTTTGCCAAGACAGAACTCCTCTGATGGGTTTTTGACTAGCTCCTTGTTATCTATCTGTAACAGGAGGCTCTTTTATTAGATAAATGTTACAAAATTCACTGAGAGAAAAAATTCAAATAAGGAAAATAAAATTCATCTAAATGATACTAATGGGAAACAAACTTTAGAGAAAATTGTATGGGCTAGAGAAAATTACAGACAATGAGTTAATTTTATGAGGTAGAGAAAATTATGAAACAAACAACATAATTTAGATATCAGAGAAAATCAATCAAGGCATATAAGTTAATGTTTGACTATAATTGTGTCAGAGAAATTTGAATTCCAGAGAAAATTCATTAGAAGGGTAGAAATAAACAGTGTTTATCAAAGATACAAGGCACATAAGTTATGGGTAAGAGAAAATTACACACAAAGATAAACAATTTTATAGGCCAAAGAAAATTATGAAACAACCAACATAATTCAGATATTAGAGAAAATCAATCAGGGCATATAAGTTAATGTGTTACAATTGTGGTCAGAGAAATTTGGATTGTAGAGAAAATTGATTACAATGGCAGAAATAAACCAGTGGTAACCAAAGAAGAAAACATAAATTGATAGTTCAGAGAAAATTGATCTTAATCAATCAATGCACAAGGAGGGAAACAAAGCAGCGGTCAGAGAAATTTTGGAATTTCACGGAGATTTCAGTAGTGATAGAAATCTAATTTGTCGAGGTACAAGAGAGTAGACTGGTGTCTTCTACAGCTATTTTGTCAAGGTTTGTAGGTTCCACTTGGCACATCTTGGGAAGTCAGTTATGTTACTGTCTTCTGAGTCAATGATATTTGCATGTTCCAATAGCCAATACTGTGATGAAAATTAAAGTAATTAAATTTTCTAAACGCATAAATTTGTAAGTATGATAACTGCAAATTTGAATGGATATTATACTTACCAGCAATGCAATGACACACCCCGTAACTTTTTCTGGAGTTTTGTGCAATGCTATGATAGAATCAATCAATGTTGATGTGATTGCTTCTAGCCAATCATACTGTTTCATTGATTCAAGAGGTTCCACATACTTTATAAAAACCCACCCTATTGAATTCCCACTTGTTGCAAAAAATAGGGTGAGATACAAGTACAATGTAACAATGATTGCTACATCTTTGAAGTCAGTTGGTTACTTGCCTTTTATTGCTTTGACCATGTCATTTTTAAGAACAGGACCAGTGAGCCTTGTGTCATTTTGGAATCTTCTCCTTAGGAATGTAGATTTTGACTTTTTAAAGTATCTTAATGACATGGCTCCTTTACCTCCTTGCAAACCAAAAATCAAGGTCATGTCATTTGTTGTAAAGGTCAAGTTCTTTTTACCAACTGTGAATGCTTTTATTTTTTCATTGTAACATTGGATTATTGCAACTACATCATCATTAGATTTCCTAGATTTCCTTGGATCCATCCTTCCAGTGGTTAGAGCTTGGATTAAATACCAGAATAGGGTCTTTTGAAGCTCTACAAGTTGGTTTGAATTGAATTTAAGTGTTTGAAAAAAAAAAGACAACAGATGAGAGGTTGGATCGGTATTGAATGTTGTAGTGAGCTCTCTTTCTTTGGAGTTTAATAGGTTTTTCCCTTTTGAGCTTGTGTCTTTTGAAGTTGGGGTACTCATCTGGATGCTAGTTGCTTCATCACCTTGGACTTGTGTGTTTTGGCGAGGAGTTTGTGGTGTTTTGCTGCTGGTTTTTTATCTTAGATCATAAGAAGACTGAGAGAGCTGTTCTTTCTTGCTTGGTGTTTCCAGTGTTTTACTACTGGTTTTTTATCTTAGCTTATAAGAAGACTGAGAGAGTTTTTGTTTCTGGTTTGGTGTTTCCGGTGTTTTGCTACTTTTACGTTTTGCCATTTCTAGACAATGATTAAAACATACAGATGTCAACATTAAATCCTAGAGAAAATTGAACATGCCAGAGAAAATTGGACATGTCAAAGAAAATTATAGATAAGGGAGAAAATTATAGATAAGAGAAAATTGGAGATGTCAGAGAAACTTACAGATAAGGCAAAATTACAGAAAATTGGACATGTTAGAGAAAATTAGACATTAAAAGTTAAATGTCAGAGAAAATCAACAAAGCATCATAAACATGGGAGAGAAATTTTCAATAATTGTTAAAATTACATATAGAAGTAAACATACCAAAGAAAATGAATGACAGAGAAAAGTAAACATAACAAGCTAAAGAAAATTTCCATTCCACAATTAGCAAGATAAAATAAACAAAGTAATGTAAACATGCCACTGAAAATTACACCACATTGAAATCAAAAATTGAACAAAATAAATATACCAGAGAAAATTACACATTCTTGAGGAAATTTCCATTCCAGAGAAAATTTCAATTCATGATATTAAAATGCCAGAGAAATTTACATACATAACCAGAGAAAATTAACCATGATAGAGACACACAAGGGAGGAAAGTGATGTGATGTGATGTGGTTAGAGAAAATAATAAATACCAGAGAAACTTAGACAGAGGCAAAAGAGTAATAGACATTCCAGAGAAAAATACATATTCCAGAGAAATTTACAAAGCAGAGAAATTCATAGACAAAATCATAGAAACATGTTCAAGAATAAGATCAAAACACAGATAAATAACTTTTTTTCAAAATACACATGTTAGAGAAAATTCAAAAAAGAAACATTCATTCCAATCCATAATATTAAAATGCCAGAGAAAATTAAACATGATAGAGACACACAAGGGAGGAAAGTGATGTGATGTGGTCAGAGAAAATTATAAATACCAGAGAAACTTAGACAGAGACAAGAGAATAATAGACATTCCAGAAAAAAGATAGACATTCCAATTAAAAATACATATTACAGAACAGGAAAATTTATAGACAAAATCACATAAACATGTGCAAGAATAAGATGAAAACACAGAAAATTGCTTTTTTCAAAATAAATATGTTAGAGAAAATTGAAAGAAGAAACATACATCAAGCAAAAATCAGAGAAATTCAAATGCCAAATAAATTTACAGATAAAATCACACAAACATGTTCAAGAATAAGTTCAAAACACACAGAAATAACTTTTTTCAAATTCAGGTAGCTTTTTATTAGGAAATTGAAACCCTAGTTTATGGAAGGTTATATAAAATGCAATTAACTGTGTTTCCAGAGAAAATCTAGTTGTATTATAGAAAAACTTACCAGAGTTAGGATGAAAGTTGAATGACGAGCTGATATGGCCTGAGATGAAGATGCAACGTGACGAAGATGAACTGAGATGACGATGAACAGTGAAAACGGGGTCAGAGAAATTTGTGAGGAAGGAATGAGAATGATTTTTGCAGAAGATAACGAAGCTCTAATGTTGATGGTGAAGATGATATTGAAACCCTAGTTCTGTTGTTCTCTTGTTCGTGAAGATGCTGGATGCTTGGAATGGAACTCAAACGTCGGAATGAGTTTCGTTTCTGTGTTGATTTTGGGAAGGGTATTTTGGTCCACAAAATAATTAAAAATGCGCGCCATGTTGTTCAGGGACCTGATGCATTATTATTTTTTTTTTGTGTCCTTTATCCTCTAAATTATTATTATTAGGGACCTTAAAAAAAATTTCCCTAAAAATATCTACATTAAAAAAATATATATTTTGATTTGATTGGACACTTCAGTTCTATAGCTGTTTGTTGGGATATAATAAAATAAAATAAATAAATTTATTAATAAAATTATCAATTATAGAATAATATCATCCAATTTGGTAGCTCCCAAATACTATATCAACACAAATTTATTGCATAAAATACATAATCAACTTCTTATCCTAGGGAGTTTCCTATGATCATTTTCCTATTCTTATCTTATTAAACATGGCCAAGAGAATTGTCAAATTTATTAGCACTCAACTATTTTTTAACTTTTGAGAATCTTTTATTATTAAGGAGCGACATTGGATTGATAATTTAGGGATTTAATAGCCACACTTGATGCGGTAAAATTTTATTTTATGTTAAGAATACTCTTTTATTCATGTTATTCATTTTTGCTATTCGTCGTAACCCTAAAACATAGCATTAACATGGTTGGGCTCCCCCTGCAAAAGTACAATGTGTTGGGATATATCTCCTTATTGGAGTATGAGACCCAATGGTTTATTAAAAGAGTTTATTTTGATTTGGTATTAATTATAATATATTTAATATATTATATTTAATTTGTGGAGACCCATTCCAATTTGGTAACAACTAGGGTTTTGATAAAACAAACCCAAGTGTTAACAATATGTATATAAATATTGTTTTGTCTCTTCTTCGTAGATCTAGCGGCAGCAGAATAATTTTTGGTCAGTGAGATAATGCTTGAGTTGATCAATCAACTTGGTGGCATTTAAGTTTGGTGGAGTGATTTGTTCAAGCTTCAAAAATTACTCCGTGATTTGGGTTATTATTTTGGGTCTTCTACAACTTTGTTTCGAAGATTTTGGTTCATCTATTTTGGTGAGGTCTTTCTTCTTTGTTTATTTGTGGTTATTTGGAATTCACCTAAGGGTGGTTTTGTGAGACCATTCGTGTTTCATTTGTAATCGTTTGGAAACTTATTTGGTTGATAGTGGAATCGGATTTCGATCCCGTGGACGTACCATACATTGAGGGAACCACGTAAAATTCTCGTGTTGCTTTTAATTTAATTTTTCCGCATTAGTTTTTATTCCCATTGATTGATTTACTTGTGGGGAATCACATATTTTCCCTAACAACTGGTATCAGAGCTTACGGTTTATTTGGGTTTATTTATTTGTGTAAATCAATGGAGGAGAATATGGGTCGTATGTTTAGCTTCAATGGAAGTAATTGGGCAATTTGGAAAACTAAAATGGAGGACCTATTATTTTGTAAAGATTTGTATGGGCCTATTGAGGGTGATAGTGGCAAACCCGGGGCTATGAAATATGATGAATGGAATAGGTTTAATTGAAAAGTCGTTGGTGTTATCCGTCAATGGATTGATGACAGTGTGTTTCATCATGTTGCTACTGAAACTTCGGCACATGGTTTATGAAAAAAATTAGAGAGACTTTATGACAGAAAATCAGCCACAAATAAGCCTTTCTGTTTCGTAAGTTGATTAATTTAAAATATAAAGATGGCATCCCCATTTCAGAACATTTGAATGAAATAAAGAGTATTGTTAACTAATTTGCTTCTATAAAAATTATTTTTGATGATGAGTTGTAAGCTTTGATGCTACTTAGCTCTTTGTCCGAAAGTTAGGAGACTTTGGTTGTGACCGTTAGTAATTCGGCGCCCGATGGAGTTGTCACAATGGGCCAAGTCACTAGTAGCCTGTTGAATGAAGAAACTAGAAGAAAATCAGTCGGTTCCTTTCATTCAGAAGCATTTGTTGTGAGAGGCCAAAACAAAACAAGGGGGAGAAGTAAGACTCCTCATGGTCGTGATCAAAGCTGTGATAAATCAAAATATGGTGTTTTTTCAAAAAAAGACATTGAGTGCTATTATTGCCATGAGAAAGAGCACATGAAGTGAGAATGGTATTGGCTTCCGCCAGGCCCTGTACTCTGTTTTACTGTATTTCTGTTAAGCAGGCCTTCGGTAATCTCGGATTACTGGCCGGTTACGGTGCTAAACCCATAGGGCCGGGTTTGGGTCGTGACAAAGAAGCAAGAAGTCACAACGGCAGTTACTACCGATGATCTTATGGTCGTTTGTGAAGATGATTGTATCAATTTTGTGGGTCAAGAGAGCAATTGGGTAATTGATTCCGGTGCTTCTTTTCATGTGACTTCTCGAGTTGATTTCTTTACTACCTACACCAAAGGAGATTATGGTTCTGTTCGAATGGGTAATGAAGGTTTGTCCAAGATAATCGGCATGGGTGATGTTTGCTTGGAAACAAATTTGAGTTGTAAGTTATTGCTTAAAGATGTGAGGCATGTTCCCGACATTCGCCTCAATTTGATCTCTACTGGGAAACTAAATGATGAAGGTTTCAACAACAAATTTGGTGATGGAATATGGAAGCTCACAAAGGGTTCTTTAGTGGTGGTTAAGTGCAAGAAGACTCATACACTTTATTCAATGCAAAGAAAAATTTGTAAAGGTGTTGTCAATGCACTTCAAGATGATACTTCTACCGAATTGTGGCACAAGCGGCTTGGCCATATGAGTGAAAAGGGGCTACAAGTTTTGTTCAAAACAGAGCTTCTACATGGTTTGAAAGGTACACATCTTAAAACTTGTGTTCATTGTTTGGCGGGTAAACAACATAGAGTTTCTTTTTCGAAAAATATTACTTCTAGAAAAGAAAATGTTTTGGAGTTGATTCATTCGGATGTTTGTGGTCCTTTGAAAGTTAGAACACATAGTGGTGCACTTTATTTTGTTACTTTCATTGATGATTATTCAAGGAAAGTTTGGACTTTTTACTAAAAACTAAAGATCAAGTTCTAGAAGTATTTAAGCATTTTCAGGCCATGGTTGAAAGAGAAACATGGCAGAAATTGAAGTGCATCCGATCAGACAATGGTAGTGAATACATTGGGCCATTTGATGAGTATTGTCACAGCCAAGGTATTTGACACCAAAAGACAGTTAAGAAGACTCCTCAACAAAATGGCATTGCCGAGAGGATGAACCGCACCATTGTGGAATGAACAAGTTGTTTTCTTTCATAAGCTAAATTGCCAAGATCTTTTTGAGGTAAGGCAATGAAGACAATGGTTGATGTGATCAATTTGTTTCCTTCCTATCCTTTGAATAGTGATGTTACAGAAAGAGTTTGAACCGACAAAGATGTGTCTTATGAGCACTTGAGAGTGTTTGGTTGCCGAGCTTTTGTTTACATTCCAAAGGATGAGAGGTCCAAGCTTGATAGTAAGTCAAGACAATGCATTTTTCTGTGCTATGGGCGTGATGAATTCGGGTATAGATTGTGGGATTCGGTCAACAAGAAAGTCATTCGAAGCCGTGATGTTGTGTTTCTTGAAGACCAAACAATTGAAGACTTTGGCAAAGGTGATCAACTGGAGCAAAAAAGTAGTGATCTCATTGATATGGATCCAGCTCCTTTATCTTTAGTTGATGATGAAAATGGGGGAGACGTGCAGCCACCTATTGAAGATGTGGAGGATGATGCCAATCCTAATGAAGTTGAGCCAGAAATTGAGGAAGAGCATCCAACTCAAGAACCGCCACCACAACTTGAGTTGAGGAAATCTACAAGGGACCGACAACCTTCAAGAAAGTATCCTCCCAATGAATTTATGTTGATTTCCGATCAAGGGGAGCCCAAGAGCTACCAAGAAGCAATTGAGTATGCAAACAAAGGTGAAAAGGTGATTGGAAAAAGGCCATGAACGAGGAAATGAATTCCTTGTTTGAAAACCAAGCTTATGATTTAGTGAAATTACCTAAAGGGAGGAAAATTCTGAAAAATAAGTGGGTCTTCAACTTGAAGAATGATGGCAAGAATCTGAGATACAAGACACGTCATGTTGTGAAAGGCCTTGGGCAAAAGAAAGGCATTGACTTTGATGAGATTTTCTTGCCGGTTGTGAGGATGTCTTCTATTCGGGTTGTACTTGGCATAGCTGTAAGTATGAACCTTGAAGTTGAGCAACTTGATGTAAAGACTGCATTTCTTCATGGTGATCTTGAAGAAGAAATTTACATGGAGCAACCGGAAGGTTTTGTAGAGAAAGCGAAAGAGAAATTTGTTTGCAAATTGAAGAAAAGTTTGTATGGCATCAAACAAGCCCCGTGGCAATGGTACAAAAAAATTTGACTCTTTCATGATGAATAATGGTTTTTCTAAAACCACTTCGGACCATTGTGTGTTTGTGAAAAATTTCCCGGATGGTAAATTTATTATTCTTTTGCTTTATGTTAATGACATGTTAATTGTGGGTCAAGATTCTACTATGATTAACAGGTTGACAAATTGGAGTTGAGCAAGTCTTTTACTATGAAAGACTTGGGACTGGCAAAGCAAATACTTGGTATGAAAATTGTTCGTGATCGTAAAGAGGGGCTGATTTGGTTTTCTCAAGAAAGCTACATTGAGAAAGTTCTTGAGAGGTTCAACATGGATAAAGCAAAGCCAGTTGGTTGTCCACTTGCGGGTCACTTCAAGCTTAGTTCGAATCAATGTCCTACAAGTGAGAAAGACAAGGAAGAGATGCAAAAATTCCTTATGCTTTAGCAGTTGGTTCTTTGATGTACGCCATGGTTTGTACAAGCCGGATATTGCTCACGCCGTTGGTGTAGTGAGTCGTTTTCTCTCTAATCCGGGTAAAGAACATTGGGCAGCGGTAAAATGGATTTTAAGGTATCTTCGAGGGACTTCGAAGGTGTGTTTGTGTTTTGGGGATGATAAGCCGATGCTTGATGGGTTTCACGGATTCTGACATGGCCAGTGATGTTGATTCTAGGAAATCTACTTCGGGGTATTTGATGACTTTTGCAGGGGGAGCTGTGGCATGGCAATCTAAATTACAAAAATGTGTATGCTTTCTCAACTACCGGAGCTGAATTTATTGCCATTACGGAAGCTTGTAAAGAAGAGTTATGGTTGAAGAAATTTTTGCAAGAGTTGGGTTTGAAGCAAGAAAAGTATGTGCTTTATTGTGATAGTCAAAGTGCTATTCACTTGAGTAAAAATTCTACTTTTCATTCGAGATCGAAACACATTGATGTGTGATACCATTGGATTCGTGATGTGTTAGATTCGAAATTGTTGCAACTCGAAAAGGTTCACACAGATAATAATATTTCGGATATGTTGATTAAGACTTTGTCGAGGGACAAACATTTCAAGTATCGAACTTTGGTGGGTATGGTTGATCTCTCCACCTAAGTCGAGAGAGAGAATTGTTGGGATATATCTTCTTATTGGAGTATGGGACCCAATGGTTTATTAAAAGAGTTTATTTTGATTTGGTATTAATTATAATATATTTAATATATTATATTTAATTTGTGGAGACCCATTCCAATTTGGTAACAACTAGGGTTTTAATAAAACAAACCCAAGTGTTAACAATATATATATATATAAATATTGTTTTGTCTCTTTTCCGTAGATCTAGCGGCAACAGAATAATTTTTGGTCAGTGAGATAATGCTTGAGTTGATCAATCTACTTGGTGGCATTTAAGTTTGGTGGAGTGATTTGTTTGAGCTTCAAAAATTACTCCGTTCGTGGCTGGTTTGAATTCGGCTGATTTGGGTTGTTAGTTTGGGTCTTCTACAACTTTGTTTCGAAGATTTTGGTTCATCTATTTTGGTGAGGTCTTTCCTCTTTGTTTATTTGTGGTTATTTGAAATTCACCTAAGGATAGTTTTGTGAGAACATTCGTGTCTCGTTTGTAATCATTTGAAAATTTATTTGGTTGATAGTGGAATCGGATTTCGATCCTTTGGACGTACCATACATTGAAGGAACCACGCAAAATTCTCGTGATACTTTTAATTTAATTTGTCCGCATTAATTTTTATTCTTATTGATTAATTTACTTATAGAAAATCACATATTTTCCCTACCACTATGGATATAGAACAATCAGGAATGATAATTCTTCTCAAGCCTGACACTTAGGAAAGATAAGGACCACTTTTAAAAGTACAAGCCAACTCCTCATCAGAGGCTTCATCAATGTACTCTAGGACCCTTCTCATTTGAGAGGGATTTTCAACACAACCACCGTTGCTTTTGAGTATGGCATGCATATTTTAGTCTTTACGATGGCATGGTTGCATGCTAATGCTTCCAACGCAACTGATGTTTCTATGGACGAAGCATCAGTAGAAGCCTGCTCGTGTATCCTCTCTTCTCAACCTGTTGTCATCCTCTCGCCGAACTTGCCTTTTAGGGCTATCATATGGACACCGGCATTCTGTTTTACAACCTGCTGGTAAGGTTGGGCCAAGTTAGATTTCCACCCTTGTTAGGGCACGAAAGCCTTTGTTATCAGAGTTGAGTGATCAATACTATCTTCCACCACTTACATCATTTCTAAGGTTTAAAAGCTAAAGCGAGATAGAAAATATTATTCTGTAATCATAGAAAGTTAACCTCTCGCTCAATCTTAACCTAACTAACTAATCCCACTAAAATCTTTCCTTCAACCTTAAAAAAAATAAAATAAAAAGGATAAATTATGTTTCAATGGTAAGCTTTATGAATATTAATAATTCAAATCACAAGATTTTCAATTATTTGTAATTATTTTTTTAAATGCACTAAATTGTAATTCCCCCTTAGAAAATGACCTTTTTTTATTTTATTTTATATATATATATATATATATATATATTTTTCAATAGATTTTAGTGGGGGTCAAATTGTACAAAAGCCCAATATTAGGAAAAATTTCCTATAAAATTAGAAAAATAGCCCATTTGATAACATTGATATTTATAGTTTTCTATTTATATTTATAAAAAAATTAAAAATTATAAAACAAAAATTAATTTGATCTCCATTTTCATTTCTAAAAATACAGTTTATAAATTTTTTTAAATTCTAATAAACAAAACTAAGAAGTCATTTTTACATGTTTTGAAAACAATTTTTTATTCCTTCCTCGTTCACCTGCTGCCTCTGGCCAACACCCATCGTGCTGCCGATCACCACTTCCACTACCACCGCTGACCTCTACATTAGGCAAGCCCCCACACCTTCAGCCACCATTCTTAACCGTCGGCCACTACCTCCCAAAAGTCCCCACCTTTGACCACCACTCCAGCCAACAATCTCCAGCTACCGCATTTCACTTGTTTCAAAACAAAACTTTAAAATACACAATTCCCATCGACAATCTCCTCCAGCCCCATCCTTTCCCTTATTTTCAAAACAAAATTTTAAAATATGTACATACTTTCTGTAAATAAACATAAACAATAAATATTACCAAATAGCAGTAAGGCATCAAAGTCTAACAGAATCACATTAATTCTTCAAAAGAGAATAATCAAAGTCCAAACCGGTTCTATCTAAAAGCAACCACAATCTTAACAATGAGAGAAGTATGAGAGAAATAAGCAAATATTACATAGCAAGACTCACCCAATACATTGATTTCAACCTCTCAAAGCAATAAATAGAATAAAAATGGTTAACATGAGTGAAAAATAAAGTAAATTCACAAATCAAATGATATATCACCTATCTTTTAATCTTATTCTTCTCTTAGTCAACCTCTTTTAAATCCAGATTAGCTTATTTTCTTCTATGCTCCTCCTTGATCCGAAATAATTAACCAGCGATGGAGCCGACTTCCACTCTTGGTGGACCCGAGTGCCGCCTTGGCCTAGCCGGTGAAGCTGGGAAAGACAGCCGTTTCTTCACTGACCCTGCCGAGTACTCCTTCTCCAGTGTCTCATTCTCCAAACCCAATGGGCTTTGCATTCGTGATTTTGCTTTCGCTGACTTTGTCGATGCCATGTAGCTTGGAACTGACGGAGAGCCGGCCAGGCTCTCGTCATCCCTGACTGATGACCCAGCAATACTGTGCCTCCTATTCCTCTCCGACTGCACGCTAAACACACTCTTCGCATCGTCATCTGGGCTGAACATGCTCCCTCGTGGGCTTGCTGGCTTTATTTTCCTGGATACTGTTGAAGATGCTGCCTTTGATGGGGGCGTTGAAGGACGACTTGGCTTTTGGCTTGAGGTCGGGGAAGGTTTGCCAGAGTTGAGTAGATGACGAGTGTAGGCCTTCGTGATTTCTCCGCCAGTTGTGTTGAGGCTAGCACTCTTTATGGATGACTTGTCATTGTTGAGTTCTTTGCCAGTTGTAGTTCGGGGCTCCCATGAACGGGCTGCCATCCATCGTTCTAGCCAACTCCAACCCCATTGAGGATTGTTCGGGTCCATGAACATTAAAGATGTGGGTCTTGTACACTTCTTCCAGTTTTGCTGCTTATTTCAAATTCGGAAAACTCAATTAATGGCTGAAATTCTTCAAACTAGATAAAAGGTGAATATTCATCTATAATATACAATGAAATGATGTGCTCAAACAATGATTTCTGCTCCAAAGACATAAAGTATATATCAGAAAATTTTCACGATAATTCCCATATTAAATAGATCGTTGGCAGATCAATATATTTTCTACTTGATTGACAGACATTCTCACTTAGGTTTGCTTCAAAATAGCTCATTTAGACACAATGGCAAACTAAATTCACAAGTTGTCTAAATATTCTAATTCATTTATCATGTCGATAACCTGCAAAATTAAGAAGAATAAGAAGAAAACAAAGTAGGCTCTTGAGTTCAGACATACTCTTTTTACAGGAAATTGTGCTAAGAGAACTGGTAACTTGAGAATTTGTGAAAACATCTACACACTCCAACACAACCTTGAATCTCACAAACTTCGAAGAAAAGTTATTGGACATAAAAATGTTGGATAGCTTGACATAAAACTGTTGGGCTCATATCTGAACAGCTTAAGCTTTTGAGACAATTTGATAACTTGGCAGAAAACTGTTCTCATAGTTTCAGCTGTTAGTTACTTAAGATGAAGCTATTAAGCAATTTTAAAGGACAACAAGAACAGCCAATATTTGCAATGTTTCATCTATGTTTGTATTATGATGTTTTAAATTCTTGCAAATGAGAATTCTTCATCAAATACACTTACCAAATTTCTCACATAATATTTCTTTCTTTTTGGGTAATATTTTGAATTCTTAATGACTATACGTCTCTTTCAACAAATTTTGAATATCATTGGAACTGTTGATTGACTCTTGAATAATTGGCAACTTAATAGTAAGACCTACAAAATTCAAGATCTCAAGAACATTTAAGGTTTTAGATTTATGGTTCAATGTTTTAGAAATTTTAGAGTTGATAATTTCAAGATGCAGATTCTGGGATTTGAGTTGAAGTTTCAGTTTGATGAATTCACTTTCACCACCCAACACCTAATTGCCCAACGGCCTCGTCATTTACTACCATATTCTTCTCTTCCCGGTCATGGACCACCTCCTTAGTGCGAAAAATTGAATTTTATGTGCTGTCCTTGACAGCTGCTGGGTGGTAATATCTCACCAATATAGCGATTCTCAAAATTTTTTTAGGGCAAGTAACCCTGTATGTTAGTTATGTAACAATTGATCTTCTCATTTAATTTAAGTTATAGGCCTCAAAATAAATTTAAGATTTATCAAAAGTCAAAGCTTATGAAGTTAAATTCTGTAATACAATATTAAATAAAATCGAAGCTTAATAATTTTCTCTATAGATGATTGAGTTCAGCACAACCTTATGATTTTGCAATCATTGCCCTTATAATTAAATTAACCAAACCAACTTAAATTACAAGAGATGAAATAGACTTCAAAATTTAGCCTAGGGATGACAATTATATATTGCTGTAATTAGAGATATACACAATGGAGTTGTAACTAATTTCAGAATAGTAAGGGAAAAAACATGCGAGTTTCCGACAATAATATGTTTACATCAATGATCAACACTAAGTCCTTGACCTTCAACATTCAAGAGGATATCCTATGGTGTATGTAATTTACAGATGATATATTCTACTTGGAAATACAAGAGTAGTAAACTTTAAGATAGAATTATGGAGAGATACTTTAGAATCTAAAAGTTAAAGTTAAATCAGAGCAAGATAGAATATATAGAATGCAACCTCAGTAATTCTAGAAATATGGATGAATATAGAGTAAAACTTGGAGATACCTAAGAGTGACATTTTTTATATCATGGGGTTATTCATAAAGACTGAGAGCTTGAGGATGACGCGATCGATACAATTAGTGCGAGATGGATGAAATGGAGGAATGCATCATGAGTGCTATGTGATAGGAAGATTCCTAAGTTAAAGATAAATTTTTTTATAGAAAAATGAATGTAACTGAAATGAATGTTAAAATAGGTAAGCAGTGGGTCTTGGGTATAACTCAACCCTAAAAGCTAGCTATTAAGGTGAGGGCACCGTCACACTTATATACTTGACATTATTTTCATACCCAGGCAAGACTTTTCTTCACACCCTCCCTCACCCATAGCATGCTCACTCGGCAACACCTGCCCTATGTGGGACACACACACCATAATGCATGGTCTTGAGTAAAACTCAATCACAAAAGCTAGCTATATAAGGATGCAATCATGCTTATATACTTCATATTACTTTCATACCCAGGTGATATGGAGCTGTGCACAGAAGTTAGAAGTGGCACCAATTGAAGATAGGATGAACGAAAACCATTTGAGATGGTATAGTCATGTGCATCATAGACCAATTAACCCTCTTGTAGGGAAGAGTGATTTGGTCCACATGGAGGGTGGTAAAAGAAATAGAGAAAGGCCTACGAGAACTCAAGTAGAATAACTTCTTAAACTTAACTGATGATATGATTGCAAATAAAACCAATTAGAGGGAATTGATCCAAGTAATTGGAACAAATACTGGCCGAGTTGATAATATTAATTCAAGACGTTTATTTACCAAAAAATAATAATAAAAAATGTAAAGGATTTAAAAATGACAATAATAAGAAGAAGAAAAAAAAGGACTCCAAATTATCTAAATTGAAAAAATCCAATAGAAAAATAAGCAAATTGCCTTGTGGTGGTGGTAGTTTAGAAGGCAGAATTCCTAAGGAATTTTAAGGTAAGAAAATAAGTGAAAACAAGGATGTTGAAGATATATGAATTACAAAAGACTACAAACAGTAGATGTGGGAAGATCCTAGAGAATAAAAACGATCTTTCTTTTGCAATTAAACTAAATTTATATAAAAATGTTAATAACGTGTCAACCTTCCAATCTAAGGTTCTCTTACCAGTCGAACCAAAGCCTGCTGGCAAAACATGGCTTGTCTACATCTCTTATGGATGCACAAATGATCAGCAATGGAGAGTAGAGATAAGTAAAAAAAAAAACCTAGGGCATGGACATTGTCTTCATTTAGCTAGCAGCAAAAAGTTCGGGCACCCCAAAGTCAAGCCCACTTGCCGCAGTTGACTTGTCTATCTATACTATTATATAAGTGTACAACTAAGTTGGTGTGAACACTTGTCAACACTTTGTCATGTTTTTTTGGTTTTCTATAATTGCCCACCACAATTGATGACCCCAACCCTAGTCTTAAAATCACCACATCTTTATTTAATAGTCAGAACTATCTCGCGTGATCATAGCGTTTGACTATGTTTTTGAAGAGCAGAGGGAAGATGGGACACGTGGATGGCAGGATACAGGCACCCAACACAACTGACCCAGGTTATGACTAACGAGAGATTACCGATTCTTTGATTATGGGTTGGCTTATTCATTCGATGGTACCAGACATTGGTGAGGGCTACTTGTCTATGGAGACTGCCTAAGATGTTTGGGATGTTGTGGCTACCACCTATTCCCACAAAGGGAATTTCTCACAAGTATTTGAGTTACGTTGCTCTATTGAGAGCTCTGTTCAGGGGAGCAGGTGGTTCTTCAGTACTTCACCTTCCTCACCAACGGCTGGAAACACCTTGATCACCTGTAGAACTATAAGCCTGCTTGCATTGCTGATTTAGTCGGGTACAGAAAGTTCATTGCACAGGAAAGGGTCTTCAAGTTTCTGGCAAGGCTCAATGTGGAGTATGATCCAGTTCGAAGTCAGGTTCTGAGTATGGACACTCTTCCTTTACTTCAGGAGGCATTTGCCTATGTACAGAATGAGGAGGGTTGTCGGTCTGCTATGATGTCCTCTGTCTCTACTGATCGCTACGCATTACTGTCTACTCCTAGAGATGGCCTTAGCCTGACTCCTATCCCTCCGTCTGCCGCCAAGGAATCTGTATTCTATGATTACTGTAAAAAACCACGGCATACTCGTGAGACATGTTAGAAGCTTCATGGGACTCCATCCGAGAGTCGAGGTGATTGGTTTGGTTTTAGAGGAGGTCGGTCAGGCCAGTCTAGAGGACGGGGTTCTCATCCACAGTGCTCATTAATCTAGTACCATTGATACACTTGATTCTACTTCCGCTTCCGTTGGCCAGCCTTCTGATGGTCTTTCTAGTATGACTACTCTTGAACTTGAGGACATTCTGTGTCACTTGCTGGACCGTCAATCTTCTACTACTCTCAGTACATCTTCCTCTTCGTTTGCCTGCTCAGGTAACTTAACCTCTTCTCCTTGTGTTTTCCTGACTCATAAGTCTTTGCCCTGGATTATTGATTCTGGTGCCTCAGATAACATGTTTGGCTCCTCTGATCTTTTCTCTGCCTATAAGCCCTCTTCAGGTCAGGACAAAGTTAGAATTGCAGATAGTACTGTTTTTTCCATTTCTAAAAAAATGTTTAGTCCATGTCACTCCTATCATACCTCTATCTTCTGTTCTCCCTATTCTCAATTTTTCTGTCAACCTGTTATCCTTGAGTCGTATTACACAAAATTTGAATTGTAATGTGATGTTTTTTTCCTGATCATTGTCCTTTTCAGAACCTTGTCATGAGAAGGACAATTGACAGTATTAGTGCAGAAAATAGTCTCTACTTCCTGGATCAACTGGAAGCGCTTGCTTATTCTTCCACCACGAGTCCTACTACCCAAGATTATGGCTGTGGTATCGGCGTCTTGGACATCCTTCTTTTTATTTACTTAAGCATTTATTTCCATCTGGTTTTGCAAACAATAATGTGTTTGAGTTTCTTTATGGGTCTTGTTAACTTGAAAAACAACACAGAGCTTCTCTTGCTCCCAGTTTTAATAAAAGTTTAATTCCTTTTTCATTAATACATTCTGATGTCTGGGTCCATCTCGTGTTATGTCTGTGAAAGGTCATTGATGGTTTGTTACATTTATTGATGATTTTTCTCATACTACTTGGGTGTATCTCAATAAAGACAAGAATGATGTTTTCTTTGTGCTCCGCAATTTTCATAAGATGATTTGTACTCAATTTGGGGCCACTGTCAAAATCTTATGTTCTGATAATTTGGGAGGGGGGGGGGGAATACATAGATTCTGGGTTAGAATAATATTTTTCTGCTCATAGCATTATTCATCTGACCTCTTGTACCAATATCCCTTAACAAAATGGGGTGGCGGAACGTAAGAATCGTCTTCTTCTTGACATGGCTTGGTGCATGTGTTTTTTTAAGAGTGTGCCTCGGTCCTACTTGGGCAACGCTGTTCTCACCGCTGCCTATCTTATTAATCATCTTCCTACCCAGGTCTTGCAAAAACAAGCTCCCCTTAAAGTCCTCCTAGGTTTCGAGTCATTGTTTTCTATTCCTCTAAAGATATTTGGCTGCGTCTGTTTTGTCCACAATCACTCTCCTACTCGTGGTAAGTTGGACCCTTGCTCCCTCAAATGTGTTTTTCTTGGGTACTCTCCTCCTCAAAAAGGGTATAATTGTTACCACCCTGCTTCTCGTAAGTGGTTTGTGTCCATGGATATCACATTCTTTGAGTCCCAATCCTATTTCTTGTTTTCTTCGATGTCACAGTCCTCCTTTCAAGGGAAGCGTTGGTGTGAAGTGATTCCTGTGATTTCTATGGTGGAACCAGTTGTTCTTGCACCACCACCTCCTACTGAGACTACAGAACCCAATGTCACCAAGGGTAGGGAAGGGCAAGTTTATGTTAGGGACAAAGACAGACAGAAAGTTAACTGGATACAAGAGACCACTTCTATTCCTCCACTTCCATCTTCTGCTTCTGATGAAAGCCTAGGTAACTTTGAATCTCTTGAGTCCATTGATCTTGATGTTCCTATTGCCAAGAGAAAGGGTGTTAGATCTTATACTCAACATCCTATTTTAAATTTTGTGTTCTACTCCCATTTATCGTCCTCGTATAGAACGTTTGTGTTAAATATTTCCTATGTGAGCATTCCTAACCATTTTCAGGATGCTCTTGCTACCTCTGAGTGGAAACTTGTCATGATTAAGGAAATGAAAGCACTTAGGAAGAATGGTACTTGGGAATTGACTGAGTTACCTAAGGGCAAACGAACTGTGGGATGCAAATGAGTGTACATTGTGAAACACAAAGCGGATGGGTCTGTTGAGTGTTACAAGGCTTGACTTGTGGCAAAAGGGTTCACTCAGATATATGGCGTTGACTATTAGGAGACCTTTGCACCAGTGGCCAAGATGAATTCGGTCAGAATCCTTCTCTCTCTAGCAGCTAATCTAGACTGGCCACTTCATCAGTTTGATGTAAAGAATGTCTTTCTCCATGGTGACCTTGAAGAAGAGGTATAGATGGACATTTCTCCTGATTTTGAGGATCATCAGACATAAGGCAAAGTATGCAGGCTTTGGAAGTCATTATATGATCTCAAACAGTCTCCAAGGGCTTGGTTTGAGAGATTCACTCAAGCTATGTTTAAATATGGCTTCAAATAGAGTCAAGTAGATCACACCCTATTTGTGAAACATTCCTCACATGGTAAGACTACAACACTCATTGTTTGTGTAGATGACATAGTTCTTATAGGCGATGATAGTGAGAAAATACCTCTGTTGAAGAAATATTTAGCCAGTGAGTTTGAAATCGAAGACTTGGGAAGCTTTAAATATTTTTTGAGAATTGAAGTTGCTCGCTCTAAGGATGGGATATTTATCTCACAAAGGAAGTATGTGCTTGACCTGTTGAAGGAAACTGGGATGCTTGGTTGCAAGGCTTGTGACACTTCACTGGAACCCAATTAGAAACTGGGAGGTGATGAAGGAGGAGTAGCGGTTGATAGGGGAAGCTATCAGCGATTAGTGGGTAAGCTCATTTACCTATCTCACTCCCGTCCTGATATTGCTGTTGCTGTCAGTGTGGTAAGCTAGTTCATGCATGTTCCTCATCAGCTCCACTTCAAGGCTGTTATGAGAATTTTGATGTACTTGAAGTCTGCTCCTAGTAAGGGTCTTTATCTTTCAAAGTATGATCAACTTTGTGTGGAAGCCTATACATATGCTGACTGGGCTGGATAAATAACTGATAGGAGATCAACTTCAGGGTATTACACCTTTGTTGGAGGCAACCTAGTTACTTGGAGGAGAAAAACAGAATGTGGTTGCCAAGTCCAGCACAAAAGCTGAGTTTAGAGCTATGGCACAAGGGGTGTGAGCTCTTATGGATCAAGTTATTGTTGAGTGATCTAAGTATTGATTAGACTTGCTTCTTGCGGTTATATTGTGATTATAAGACTGCTATTAACATTGCTCACGATCCGGTTCAACATGACAAGAAAAAGCATATTGAGATTGATCGCCACTTCATTAAGGAGAAACTCGCTAGTGGCACAATATGTACCCCTTTGTGCAGTCCGGTGAATAACTTGCTGATATCCTCACCAAGGGAGTTGGGTGTAAGCCCTTTCATGATATCTTAGGCAAGCTGGGCATAAGAGATATTTTCGCCCCAGCTTGAGGGGGAGTGTTAGAATAATATATTATTATTTGGGATATTATTTTGTAATTATTCTATACCTTAGGACCCCATTGTAATTATTGATCTTCATTAATATAAATAGGGGATGATATCCTAATCATTCCCTAATCTTGGTATTCTTTAAAAATTACATCCCTCCTCCTTTCCTACCTGCTCCTACTCCTCCTCTTCCTCCTCCTCCGGCGATGTTAGTCTATCCTCGTCGCAAAGCTCTTTCTCCACCAGTTGTCTCTGCCTCTGCTGTTGATTCTCCTGCTTCTGATGACTCTGATCTTGCTAACCGTAAGTATCCCCTTCGCATCCGTAAACAGGTAGTCAAACTTGATTTTGCTAAAACAAGTTTTTGTCCTTCATACTGTATGTTTTTGTCTGCTATTCACTCTTTTTCAGAATCTCAGTCTTACAAGGAAGCCTGTCAGGATCCTCATTAGATTCAAGCTATAGAGAATGAGCTGTCTACTTTGCAGAAAACTAGTACTTGGGAGTTGATTCCTTTGCCTGTTGGTAAGAATCTGGTTGGTTGCAAATGAGTCTATAAAGTCAAGACTCATTCTGATGGTTCTTTTGAGCGCTACAAGGCTCGCTTGGTTGCGAAGGGTTTTTCACAAGAGTATGGAATTGATTATGAGGAGACCTTTGCCTCTATTGCCAAGATGACTACTATCCGTACTTTGATATGTGTCGCAACTGTTCATCATTGGCCTTTTTATCAGATGGATGCTAAGAATGCTTTTCTTAATGGTCATCTTGCTGAGGAGGTTTACATGCGTCCTCTCCTTGACCTTTACCATTTCTCTCGACAGGTTTGTCGTCTTCGGCATGCTTTGTATGGTCTAAAGCAATCTCTTCGTGCTTAGTATGATCGCTTTCAAACTACTGTTACTGAACTTGGATTTCATTCTTCTGCCAAAGACTCTGCTTTGTTTCTCCTCCACATTTCTGCTGGTTTTGTTGCCTTATTACTGTATGTGGATTGTATGTGGATGATATGATTATTACTGGCTCTAATTCTTCTGCTATCTCTGACGTCAAGCAGCATCTCTTCCGCACATTCGAAATGAAAGATTTGAGTCCATTGCAGTACTTTCTTGATATTGAGGTGGCTTCTTCTCCCAAGGGCTACTTTCTGTCTTAGGCCAAGTATGCTAATGAAGTTACTCACCGTGTTGGTCTTATTGACACCAGGCCTTGATTGGAAGCAGAATATTTTAGTAACTTTTTGGCTAAAATATGAGGTAAAAAAAATTAGTGGCCTTGTTTGGTTTGTGTTTCCCAAAAATTTTTGGGAAAAATTCTCTACAAATAAGTTTTCAAAAGTAATCAAACCAAACAAATTTTTCTAAAAAAATTTCCCAAAACTTGTTTGGTTTACAAGTTTTCCAAACAAATCTCTCCCTCATACACATCAAATCAATCACTTTTTTCAAAACTCTCTCTCAAAATAATTTTTCAAAACATCTTTTGAAAAAAACCAAACCAAACAACTTTTCGTACTTTTTATCTCTAAAACTCATCTCCCAAACTCAAACCAAACAACTTTTCATACTTTTTATCTCTAAAACTCATCTCCCAAACTCAAACCAAACATACTCAGTATGTTTGGAATAACTTTTTGATTTTTTACAAAAAAATGTGCAAAAAGTATAGAGAAAATGAAAATTTTGACTTTTTAGTATAGGTTATAGGTTTTTTGGCTTTTTCAGTAACTTTTTGGTTTTTAGACTAAAAATGTTGCATGCCAAACGAGGCCTAAGATCGCTGATACCTCCATTGAGCTTAATGTAAAACTTAACACTATTGATGGTGTTCCGTTGCCTGATTCTACTTTATATTGAAAGCTCATGGGTTGCTTAGTCTATCTTACGGTTATTCGCCCTGATCTTGCCTATGCTGTTCATGTGGTTAGTCAGTTCATTTCTACTCTTTGTTCTACACATTAGGCTGCTTTGGTTCAAATTCTCCGCTATCTTCACAGTACTATCTTCCAAAGATTGTTGTTGTCCTCTACTTCTTCCTTAGCTTTAGTAGCCTATGTGCCTGTTTGGCAGAACTTAAAAGCAGCTTATTTCAGCTTTCAGCTTAATTTAAGCTATTTTGATGTGTTTGGTTTAGCTTATAGCTTATAGCTTATAGTTTTTTGGAAGTCAGAAATCAGCTTATTCTTTGAGTGGGGCTGGAGATGCTTAATTTATAAGTCAGAAATCAGCTTATGTTCATAGTTATAAGCTATAAGCTGTTTAGGCATAAACTATAAGCACTTGCCCACAACTCTACCAAACAGGGCCTATGTTGATGCTAATTGGGCTGGTGATGTTACAAATCATAAGTTCACTTCTGGTTTCTGTATATATCTTGGCGATTTCTTGATTTCTTAAAAATACAATAAACAAATTGTTGTTGCCCGTTCTACTGCCAATGCGGAGTATCGTGCTATGGCTCATGCTACTGCTAAAGTTGTCCGGCTTCGTTGTCTTCTCTTTGACTTGGGCATCCCTCAGTCTTCTCTGACCTCCCTCTGTTGTGATAACCGTAGTAATATTCAGATTGCCCATAACACTGTCTTCCATGAGTGGACAAAGCACATTGAGATTGATTGTCACTTTGTCCGTTAGCATTTGTAGTCTGGCTCTATTTCGCTTCCTTTCGTCTCTTCAATAGTGCAACTTGCTGACTTCTTTACCAAGACTCACACCATTACTTGATTTCAGTTTCTTCTTGGCAAACTCTCAGTATTTTCTACTAAAACACCTTAAGTTTGAGCGGGAATGTGAGAAAATTAGGTTAGGTTTACTATATGATAGTGTATATTGTATATATATATGGTAGTGTTTTCTTTTCCTTTTTTAGGGTTAGGATTACTATATAATCAAATGTATTCTTTGTATTTTAACACAATTGAATATACAGAAATCTTGCAGTGATATCCTTATTGTCTCTTTTTAAAGGGGCTGGATGTATTACAAAGAGAGAGATATAGATGAGGAGGTTACCTGGTGGGAGAAAGAATAAGCTAGTGCTCTTTCTCTTCTCATGGCTGCCTCAAACTTGCTCAGTAAGTTTGCTTCAATCTGTTCTTTTGACTGTAGACTGTCATCCCAATTCTCCCCAATCTGTTACAACTTACAACATTTAAACCAATTGTGTTCTGATGAAAGACACAAAGTGAAGAACCAGAAAAACAGCAAATTATTTATGAATAAACTACAGAATAAATTACCAAAAAGCACAACTCAAATAAGAAGCTATTTGGAAACCAGAAGTTCAAGCATGAATGCCTGTCAAATGTTCAATTGAAAGGTATCTGAATCAGCATAGCAATTTTGCGTGCATTTCACCAAACACATGCCCAAGAGAATTTCATGGCTGGCTGGACTAATATATTTGCAAACAGCCCCAGTGACATTCACATGTTGAGCTAATATTTCATAACCTGTGATACGGATACTTCTAAAAAAGGAGTTGTGTCCATAGCATACCCATATCAGATACTGATACTCCTTGGATACCCGTGGATGCATATCCGATATTTATGTTAATTTAAGAAGTATTGGATACTTTTTTGGACGCTCTAGGTCATGTATCCAACCAGCTATTATGAAATTGAAATTGTAACAATTTTTACATATTAAAGTATAATTGTTAGAATACAAGAATAGTTTTTCAATATTTTCTTATTTCGTATCAAAGAAGAAAATAACGAGATAAAAGTATTACTCTACTTTTTTCAGATTTTATCAAATTAATGTAACTGAAGACAAAAAACATAAATTGACTAAGGCTCTTAAACTAATATGTAATCCCTAAATAATGGTTTCTCACTTTGAGCTCATGTATAATATAATATTCAAAATTATAAATAAATGAAACAAAAAAAAAACAACAGTACTTGACCGTACCCATATCCTATTTTTCAGATTTTGTTGTATTGCCATATCCGAATTATATTGTATTCATATCCATGCTTCATAGTGCATAACCCATTTGAATTGCATCAAAGTAGTTTCTAGAATACCAATTGTTGCTCTATGTTTTCTAATGAAATTCTTACTCGTAAACAATAAATATGGAATACCGCTTGCATGATTTGCATCTTAGAAGATGCTTGATAACAAATTGGATACTGCCATCACACTCTGTAGAGCAATAATTTGGAAGAAAAGAGCGGAGATATGGAAGAAAGGTAACCTGTGAACTTGTAAGTTCTTTTGCTCGTTTTTGAAGAAGCTGTCTCTGGAGTGCCTGATTTTCCTCTGACATCCGGATCCTTCTAGACTGGATCTGAGATTGCACACGGGCTACAGTTTGAATGCATCTTAAAGCATTCGCAGTTTGGCGTTTGACAGTGGGCCCTTGTATTAATGATTTCAGCCTAACAAGTCCTCTCAAAGCCCGCAATGCCCTCCTAGCCTGAAGACAACCCCACAACAGCAAATCAGTTGATAACATCCATCATTTCTCAAGTGACCCGATGCTAAAGTTACAAGGAAGAAAAATGAGGGGAAAACACACTGCATAGTGCCAATATGAACAATTAATAATATGTGTCCTCAAACAGCTAAAATTGTAGAAAACTAGAATATAATAAACAAATTTATATATATGTAATTCAATAGAATGATATCACTTTAAATGCCCCTAATTGGTTAACGGCCTTCATTTCAACCATACTACAACATATATAATCAAAACTACAAGTTTGACTATTCTGAAACTTCCTTTGTTCTTAGAACTCTTGGTCAATCTCAACTCAACTCAACTCAATAAGCCTTTGTCCCAATTACTTGGGTCCATTTTCTCCAATTTGTTGATCTTTTCCTTAATGCTTATGCTTATCATTAATAAGTTATTTATGCAAGCCAAATCATTAATAAGCTAATTTTCAAAATAAAAAGGACACCCAAAACACGATACGCCCACTAAAGCGGGATCTAGGGAGGCAAAACATTGACTAGTACCAAAATGTCACTTGCAGTCATGTTCAAACTATGGGACTAACACGAGAGAGACAGAAAGTGATGAAATTATATGGTTGTTTTGGTTCTAAATGATAAATTCCGGACATTATTTTTCACAGCGTGTCAATAATACCAAAGAACAAACACAAATGCAAACACTTCATTCCATAAAACTAGTCAACTCGAGCATGGCCTCATGGAGTCTGAAATACATAATTACTTGGTAGCCTATATCTGAGAACAAGCTCAACAAAGCAATAAATAAAGATAAATCAAACAGAAAATGCCCGCAACCTCTTAAGATTGTAGAACTTTTGTTCTCAACCTCTCTAACCATAGAAAAGAAGCACCCTGCCAACTAAATATTAGCTATTGGAATCAGAGAATGACAAAAGATCAATTACTTCACAAATACAAAACACAACTCCAAAAATTCTCATTAGGAATGGAAATTTTTGGCTGTGTTTACACTATGTTTGGGAACCTAGGAGAGAAAAGAAAAGAAAGGATTACTTAAGTTATAAAAGAAAAGAAAAGAAAAGAAAAGAAATGATTGTAATTTCTGTCATTCTTGTTTGGTTAGATTTCATTAAGAAAAAAGAAAAGAAAAGAAATTATTTTATGTTATATTACCAAAATAACCTTTTTATATTTTCAATCATTTTATTTCTTTTATTTTTATAGGGACAAAATTGATATTATAAAAATAATGATTTCTTTTCTCTCCCAATCTCTCTATTTTTGAGAAGATTGAAAATGAGGCTTATAAGAGAAATGAGTTTCTTTCAATTCCTCTCCATTTCTTCTCATTTCTCTCCACTTAAGTTATCCAAACAAATAAGAGAAATACATATCTCTTCATTTCTTTTTTTTTCCTCTCCAAATCACTCAATCCAAACATAGCGTTAGTGTGGAGTTCTAATCATGACTCCACACCCATATTTGAGTATGGTGTTTGGTTATAACTTTCAAAAATTAATTTCACACCACTTTTGAAAACTCGTTTTAGGTTGGATTTGAATTTTGAAATTTGGCCTACTCGGTCATCATCTCGTACGTCCGGCCGGTTGACAGGAACAGTGCGATTTTTTTATTTTTTATTTTTCTCCAACAATTGGCACTTGTAATTTTTATATATTAAATAAAAAAAAAATTCCAAATTTTTAAAAAAATTTTATGAGCTTTGAATAGAATTTTGAGTTGTGTGTTTGGTTATGAGTCACAAGTTTTTGAATCAAATATCATATGTCACATCAATTATTTCAAACTTAATTCAAAACTCTTTTCAAAACTCATAATCAAATAAATTTTCCACACTCAAATCATAATTTCAAAACTCACAAACTCAAAATACAACTCTATTCTCAAATCATAATTCTAAAATTCAACCAGACGCAACCCTTATTTTTCCTATGAGAATGCAATGCGAATCAAATGCAGCATTCAAGCAATAAGAATTACATTTATGGACATTGGACATGCTTGTGCTCCAACTAAACAAAAGTGTTGGACAGAAATCTAAATGATTTTTAAGAGCATTTTTCACCAAAATAACATGGCAAATAGTTTGGCATGAAACGACATCAATCAAAACAAAGTACAAAGATAACGAAAAATTTAAAAATAACATAAAACAATTTGCAATTTTATGTATTTAAAAAGAGGCATACCAGGTATCCCCGGAATGCTGTTTGAATTTTGATTGCTGCCACTTCCTCCTTCGGTTTGCCTGTGAACTGATTCACGGTAGTGAGTCTAACAACCTCTGCTGCAGCTTGAGCAGCTGCAACAGCAGCCTCGGCTGCCACAGCAGTGGCAACTGCAACAGAGTAAGCATGTTTAGTTTGTTCATCCTCTGCTTCAATCAATTTCACATCTTCTGGTGGAGGAAGAGGATGAGGCACAGTAAGAGTTTCTGAAGGCGAGGAATCAGGAACAGACGATTTTTCCTTCCCAAACCATTTCTTCTTTGATTTATTTGATTTCTGAAAACCATTATTAAATATATTACAATCCTATTTAAATTTAAAATAGTCACAGAAGGACTAAAAGAATCAAAGCGAGAATTTTCTAAACCTGGGCTTTCTTTTCCTTGGACTCTGGGCTGAAAGCTTTCTTTATGGAAGAAAACCAATTCCCTTTCCTCCCCATCTATGTATCATACCTCAATTTGTCCTGTTCCAAGAACAAAACAACAAAGAAAAACATCAAAAGATTTCACCTCTATGTATTATTTCTCAATTGATCATTATAGCCATTTTTTTCTATTTTATTCCTAAACTATCAATTTCATCTATTTAGTCTCTGTAGTTCTAATTTTACTTCGTGTGGTCTAATTGGAGACGTCAGTCCAAATCAATAATCCTTGAAACCTAATTTGATGGGCAAAAGGTTGATTTTTATAAATTTGAAAAACTTAGACTGCTTTTGGTTTAGTTTTAGAATTGTGATTTTCTTTTTAGAATTGTGATTTGAGTGTGGAATTGTGAGTTGAGTTTTGAATAATTGAAAATTTATTTGGTTATGAGTTTTGAAAATTGTTTTGAAAGGAATTTTTGAATTTTAAATTTTGAAAAGAGCGGCTTGGGTTTACCTAGTCTTCTACCTGGACACCCTCTTGGACAACCGACCGGTTGACCAGAACAGTGCAACTTTTTTTTTTTTGTGTGTGTGCAATTGCAACCTGTTATTTGAAAAAATAAAAAATTTAATTTGTTTTAAACATTTTTTAAATATAGAAATTAATTTTTTATAACAAGAATTTAACAATTTCATCACTAATCATCTTCAATACTATATCATCAAAAGAGTTTTGAGTTTTGAATTTTGAGTTGTGTGTTTGGTTATGAGTTTCGAAATTAATTTTTGAATTGAGTTTTGAGTAATTTTGAGTTGTGTATTTGGTTATGAATTTTGAAAAGTGATTTGAAAAATTTGCCTTTGGAATTTTCTAAAGGCAAACCAAACGGAGCCTTAAATCATCCAACCAAACATTCATTTTCTTTCTACTATTTTGAACAAACTCCACCCAACAACCTGATTTTACTTCGTGTAGTCTAATTGGAGACGCCAGTCCAAATCAATAGTCCTAGAAACCTAATTTGATGGGCAAAAGGTTGATTTTAAAATTTGAAAAACTTAAATCATCCAACCAAACATTTATTTTCTTTCTACTATTTTGAACAAACTCCACCCCACAACCAATTTGATGGGCGCTTGGTTGTGTGATTTAGGTTGTCCAAATTGTAAAATTACCCTTTTGCCCATCAAGCTAGGCTTCCACCATAAGTGATTTGCAATGGTGTCTCCAATTGGACAACATGAACTGAAATCAGAAACTATAAATAGATAAAATTAATAATGTAGGGATAAAAAGTAAAATGACAGTTTAGGGAATAAAAGTGAAATTAACCCACAGATTTCGCCTCTATGTATCATTCCTCAGTTTGTCATGTTCCCATAACAAAACAAGAAAAAAAACTATCAAAAGATTTCACCTGTTTCTATAATTCCAATTTATAAGCATAACAAATCTATCTATGATTAACACGTAGGTGATTATACATTCTTATGGAGAAATCGACACTATGAATAAACATACATGGTAGAGAGAGGCCTCTGTAATTTTGTTGAGAAAATTGAAGAAAAGTAAATGAATCTGAAACTTTGAATATTATGTGAGTGAGTGAGTGAGTGAGTTTCAGTTCTCAACTGACACACTTCAACAACTGCCATTACTTCATAAATCTGGCCCAAACAAAAAAAAATATTTAAGATTTAGTTCCAAGTTATTTCCTTATGCATCATTTTCTCAGTAACCAAACAGACACAAAAAGACCAGAACCCCATCTTTCACAGAGGCAAACAAACCAACAACTGGGTAGTCTCCAAGAAAAAGGCACGTTACCCAGATGTTAAATTTGCAAGAAATTGAAGAAAAATAAAAAACCCAACTGACACACTTCAACAACTGCCATTACTTCATAAATCTGGCCCAAACAAAAAAAAATATTTAAGATTTAGTTCCAAGTTATTTCCTTATGCATCATTTTCTCAGTAACCAAACAGACACAAAAAGACCAGAACCCCATCTTTCACAGAGGCAAACAAACCAGAGCAAGGATCTCTAGAGTTTTTTTTTCCTAAAGTTTACTTAGAGTGTGCATTGTGTGGTTGAGATTTAATGACAAGTCACATCAATTTTTCAACATTAAATCTCAACCACACAATATACCAAGAAACTTTAGGAAAAAAAATAGAGGATCCTTGGTGAACAAACCAACAACTGGGTAGTCTCCAAGAAAAAGGCACGTTACCCAGATGTTAAATTTGCAAGAAATTCAAGAAAAATAAAAAACCCACTTTCAAAAACAACTGTAAATGTACTTTCCCACAACAGAAACTACCATCATGTTCTCAGTGTGCAAGCAAGAAAATAAAGAACATAAAAAATAAAAATAAAAAAAATAAAAACCTGTAAATAAATGAAGTTTCTAGATCGCTCAGAGCTTCTTCTTGTGATGCAAGTGTCTTTCCATCTGCCTAAACAGAAATGAAAAGATGAGGAGTTGGATTGGATTGGACACCCCTCTCTGTTTAAGATATAGTGAAGAGAAAAACCAGATCTTGACAAAGAAGTATTCAACGATCCGAATGAATAATATGAGGAGTGAGGTGAGAGTAAACAAGTGGTCCTTGCCCGTGAAGTCCCCTCTTCTCTTCTTTGGTTGGGCAATGTGCGGGTCCCACCTAATTATCAGACAGGCTGACTCGCTCTCTCTCAGCCAAAGTTCTTTTCTTTTTTTGTATTGTTGCCACAACTACACTCTTTATTTAGTCTCTGTAGTTCTAATTTTACTTCGTGTGGTCTAATTGGAGACGTCTGTATTGTTGCCACAACTACCCTCTTTCCTCAGAGTGGAAAAAAGAGGGCTTGATTGATTCTCTCTAACTTCTAGGTTGCCATCTAATTTGAGTGAATGTTTGGGTTTAGTGAGATTAATTTATGGGTGATATAAATTATTTATTTTTTAAAATTTATTAAGCAAAATATTTATATGAATAATTAAGGTAATTAGATATCAGTAATTATATTTGAATCACATTTGTTTTAAAAATATATATATGTGCGAGCAGACATCCGATTTTTGTGATTCAAACATATAGTTATTCATATTCAATTATTTTAATTTTTGGTATGAATATTTTACTCAATAAGTATTAAAAAGTGAACGGTTCAAATTATGACTATAAATAAATTGAGCTGTTCGTGAACCGCCTCGACTTGGCTCTTTTAGTAAACGGGGCCAAAATTGAACTCAAATAAGCTTAATTCGTTTATTTTTATTTAAATTATATAATGAATAAATTGTCTATATGTATAAATAATAGTATACAAACATTATTTATGTATTAAATAATATAAATATTATTTTTTATTTTAAGATCTTTATTTAAATAATATAAAAATAATAATAAAAATCTTATCAAGCCGAGTCGAACTGAACTCAAGTTCCATTAATATTAACTAACCGAGTCAAACTTGAGCCTAATTAATTATCGAGACAAGTTTGGGTTCAACAAAGTTCAGCTTGACTCGACTTGTTTGCAGCCCTAGTTCAAATCATTGAGATTCACACCAAAATAAGCCTAAACATATATCAAATTAAGATGACCAACTTGATAGAATCTAAACAAAAAAAATAAGTACTCAATCCATAGGTCCATTTTTTAAATATTTTTGGTCAAAATGACACAATTTGTTTAAAAGAACAATTATCTATTGAAATCAATCTAACTATCTATCTCTTGAAATCAATTTATTTGTCTATCTCATCAAATCACTCTATTTTTTGAAATCATCTAATTTGTCTATCTATTGAAATTCACAAAGTCTATTTTTCTATCTGTTGAAATTCACCGAACAACCTATCTATTGAAATGTGCTACATGTCACTCATTCAATACCCTATCAACTGAATATCACACATTTCTCTACCTCACAACCACCATTTGTTGCTGCCGATAACTTTTCTAATGACTTTTTCAATCAATTCCCTGACGACTTTTTCCAGCATGTTATTATCACTGAATAAGATTTTTCCTTTGATCTAATTTACACACTCTTTATGATAGACTTTTCACCACTTTTCTCAAAAAAGAAAATTCATAAAGACTTTTCACCACTTTTCTCAAAAAAGAAAATTTGATCATACTAAAAAAACAAATAAAATAATTAAATGTGTAAATTACACTTGTCTTTTCCTAATATTTCTTTCATAAAATTTAGCATTACTCTATTTTTTTCAACACACAAAAATGTGTTTGCCGTTATTGTGAGTTGTCTTGACAATCAAATTTTAAGTGTTAATAATTTTAAAAGAAAATTTGAACAACAATTTTGCTCTTTAATGGGAGAAGGTGGACATGATGTTATATTTTTATTATACATCAGATATGTATGTTTAGAATGAAATGGTATTTTATCCAAGAAATAAATAAATAAATGGTATTAAGAATCCAAGAGATAAAATCAAAAACATAATGATTACCTATAGTAAATAATCATTGATGATCAAAATAAGGTCTATTTTTGGGAGTGTTTTTTATTTATTTATTAGTTTTTTTTGGAAAAATTGTATAAACAGGTAGAAATGTGTCTAAATAAACCAATAGAGATTCGTTTGGGAAAAAAAATTTAGTATGATTTTTTGGTTTTTTTGGTTAATTTAGCCTAGCTTTCATTAAAAAAAAAAAAAAAAAACTTTTTAACTTTTTTAATAGAAAAAATGAAATGATTTGAATGTTACATCTTCTATTTTATTTTTGTGTGCTTTTTAATCCCAATTCACTTGTCAAACCACAGATAAGTTAACCTTTTTTTCCCTAATTATCAAAATAGGTCTAAATAAATGCCATGCCTGGGTGGCACACAACACAACTTCTTTTTTTTTAGATATATATATATATAGGAAAAATTAGTTTGAGGTCCCTCTCCCATATTTAGTAATGGAAGAGATCCACAATTTTATTTTATAATGTCTAAGGTCCCTCAACTCCCACACCCATATATCACAGAGAAATTTGACTCTCTCGAATCAAACCTCATTTTTTTTTCTCTCTCCCACTCTAAACTTCTCCCTCTCCAAATTCGGAACTCCGTTTCTCCATTCTCGATCTTGAGAATTAAAATGAAAATCTGAGGGAGACTGGTTTTGTGACAGGAGGGGAGCTCCCGGGCTCGATATTTTGTTTCTCGGTTGATACCAGTACACAAGGATCCTCCATATGAGCAGGTGAGTTGGGTGGCAATCCCTCTTATGCCACAATTAATTTTCTTGTAGTTCATGGTGGTTTTAGAAGTGAATTGAGTGGTGGTGCATAACTGTGTTTTAACCTGATTTCAGGAAGTATATTATTATTGTGGGATAAGATTAGATGCATATATTCCTACAAATGTGGTGTAATTAGTAACACGTATATATTGTTTCTTTTCATACATGGTTTCGCAGGAGGCAAGATTCCCACAGCTTCGAACTTTGACTACAGAACAAAGGACGAAGCTGAAAAGCAGTTTTCTTCACTTATACAGAATCCAGAGAAATCCCGAATTTCTCTGGAGAGAAATTCCAAAGTCCAGAGAAATTAAATTTCTCTGCAGAGAAATTTCTCTGGAGAGAAATTCTCTGGATTGAATTTTCTCTGGATCAATGTTGAGGGACCTTAGACATTATGAAAATATTTAGTATCAGTTATGCTATAAAATCTTAATATCAGGGACCTTAAAAAAATATATATATATATATATATATATATATATCATGAGTGAGAGAGGTTGTTAAAATTTTTTTTGCAAAAGAAAGAAACAGCAACGACTTTTGTATCTTTCTTGGAAATTTTGGTGAAAGGCCCTACACAAAATTTTCATATATAAGGACGTAGACATAAATTGTCATTCTAATGCCTAGCACATTACAGAAATATTTTCAGGGCCAAATTGCATATTAAATTTTAAAATAATATTTTAAAATATTTTTTTAATAAAATTATTAATTTGTAAATCGTTTCGTTGAAATTTATCAAATAAGATATTTGTTGATAATAAAGTTCTAGAGAAAAAAAATAGAGTAAAATTTTATTGTCCATGTTAACATTAACAAACTTGGCAAGTTGCTAACAAAATTATAAAATTAATTCTGAACATTCCTAAATATGTCTATCATGTATATAAAACAATTTTCAAAATTTTAATTTCATTGGTTAGATAAAAAATTATTAAGAAAAAAACTACATATAATGAAACGTATGCTATTGATAGCTAAAATTTCACTCTATTCAAAATAAAATTTTACTCTACTCACATGCCATGTAGCATGATAGCAAAAATGGATAATGACCTTGGAGAGAGATATGACAACCAAAGAATTACAAAGTCAAGATAGCCAAATCCAAATAAGTTGTATAGGATTTTCTTTTTTTTTTAGTAATTTTTTTTAAATTATATCAAATTTTTTTATTTATTTATATCCAATCATCTTAATTTTTTGTATGAATATTTTACTCAACGAGTATTAAATTAAAAGTGTAGGGATCAAAATAATACAAAAGGCAAAACATAGGGATAATTATATTTCCACACATCATTTACACTTTGTGCACATCATTTCTAAGTTCACACACTTATTAATTTAGTTACATTATGTTTTTCTCATTCCACACATCAAATGTTTAAACAAGCCGAACTCGTACTCGAATAAGCTGGTTCATTTATCTTTATTTAAATTATATAATAAAAATATTATATATATATATATATATAAATAATAGTATACATACATTATTTATGTATTAAATAATATAAATATTATTTTTATTTAAATAATATAAAAAATAATAATAAACATCTTATCAAGCCGAGTGGAGTGGAGTCGAACTCGAGTTCCATTAATATTAACAAACTGAGTCAAGCTTGAGCCCAATTAGTTATCGAGATAAGCTTGAGTTCAGCAAAGTTCAAATTGACTCGATTTGTTTGCAACTCTGATTCAAATCATCGAGATTGGCGCCAAAATAAGCCTAAATGCTCTATCAAATTAAGATGACCAATCTGAAAGAATCTAAACAAAATATGTGTACTCAATCAATTTTTTAATATTTTTGGGTCAAAAGGGCACAATTTGTTCAAAAGAACAATTATTTATTGAAATCAATCTATCTGTCTATATCTTGAAATCACCCTATCTCTTGAAATCACCTAATTTGTCTATCTGTTAAAATTCACCAAGCCTATTTTTCTATTTGTTGAAATTCACCGAACAACCTACCTATTGAAATGTGATACATGTCACTCATTCAGGGACATAATCTAACTGCAATCACTGCTAACGGTTTACCTCTACGCGACTTGGGTGATGTCTCACTCAACCTTACACTACTTTACCCTCGATTAGGCACAAATCCAGGAATATTACTGTTCATATTATTATTTTATTAAATCTAAATTATGCCATATATTGTCTCATGAATTTACTGTAGAGAGGGTGGTGGCCGATTGGTCGCAGCTAACAGGCAGATTTGCTCCTGTATTTCTCTTTCTGTACATTCAATCAAAGTTGTAAAATTCTGTAAATGGATTAACCTCACAGTCTGTAAACGGTGATTATCAACTGTGAGCCAGAAATTATAACGAGATTGATAAAATTCTAATAAAGCATTTAATTCTACAAGTCTATCAACAGGCATACATTAAACATATAGGAGAAATACTTACAATCAGAACTTTTAACTTTTATTTATTGCTTATGGCATACACACTTGAGACTTGAAGAGAGAGAGAGAGAGAGTACACACTTATAAAACTGAAAACTAAATTACTCGTGCCTTCAACAAGAGTGAGGCTTCCCTTATATAGATAAATAAAAGATAAGGTTGAGGACAGGTGACGTGTCCTAAGTGGGTGGAGTTGATCGTCTTTATCCTCTTCTGATCACGGATGACTCAGCTCCTTATCTTTATTGTCCTGAAGTGGACAGCTGTTGATTAAAGCTGTATGGCCGACAAGGCATCTTTTCTTTTTTGAAAAGTAAATATTTGAATTTGTCGTCTTTTACCGACGCTGCTGTAAAGTGAATGAAATGGCGGACAAAGAATCATTCTTTTTTGCCTTTTCCTTTTTCATCTTTATCCTAACTAATCTTTTCTGAAATGAGACCGGTCAATGAGTCCCAAAAATCTCCAAATTTGGATCGTTGTCGGTAGGATCTTGGGATTCTCCTGCAAGGACAGAGAACTCATTTTCATCGAGATCTGGATCTGGATGCTCTTCTAGACCTTGGCTTCTAGTGCCTGATTGCATGCTAACATCATCTCTGGATAAGGATTGCAGGAACTGATCTTTCATAAAATCCATGCTTTTTACAATTAATTCCTGTTCCGATAATCCTGGATATTTTTGCCTTAATTCTTGTTGAATTTGGACAAAAGGATTTTTGATTACTAGAGTGGCTAGGAGTAATTTCGGAACAGACTCCCAGCAGGCTTGTGTATGAGCCTTGATCTTCTGTAATATTTCCTGTTGCTGTTTTGGGGTATCAAACCCTTGGTCCACCTGTCATGACCCAAACCCGCCCCTATGGGTTTAGAATCGCAACCGGCCAGTAATCCGTGATTACCGAAGGCTTGCCTAACAGTAATGACAATAATACAGAGTAAAGGGGCTGGCGGAAGCCAAAACAGTAAATCAAAGATGTCCAATGAGCTGTGACAGTCTGAATGCAAAAAGAGTTTTTATAAACATGCCACATTAACAACCAAAACAGACATATACACAAACATCAATGTCAGGGACCAAATCCCTAACTATAACTGTACAGTCAAGTCTTAACCATTTATTACAGATCATAAACAAAAGGGGGAAACTAAGACACCCCAAAATAGCCTTAGCTTAGACAGACTCGGAATCTCGAGGTGAGGCACGGTGGTTGGCTTGACAAAACATGAGCTTAACTTGATGCTCCTAGCATCGATCCGGTGCCTAAACACCTACATATAGATATAAATAGTGAGCTAAAGCCCAGTGAATAACCAATGCGTAAAGAGGTTAAGAATGAATATCCTTTCAGCAATTAAAACAGTCAATTGCATCAGTAAATCAGTCATGTAGAACCATAGTAGTCATACGTGGTACATCCCATTGCAAAATAGTGCAGTAGGTCTTAACAGACCAAACAGTCAGTTGATGGCCATCATAACAGTAAATAGTAGTAGTTCCAAACATTGGAACCAACAGAGATCTCTGTGACAGTAGCAGTAACAGTAAATTACTATGGATGCCACGAATACAATTTACAAATAGAACAAATATTCATTCATTAAACAATAATATTCAGTAAGTAGAATAGTTGATCATTCAGAAAATAATCATAATTGAACATATCTTTACAACATTGTTACTCACAGAGCACTGGGCTATAGACAAGCTAACGAGCGTCCTCGGATGCCAACCCTATAGTTGCAGAATGAACACACACTCGGGATTAATAACTTAGCCCCCCTATTTATACTTGGTGTAGTTCTATAACATTATCCTCATTAAGATGCCTTAAATATGGCCTAGGAATGCCTAGAATGAAATGAGGATGCAAAGATGTACTTTAAAACACTTTTTAAAATTTGCTGAATATAGGGGTCTCGCTCGAGCGTGGCTTTCTTCGCTCGAGCGAGCTTATCAAAACAGAGGGGTCGCTCGAGCGTAAACTCCTTCGCTCGAGCGGTCTGTAAAAATGCAAAAGTACTGGTTGTTGAAAATCTCCGCTCGATACTCGCTCGAGCGTGAGACACAGTTCTCACTCGAGCGTAAGTTTCTTCGCTCGAGCGTGCGTCTGCACATGCAGAAAACCTAAGAGCTTGCAATCTACGCTCGAGCCAGTATTCCTTCGCTCAAGCGGAGCTATGAACAAAAGATGGTCGCTCGAGCGTGGAATCCTTCGCTCGAGCGAGGAAGCCAAATTTTGGGTTTTCTAGATTTTCCTTCAAAGCTCAAACCAAGCATTCAACACATCAAAACTTAACCTTTTGGGCCCATTTTTTGAAAAACACTTGAAAACTCATAACTACAATATGTTTTGAAGATCAATTTTGTAAAACCACGCCCAAAGGTAAGCCAATTGAACACAATTCCAAATGTAAACATGAAGAACAATGCAAAACCATACATGCATGAGTTCCCATGAACTCTAAGGTTCCAAAACATGATCAAATGCAAGATTTAGCTCAAAATCATGGTGAATTCATGGGCTACAACTAAAATATGGACATGCATGTGAGGATTTCATGAAGAACAACTTCAAATTTCAAGAACATGTACATGCATGCACAAATTCACTCTCAACTCAACAGTTTAAACCAATTCTTGACTTAGATCACTAATTTTCCCATGAATCATGCAAGAACAACTTAAATTCACAACCAAGAAGGTGAATTCTTTACCTTAAGTCTTGAATTCCAAATGTGCTAGGTGAATTCAACCTTTTTTCTCCTACTCTCCCTCTCTCATACGATTTTGGTCTAGAAAAGACTGAGGAGATGATATGAAATGCAACAATTAAGTCCAAACAAAGTTTGTAGGAAATGACCACTCAATGGCAATTTGGTAATAACCTCAAACTAATGTGATTTAACTTTATTTAATCTAATTTAATCATTCCGAATCAAATTTTAATTTAACCTATCATAAAA
>NW_021030462.1:126615-148822 GCF_004153795.1 Camellia sinensis | reverse complement strand
TTAAATTTTATTAACCTACCATAAAATCACATAAATTCTAATTAGCATATAACACTAATCAATTTCTGAATTGGTCGCCAATAAGGCTTTCAATTCGCAGTTCGAAACTAATTCACGAACATATCATTTAATGGCAAACAGATAGAAATGCAATTAAAGCAACATACTCATGTAATCAGTTTAGAATTTCAGTCCGATCAATTACTTATCATGCTTAATCATAGATTAGCACTAATCAGAGGTGAGAGTTGTCACACCACCATTTAGAAAAGAAAACTCTTTTAAACGGGGGATTTTATTTTGGAAATCGCATTGGAAATCCCATTTCCAAATCCATGGAATTCCAAAACGAATAACAAAATGAACTGTAGATTTGGACATAGAAATATCCTTGTATGCTGGAAGATGACTGTAAGAACCTGCCATTCATTAAAGGCTTGTCGAATGGGTTCTAGAAAAGCATCGAGTTGGATGCCAAACTTATCCCACCAAACGGAAACCAATTTGGGATAGTTTTTAAGAGCATCTAGAAGCACACGAAGAAACCATGAATGGCTTCGCGGGGGATTCTGATAATAAAATTCTTGTGTGAAAGCATCAATATAATCCCAATAGTGTAATGAGACTCTTTGTTACGAATCTTAAGAGTTCGGGTAACATGGGGGTGCATACCCCAGGCCTGATAGCATGATTTTTGGATAGTGGCTTTACTGTAATTAATGGGACTAGTTGTCCGGTTGGATCATCCAAAGTATGTTTGAACTCAATCGAAGCGGTCTCCACAAGAATTGTCAAAGATATATCTGTATTGATCAAATACGGAGAAGAATACTGAGTTGTAAGATACCGCCTTTTGATTTCCCATGGATCTGTCATCCATTGTTCATTTTCTGTTTGATATAGAGGACTATTTCCTCAATTATTGTATTTTGTAAGTATGATTTTGGAGGTGTAAGGAGGACATCTTTAGCACTTTGGCTAGATTCCCTCCTTTTTTCTGGAAAGGGTAGCTGATAACCCTGGAAATTCTGTATGATATGGATTATGTACATGATAGGGGTTAGATCCCTTTCGCGACCCCTTCGGCCTGGGCCTCGGCCTCTACTGGACATTAGAATCCTGTAAATATTCACGAGTGAGAAAATCTGGTAATGAATTATGTTCGCCTTTAATATATTCAATATCAAAGTCAAATGCTGAAAGTAAACTTTGCCATGCTGCAAAAATTTGTTTTTAAGCTAAATTCTGGACATCTTTTTAAAAAATTTGTTTTGCTACAGAACAATCAACACAAATTAAAAAATGTTGATTTAATAAATCATTCTGGAATTTTGAAACACATTTAACAATGGCTAAACATTCTTTTTTAATTGTCGGATAATTTAAAGCTGCTTGCTTCCAAGCACCTGAAGTAAAACGTAAAAGTTCTTCCTTCTTACTGGTAGGGTTAAATTGTTTGAGAATGCCACCATAACCTTGGTTTGAGGCATCGGTTTCAACAATCTTTTTCCATTCTGGTTTGGGTAAGGCAAGACAAAGAAGTGTTTTGACTCTTTTTTAATTTTCTGAATAGTTTTCGTATGTTCTGGACCCCAATGATGAGAGTTTTTGCGAAGTCTGGTGTATAGTATAGCAACATCTGTGGCTAAATTAGGGTAGTAATCATGAATATAATTTAAACTACCAAGAATTCTCTATAATTGAGTTTTATCTTTAATTTCATTAGGAAATTTTGATGCAAACTCCATACTTCTGTTAATGGGAATTATGTGCCATTTTGAATGTTATGGCCTAAAAATCTGACTGTAGTTTGAAAAGTTTCATTTTTGGTGCAAAAATCACCAAACCATTTCTGATAATAACATGCTTGAAAATATTAAGATATTTGATATGCTGGTCTATTGAGGATGAAAAAATAAGAAACATTATCAATATAACAAATTGCAAATTCTGTATAAGGATTGAAAATATCATTCATGATATGCTGAAATTCTGATGAAGCATTTTTTAATCCAAATGGCATTACATTCCATTCAAAATGTCCAAAAGGTACTGTAAAAGCAGTTTTATACCTGTCCTTTTCGGCAATTTGAACCTGCCAATATTCTGATTTCATATCAAATTTTAAAAATATGATAGCATCCTATAAACGATCTAAAAGATCTTTTTTGTTTGGTACTAGATACCCAATCCATTGTAAGGCATCATTAAGAGGCTTATAATTAATTACTAATCTTGTCACACCTCTTTCTATTTCTGCATTTTTATTAACATAAAAGGCTGTACAACTCCATGGAGAGTAGCTTGGTCTGATAAGCTTTTTCTGGAGGAGAGTATTGATTTCTGTTTTGCATAATTCTAAATACTATTTTTTCATCTGACTAGGGCGCGCTCTAGTCGGAATTTTGCGCTCATTAAATCCTGGTTCATAAGGAAGAGACACTATATGTTTCTTACGTTCCCAAAGGCATTTGGAATATCGTTACATACTTCTGTATGAAATTCTTGTTCAAGAGATTTAATTTTGTTCTATAAAGAAGATTGCTGTAATCTTTGTTCTGTAGTTAGAAAATGAATTTCTTTTTGTAAGAAATTAATTTGTTTTTCTTTGAAATTAACTAGATCCTTAATTTGATCTAATTCTTTAGTATAAGGTTCTGTAATAAACTCAAAAATAATCTGTTGATTATTCAAGGTTGTATGGATGCCAATAGAATCAATTTTAGTAATTGGCATTAATAAGCACATGACTGGTGTCCTTAAGATGATAGCTTGAGACATGTTTTTAATCAGAACAAATGAAGTTGGAAGGCATAAGCTTGGTTGCATATTAGAACTTCTGGAAGGTTATATCTAATGTACAAAGAATTACCACTTGCACTAGTAAGTGATTGGGTAGTTTTCTGGAAGTATTTGGTAAGAATTAATCCTTCTTGAATACAATTCATGTTAGCACTGCTGTCTACAAAAGCAACAACATCTTTTATTATAAAATCTGGTTTTATAATAAAAGTAATCCTGATATACCATTTCTGGAAAGTTACCTTATTCATAAGGAGAAGATATTCAGGTTCACCATTTTTAATACTGGATTTTGGTATGGTTATACCTTTCTCAGTTTACCTGACAGAGATCTCTGTGACAGTAGCAATAACAGTACAGTAACAGTAAATTGCTATGGATGCCACGGATACAGTTTACAAATAGGACAAACATTCATTCATTAAACAATAACGTTTCAGTAAGCAGAACTGTTGATCATTCAGAAAATAATCATAATTGAACATATCTTTACAACATTGTTACTCACAGAGCACTGGGCTATAGACAAGCTAACGAGCGTCCTCGAATGCCAACCCTATAGTTGCAGAATGAACACACACTCGGGATTAATAACTTAGCCCCCCTATTTATACTTGGTGTGGTTCTATAACATTATTCTCATTAAGATGCCTTAATTATGGCCTAGGAATGCCTAGGATGAAATGAGGATGCAAAGATGTACTTTAAAACACTTTTCAAAATTTGCTGAATATAGGGGTCTCGCTCGAGCGTGACTTTCTTCGCTCGAGCGAGCTTATCAAAACAGAGGGGTCGCTCGAGCGTAAACTCCTTCGCTCGAGCGGTTTGTAAAAATGCAAAAGTACTGGTTGTTGAAAATCTCCGCTCGATACTCGCTTGAGCGTGAGACAAAGTCCTCACTCGAGCGTAGGTTCCTTCGCTCGAGTGTGCGTCTGCACATGCAGAAAACCTGAGAGCTTGCAATCTACGCTCGAGCCAGTATTCCTTCGCTCAAACGGAGCTATGAACAAAAGATGGTCGCTCGAGCGAGGAAGCCAAATTCTGGGTTTTCTAGATTTTCCTTCAAAGCTCAAACCAAGCATTCAACACATCAAAACTCAACCTTTTGGGCCCATTTTTTGGAAAACACTTGAAAACTCATACTACAATATGTTTTGAAGATCAATTTTGTAAAACCACGCCCAAAGGTAAGCCAATTGAACACAATTCCAAATGTAAACATGAAGAACAATACAAAACCATACATGCATGAGTTCCCGCGAACTCTAATTCTCTAAAACATGATCAAATGCAAGATTTAGCTCAAAATCATGGTGAATTCATGGGCTACAACTAAAATATGGACATGCATGTGAGGATTTCATAAAGAACAACTTCAAATTTCAAGAACATGTACATGCATGCATGAATTCACTCTTAACTCAACACTTTAAACCAATTCTTGACTTAGATCACTAATTTTCCCATGAATCATGCAAGAACAACTTAAATTCACAACCAAGAAGGTGAATTCTTTACCTTAAGTCTTGAATTCCAAATGTGCTAGGTGAATTCAACGTTTTTTCTCCTACTCTCCCTCTCTCATACGATTTTGGTCTAGAAAAGGCTGAGGAGATGATATGAAATGCAACAATTAAGTCCAAACAAAGTTTGTAGGAAATGACCACTCAATGGCAATTTGGTAATAACCTCAAACTAATGTGATTTAACTTTATTTAATCTAATTTAATCATTCCGAATCAAATTTTAATTTAACCTACCATAAAATCACATAAATTCTAATTAGCATATAACACTAATCAATTTCTGAATTGGTCGCCAATAAGGCTTTCAATTCGCAGTTCGAAACTAATTCACGAACATATCATTTAATGGCAAACAGATAGAAATGCAATTAAAGCAACATACTCATGTAATCAGTTTAGAATTTCAGTCCGATCAATTACTTATCATGCTTAATCATAGATTAGCACTAATCAGAGGTGAGAGTTGTCACACCACCATTTAGAAAAGAAAACTCCTTTTAAACGGGGGATTTTATTTTGGAAATCGCATTGGAAATCCCATTTCCAAATCCATGGAATTCCAAAACGAATAACAAAATGAACTGTAGATTTGGACATAGAAATATCCTTGTATGCTGGAAGATGACTGTAAGTAACCTGCCATTCATTAAAGGCTTGTCGAATGGGTTCTAGAAAAGCATCGAGTTGGATGCCAAACTTATCCCACCAAACGGAAACCAATTTGGGATAGTTTTTAAGAGCATCTAGAAGCACACGAAGAAACCATGAATGGCTTCGCGGGGGATTCTGATAATAAAATTCTTGTGTGAAAGCATCAATATAATCCCAATAGTTGTAATGAGACTCTTTGTTACGAATCTTAAGAGTTCGGGTAACATGGGGGTGCATACCCCAGGCCTGTATAGACATGATTTTTTGGATAGTGGCTTTACTGTAATTAATGGGACTAGTTGTCCGGTTGGGATCATCCAAAGTATGTTTGAACTCAATCGAAGCGGTCTCCACAAGAATCTGTTCAAAGATATATCTGTATTGATCAAAATACGGAGAAGAATACTGAGTTGTAAGATACCGCCTTTTGATTTCCCATGGATCTGTCATCCATTGTTCATTTTCTGTATTGATATAGAGGACTATTTCCTCAATTATTGTATTTTGTAAGTATGATTTTGGAGGTGTAAGGAGGACATCTTTAGCACTTTGGCTAGATTCCCCTTTTTTACTGGAAAGGGCAGCTGATAACCCTGGAAATTCTGTATGATATGGATTATGTACATGATAGGGGCTAGATCCCCTTCCACGGCCCCTTCGGCCTGGGCCTCGGCCTCTACTGGACATTAGAATCCTGTAAATATTTACGAGTGACAAAATCTGGTAATGAATTATGCTCGCCTTTAATATATTCAATATCAAAGTCAAATGCTGAAAGTAACTTTGCCATGCTGCAAAAATTTGTTTTTAAGCTAAATTCTGGACATCTTTTTTAAAAATTTGTTTTGCTACAGAATAATCAACACGAATTAAAAAATGTTGATTTAATAAATCATTCTGGAATTTTGAAACACATTTAACAATGGCTAAACATTCTTTTTTAATTGTCGGATAATTTAAAGCTGCTTGCTTCCAAGCACCTGAAGTAAAACGTAAAAGTTCTTCCTTCTTACTGGTAGGGTTAAATTGTTTGAGAATGCCACCATAACCTTGGTTTGAGGCATCGGTTTCAACAATCTTTTTCCATTCTGGTTTGGGTAAGGCAAGACAAGGAAGTGTTTTGACTCTTGTTTAATTTTCTGAATAGTTTCTGTATGTTCTGGACCCCAATGATGAGAGTTTTTGTGAAGTCTGGTGTATAGTATAGCAACATCTGTGGCTAAATTAGGGTAGTAATCATGATTATAATTTAAACTACCAAGAAATCTCTATAATTGAGTTTTATCTTTAATTTCATCAGGAAATTTTGATGCAAACTCCATACTTCTGTTAATGGGAATTACTGTGCCATTTTGAATGTTATGGCCTAAAAATCTGACTTTAGTTTGAAAAAGTTTCATTTTTGGTGCAAAAATCACCAAACCATTTCTGATAATAACATGCTTGAAAATATTAAGATGTTTGATATGCTGGTTTATTAAGGATGAAAAAATAAGAACATCATCAATATAACAAATTGCAAATTCTGTATAAGGATTGAAAATATCATTCATGATATGCTGGAATTCTGATGAAGCATTTTTTAATCCAAATGGCATTACATTCCATTCAAAATGTCCAAAAGGTACTATAAAAGCAGTTTTATACTTGCCCTTTTCGGCAATTTGAACCTGCCAATATCCTGATTTCATATCAAATTTTAAAAATATGATAGCATCCTGTAAACGATCTAAAAGATCTTTTTTGTTTGGTACTAGATACCCAATCCATTGTAAGGCATCATTAAGAGGCTTATAATTAATTACTAATCTTGTCACACCTCTTTCTATTTCTGCATTTTTATTAACATAAAAGGCTGTACAACTCCATGGAGAGTAGCTTGGTCTGATAAGCTTTTTCTGGAGGAGAGTATTGATTTCTGTTTTGCATAATTCTAAATACTATTTTTTCATCTGACTAGGGCGCGCTCTGGTCGGAATTTTGCGCTCATTAAATCCTGGTTCATAAGGAAGAGACACTATATGTTTCTTACGTTCCCAAAAGGCATTTGGAATATCGTTACATACTTTTGTATGAAATTCTTGTTCAAGAGATTTAATTTTGTTCTATAAAGAAGATTGCTGTAATCTTTGTTCTGTAGTTAGAAAATGAATTTCTTTTTGTAAGAAATTAATTTGTTTTTCTTTGAAATTAACTAGATCCTTAGTTTGATCTAATTCTTTAGTATAAGGTTCTGTAATAAACTCAAAAATAATCTGTTGATTATTCAAGGTTGTATGGATGCCAATAGAATCAATTTTAGTAATTGGCATTAATAAGCACATGAATGGTGTCCTTAAGATGATAGCTTGAGACATGTTTTTAATCAGAACAAATGAAGTTGGAAGGCATAAGCCTTGGTTACATATTAGAACTTCTGGAAGTTTATACCTAATGTACAAAGAATTACCACTTGCACTAGTAAGTGATTGGATAGTTTTCTGGAAGTATTTGGTAAGAATTAATCCTTCTTGAACACAATTCATGTGTAACAAGCCCGCGGGGGACCTCGCTACAGCTCGGACTCGACTATCGTCAGTCACGGTTCTAAATCTAAACCAAAGAGTCCAAATCCGGCAAATCGTTTTGAGAAAAACAGATTTTTGAAAGAAGTGCCAAACATGGACTCCTGCTGACTTAGTGCTAGATTCGGATAAGGCTATTTCCTTATGCTTATCATTTGTTGCTGGATTAATCTGGCTATTAATTTTTCTAATATTAGAATTAATAGCAATGTTTGCAGTCTGTAAATGTTTTATTTCTACTTTTAAAGCATTTACTTCCATTTTGAGATTCTGAATGGTTATTGGTTTTTCGTCAGTAGTATTCTGGATTCTTTTATAAACTTCTTTCATACTGTAATGTTTTAGAGGAAGAATTACTTCATTCTTTTGTTGCTGGTAACAGAGCTCTAGAAATTTTAATTTTATTTCTGGATTAGTTATTTGGTCAGCAATATTGAGCATATTTTTCTTATTATCTGTAAGAACATTGATACTAGGGCTACTAATATCAAGTCTATTCATTTCAACTATTGCTTTCCAATAGTTAGCTTCGTCAGAAATCTGATTAATATTATTCTTACAGGGACAAATTTCTAGAGAGGAACCAGACTTTGGCTCAAAGGCTGAGAAAGAATAAAGAACAGCAAGTTCATCATCGAAACTTAAATCTGTACTGGAATTTTCAGAAAACATCTGAAGAATTTGTTGCTGAACTTCATCGTCCAAAGCTAGTTCATTCAATTTTTGTTGGATTTTAGCTTTGCAACGATTAGTATAATGTCCTGTTTGGCCACATTTATAACACTTGACTGTAGACTTATCTTTCTTTTTGTAAGAAGTTTTCTGTTTTCCTTTTGATTTAGAAGGCTGTGGTTGCTGTACAATTTGTTTTTGTGTTTTATATTTCCTGGATTTTTTGGAATAATATTTTGAAGATTTATTCTTTTTATTCTTATGTTTGGATGGATACTAGATTTTAGTATCATAGGCAAATTGTTCACAAAATTCACCTAATTCATTATGACTTTGTTTTTTCATTTGATTCTATAATTTAAGATCATTACATAATGCAAAACCTTCTTCTGTGACCAATCTTATGAGTTGGCCATAGGTGTATTCTGAATAAGGAATAGACATTTTACTATGTTTATCCCTTAATTTCTTTCTGATTCTTTAGGCAAAAAGAGTAGGCTTTCCAATGATCACTGTTGGCGTCTGATCATCTAACAACCCTCATCATAAAAACATCTTTGTACCATTTGAAATGGGATAAAGAAGGGCATCTAAGATTCTGTAGGAGTTCTCTACTCCTATCTTCAATACCATCGATGGATGCACCAACGAAATGATGTAAAATGGTATTGATAAGAGTATAAACAGCGTCTTGTTCTGTTTGAACATTCCCTATAAGAGGTTCTGTAACTCTTTTGAATGCACCTAAAATTTCAGTCTATTGGGTTTCAGTGATGATGTTATCCCACCATCCTTTAAGGATTTCTGTAAAGCCGTTGACTAGAAATCTAGCGATTTCATGATCATCATTTTCATTCTGTTTACAAATTGTTGAATACATTATCATTTGATACAACAGTTCAAATATCTGATATTCAGAGAGGCCATCTATGTTCCATTCATAGATAGTTTTTCCATGATAAGATTTTTGTGTCTGGAGGAAATCTTCTTCACAAAGAATATCCATTGGAGTTCTCCTAGGATAATAGTATCTACTAGGTGCCGTTTTACTGAAATTTCCATAATGGACTTTGTTTATGGAAGTGGGGTTTTCCATAAAATTATTTTCAATTTCTGTAATTTGAGAAAGAGTAAGATTTTCATCTTCTCGATTATTTTGGAGAGTTTGTCTGCATAACATATTGATTTGTGAAGTTGAGGATTCTCCAATTTTAAGAGTCTGTATTCTGTTAATTAGAGTATCCATAAATTCTGTATCTTGTTTGGATGATTTAAGTTTAAACTTGGTTACATCCAAAGGTGGTTTTATGGTTATTGGAATTAAATTTTCTACTTTTGGCTGGATGATATAGCTATCTTTGATTTGCATAACAACTTCTTCTATCCTTATTAATTGTTTTCCTTCTGTTTGGCAAAAAAGATTTGTATAATTATTCTGTTTGATAAAGGGTATAATATCTTTAAACTGTAATTGTTCCCTTAATCCTAGGCGTTTTGGAGTTTCAACAAAGGCTGTAATAACTAGTGGTTTATTTGAACTTATAATGTCGTTAGGTTTGAGTTCCAAGGTTTGGGGAGGTGGATGGACAGAAGTAATACTTTGGTCATCTGTTGTAACCCAAGTTTTCTCTATATTTTCGAGAACATTAACTTGTGATTCTGGAATAATACTATTTTCCTTATACCATAGGGGAAAGGATTGAAGTTTTTGGTGTAACTCTAAGTGAGCATAATACTGTATTTTAAGCTGATCTAGCTGTGATTTGCTATAGTTTGCAAAATACCATGCTCTAAATTCTCTGTATTTTTCCTGTAAAAAATCCTGATTTAGGATTTTACAGTTTTCACTTCCTGGTGTAAAATCCATTAAATTTCAAAATTCATATCACTTGCCGTAGGGCTATAAGGCCTTCTGGATTCATAAACACCATGTGGTATTTGGTTTTCTGAAAATTGGATACCCTGGACTACTGGATCTGTAGTATTGTCAGGGTTAGTATCACTGGGTGGTCTGGAAGGCATTTCTTGTAAGACCGATTTTATGGGTTCTGAAGTAGACTGTCGGGAAAACTCAAGTAGATCTACTTTGTAAGAGGGAGCAGTTCTATAACTGGTACTTGACATACTTCTGGATAATGGCCTATGTGGCCTATTAAAGGTAAGGTAAACATTACCACCTTGTGTTTGTATTACATCATCTAGAGATTGTCTGATGATTGATCTGGCTAGAACAACATTAAGAATATGCCATCTTTCTGGAAAAGTAATATTCTGCCATGGTATCATTTTTGGTATAGCAACCTGGCTACTGAAAAGGTTAGTATCAATTAAGACTGTATGTCCTAATTCACTCTGTTTCCGTATGTAAGGATTTAAAATTGTTAAAACCTTTAAATAAATTCTGGAGATAACTGTAAAAAGAGGTGATCCTGGAAGGTATGTATATCCATGAGATAACACTCTAAGTTCTAAGACTTTTGATAGATTAGCATCAGTGAGTGCTATACTTAGGTTTGGATATATATTAAAGTATACTGGTCCATAAGAGAGGCTGGTTTCAGTGGCTCCTATAAGAGATGCTTTCCAATCTAAGCATCTACCATCCCAAAGGGTACACTGGATACTAGTATTTTGACCAAGAAGGGTCAAAGGCTTAAAGGCTATCTGGACAAGTCCTATGTGGACATACTTGTATTTTTGTAAGAATGGATATAAATCCTGTATGTGTAAGAGATACATAATGTCATCATCATTCTGTATAGAGGCTGCATGTTCAAATGTTTTGATTATCTTTCTGCTGGAAAAGTCAAAGGTTCCTATCTCGTAGATAGTATCTGGTTTGACTTTGGGCATAGTCCATTTATCTAGGGCTTCCTTAGCATCCTAGTAGGATACTAATTCTTTGGCTTCTTATGTAGAAGCTACTGTATTAGATACTGTATTGGATACTATATTGGCTACTTCTTCTGAAGGTACAATACTCATCTGGTTGTATTGGAACCATATATGTATAATTTAAAGATAATATAACATAATACGAACAACAATAAACATGACTCTGATACCAATTGAGATGCTTGACACAGGGTAAAGCTAAGCACGTCTGTCAACGACTTACAAGGACACAACCTAAGCGCAATCACTGCTAACAGTTTACCTCTACGCGACTTAGGTGACGTCTCACTCAACCTTACACTGCTTTACCCTCGATTAGGCACAAATAAGATTTTTCCTTTGATCTAATGTCTTACACACTCTTTATGATAGACTTTTCATCACTTTTCTCAAAAAAGAAAATTCACAAAGACTTTTCACCACTTTTCCCAAAAAAGAAAATTTGATCATACTAAAAAAACAAATAAAATAATTAAATGTGTAAATTACACTTATCTTTTCCTAATATTTCTTTCATAAAATTTAGCATTACTCTATTTTTTTCAACACAGAAAAATGTGTTTGCCATTATTGTGAGTTGTCTTGACAATCAAATTTTAAGTGTTAATAATTTTAAAAAGAAAATTTGAACTACAATTTTGCTCTTTAATGGGAGAAGGTGGACACGATGTTATATTTTTATTATACATCAGATATGTATGTTCAGAATGAAATGGTATTTTATCCAATAAATAAATAAATAAATGGTATTAAGAACCCAAGAGATAAAATAAAAAACATAATGATTACCTATAGTAAATAATCATTGATAATCAAAATAAGGTCTATTTTTGGGAGTGGTTTTTATTTATTTATTAGTTTTTTTGGGAAAAATTGTATAAAAAGGTAGAGATGTGACGTAATCTAAATAAATCAATAGAGATTCGTTTGGAAAAAAAAATTAGTATGATTTTTTTGTTTTTTTGGTTAATTTAGCCTAGCTTTCATTAAAAAAAAAAAAAACTTTTTAACTTTTTTAATAGAAAAAATAAAGTGATTATAATTTGAATGTTACATCTTTTATTTTATTTTTGTGTGCTTTTTAATCCCAATCCACTTGTCAAACCACAGATAAGTTAACCTTTTTTTCCCTAATTATCAAAATAGGTCTAAATAAATGTCATGCCTGGGTGGCACACAACACAACCTTTTTTTTTATTTTATTTTATATATATATATATATATCTATAAAAAAAAAAAAAAGGGTTGTGTTGTGTGCCACCCAGGCATGGCATTTATTTAGACCTATTTTGATAATTAGGGAAAAAAAGGTTAACTTATCTGTGGTTTGACAAGTGAATTGGGATTAAATGTTGGGATTAAATTTAATAGTGTTGGGATTAAAAAATAAATTTAAATAGTGTTGGGATTACTTGAAAAACCGACCTGATCAGCAGAATACGATGGAGGTGGTTTCGACCACTCGGTTGTGGTTGAGATTGATGAATTTAATTCTTATCTCGGATAGATATTGAATTTAATATATAAAAAATCATATAATCAACTCAATCAACTTATTCATATGCCTACAACTTGAAACATGTGTGTTTATTTTCTAAATTAATAACTTGAATTCAGCTTTAAACAATTGTCGCTAAAGGGCTTTAAACAATTGTCGTAGAGTATAGTCTGTTAAATATATTTTTAAAACTGCATTTTAATCTTAATATTATTTATACCGTGCCTTTAGGGACGGACATACGCTAGTATACATATATATCATGAGTGAGAGAGGTTGTTAAAAAAAATTTTGCAAAAGAAAGAAAACAGCAACGACTTTTGTTTCTTTCTTGGAAATTTTGGTGAAGGGCCCTACACAAAATTTTCATATATAAGGACATAGACATAAATTGTCATACTAATGCCTAGCACATTACAGAAATATTTTCAGGGCCAAATTGCGTATTAAATTCTAAAATAATATTTTAAAATATTTTTTTAATAAAATTATTAATTTGTTAATCGTTTCGTTGAAATTTATCAAATAAGATATTTGTTGATAATAAAGTTCTAGAGGAAAAAAATAGAGTAAAATTTTATTGTCCATGTTAACATTAACAAACTTGACAAGTTGCTAACAAAATTATAAAATTAATTCTGAACATTCCTAAATATGTCTATCATGTATATAAAACAATTTTCATAATTTTAATTTCATTGGTTAGATAAAAATTTATTAAGAAAAAAACTACATATAATGAAACGTATGCTATTGATAGCTAAAATTTCACTCTATTCAAAATAAAATTTTACTCTACTCACATGCCATGTAGCATGATAGCAAAAATGGATAATGACCTTGGAGAGAGATATGACAACCAAAGAATTACAAAGTCAAGATAACCAAATCCAAATAAGTTGTATAGGATTTTCTTTTTTTTTTAGTAATTTTTTTTAAATTATATCAAATTTTTTTTATTTATTTATATCCAATCATCTTAATTTTTTGTATGAATATTTTACTCAACGAGTATTAAAAAGTGAACGGTTCAAATTCGGACTATAAATGAATCGAACGGTTCGTGAACTGGCTCGGCTTTACTCGTTAAGGGCTCGATTCATTTAGTGAACAAGTCAAACTCTCATTTAATAAACAGTCGAGCTTGAGCTAGAATAAGCTCGGTTCGATTATTTTTTATTTAATTATATAATAAATATATTATTTATATATATATAAATAATAGTATATATACATTATTTATGTATTAAATAATATAACTATTATTTTTATTTAAATAATATAAAAAATAATAATAAACATCTTATCAAGCCGAGTAGAGTCGAACTCGAGTTCCCTTAATATTAACGAACTGCATCAAGCTTGAGCCCAATTAGTTATCGAGATAAGCTTAAGCTCAACAAAGTTCAACTTGACTCGATTTGTTTGCAACCCTAATTCAAATCACTGAGATTGGCGCCAAAATAATCCTAAGCGCTCTATCAAGTTAAGATGGCCCACCTGAAAGAATCTAAACAAAATATATGTACTCAATCCATTTTTTAATATTTTGGGTCAAAAGGACACAATTTGTTCAAAAGAACAATTATCTCTTGAAATCAATCTGTCTATCTCTTGAAATCAACCTATCTGTCTATCTCTTGAAATCACCTGATTTGTCTATCTATTAAAATTCACCAAGCCTATTTTTCTATTTGTTGAAATTCATCGAACAACCTATCTATTGAAATGTGATACATGTCACTCATTCAATATCCTATTAGCTGACTATCACATATTTCTCTACTTCACAACCACTATTTGCTGTCGTCGTCGACTTTTCCAATGACTTTTTTGTTAGAATTATTTATTTTGATAATTTATTTAATTATGTTTTAATTTATTTGACAGAGAAAAATAGAATTCAAAATTTATTTTGATGATTTATTTAATTATGTTTTAATAGAATCCAAAATTTATTTTAATGATTTATTTAATTATGTTTTAATTTATTTGAAAAAGAAAAATAGAATCAAAATTTATTTTGTCCTATTATTTCTCACCTAAACCTTTATCGTAAATGTTGTTAGACTATATTTAATATTTGATTAAATCAGGAGTTCAAACAGCCCAAAACAGAGGTTCAAATAGCTCAAAAACAGAGGTTCAAACAGCCCAAAAACAGAGGTTCAAACAGCCTAACACAGCAGCAGTTCAAAAGGTTCAAGTGGAAGATATTCAAATTAGTAATGATGGAGTGAAAGATATTCAAATGAATACAACGGCTATAAATGGCTATAGGTTTCATTATATATACCAAAGTCTTTAATGTAAACAAGTTACAAAAAAATCAAAAAATATTCTTTGATCTATAATCACTCACATCTATTCTCTGAGAAGTGTTCTTTAATTTTTGTCTACATCCTCTTTCAGAAATTATACACTGAGACGTATAGCTTTAAACCCATCTTTCGTGTGTGTGGTTTACAGAAAAACCAAAGTTTCATTTTTATATCTATCTTTGAGAGATAATTTTTGTAGTTTTCTGTGAAAGCAAAAACACTTTCTTTTCAACCTTGTAAGAGTATAGTACATTCAGTGTTCTTGACTTAGAAAGTCTGTGTAAAATCCGTGGAGGATTGCTCCATTTGTAAAGAGGTTGCTAGCACCCCGTGAAGTTAGAGCATAGTGAAAAATCTTAAGTGAAGCTTGAAGAGTGGATGTAATGCCCCCAATGTGCGTATAGAAAGTTATCCTTATTTAATTAGGGGTTAATGTGCTTGCCATTGGAATTGAAGAATTATCCGTTGGATTATGCCTTTGAAACTAGATTGGTGACCTTTACCAAACAACCTGAAAATTTTCCCTCCGCTCGAGCGGAATAGTTGGCGCTCGAGCGTAATTTTGGGGTTCCAAGCAAATTTTGCAGGCGGCCTGAGATTCTGCGAGTTGTGATTTCCCGCTCGAGCGGGGGATTAGACGCTCGAGCGGACTACCTTGTTGGTCTGCGCGCTCGAGTGCAAGGTTGGGCGCTCGAGCGGGTCTCTTGGTTAAGTTTAAATTTCTGAGGCACGTAGGTTCGTTTTTGGACATTTTTATTAGTGTATTTAGAACCTCCTTATCTTATGTTAGAGTATTGATTGAGATGATAATATGATGGTAAAGTAAGATTGGATCAAAAACTTTAATTTGAATAATTCGTTTACGACCAACCGTCACTCTTTTGCCCTTTTCTTGTTCCACACTTGGAATTTGGATATGAGGTTAGAACCATTGGAAAGCTTATTTTCGGGGCTTCAATTTGGGCACAAGAACGACCTAAAACGAAGTCCAGATGGGAGAGTTATACCTGTTTGAAGTTTTGAAATCTGTGCTGGGAGCAGGTCCGCTCGAGCGGGAATTGGGACGCTCGAGCGGGAATAGCGGGTTTTTCGGGACAGCAGCTTTAAAAACAGGATTTTGGATCATTTCTCATATTTTTCTTCTTCCCTCTTCCTTCCTCTTTGCCTAAGTCCGAAACCCTAGCCCCAAATCCTTGAATCCCTTTACTTTGCTCACGATCCACCATGGTTTTTGACATCAAGGATAGAGAACAAGGGAGGATCGATGATTTTTTAGCCGATTAGAACTTGGATTTGTGAAGGCTTCTTCTCAAGCTCACTTCTTTGCTTGATTATTGAGGGTTATCTGCAGGAACGGACCTAGCATCTAAACACTGTGAGTAGTAGTACGCTTTTCCACCGCTAATGCTTGCCATTAGTATTCTGTTAATTTTGTTACTTATGTATGTAAACGATTCAAGGAAGATAAATGTTATATGTATATAAATGATTCAAGGAAGATAAATGTTATATATATGTAAATGATTCAAGGAAGATAAATGTTATATATATGTAAATGATTCAAGGAAGATAAATGTTATATATATGTAAATGATTCAAGGAAGATAAATGTTATATATATGTAAATGATTCAAGGAAGATAAATGTTATATATATGTAAATGATTCAAGGAAGATAAATGTTATATATATGTAAATGATTCAAGGAAGATAAATGTTATATATATGTAAATGATTCTATGCCATTTTCAAGGGCTTAAATGCCAATATGTTTACAAGGGCTTTATGCCATTTTCAAGGGCTTTAATGCCAATATGCTTACAAGGGCTTCATGCCACTTTCAAGGGCTTTATGCCATTTTTAAGGGCTTTAATGCCAATATGTTTACAAGGGCTTTATGCCATTTTCAAGGGTTTTAATGCCAATATACTTACAAGGGCTTCATGTCATTTTCAAGGGCTTTATGCCATTTTCAAGGGCTTTAATGCCAATATGTTTACAAGGGCTTTATGCCATTTTCAAGAGCTTTAATGCCAATATGCTTACAAGGGCTTCATGTCACTTTCAAGGGCTTTATGCCATTTTCAAGGGCTTTAATGCCAATATGATTACAAGGGCTTTATGCCACTTTCAAGGGCTTTAATGCCAATGTGCTTACAAGGGCTTCATGCCATTTTCAAGGGCTTTATGCCACTTTCAAGGGCTTCAATGCCAACAAGTTCCAAGGGCCTTAGTGCCATATGTTACAAGGGCTTTATGCCACAAGTTACAAGGGCCTCGTGCCACACGTTTCAAGGGCCTCGTGCCACCATGTTTCAAAGGCTTTATAGCCATTATGTTTATGTTGCAGGATTGGGCCTAAGGCCATATGAAATGAAAACAGGAACAGATTAACTACATGATCTTCGCATTTATTTATGCATTGTTATGTACTATGTTTAAATTGTGCATTTATGTATCATACTATTCACTGAGCCCGGCTCACCCTCTGTTATGTCTGTTTCTGTAGGTCACCAATCAGGCGGTCAGTCCTAGCCAAGACGCCGCTTTCTTTTTGTCAACCTCCATATGTCCAGGCACTGTTTAAGTCATTTAATTTCTTAAGTTGTCAAGATGTTGGTTTGCTTATGAGTGTCCATCTAAAGTGGTTGTATATACCTTTCATGTTTGTTTTTGTATACGCCCGACTTTAGGGCTGGAACTGTAAATGCGTATGTACATACTCTGGGATATAGTTGAGACTTTATTTATCCGGTATAATGCATGTGATGAATGAGATCCTTGCATGTAGGAGTAGCTCAATGGAGTTTAATTGTTCATTATTATTTATCTATTTATTTTTGTGCTTCCGATAAGGCCCTGTATGTTAAATTACCAGGTTACATATCCGTCTCTAAAGAGGTCATGCCCAAACTTTTAGGGGCGGGTTTGGGGCGTGACAGTGGACGTAGGTCGAGTTGAAGCCGAAGTACTATAAATTTGTTTGTCTCTCTCTCCCTTATCTCTTTATTTTATTTAAATTGCTGTAGCTATATTTCACATTTTCACTGTGCTAATATTATTAACTAACATAGTTGTTAGAACACTTGTTTTAATTATTTTTATTTCATTAACTATATTTATTTATTGTGCTAGTCATAATTTTTATTAGGGTATTATTAATTTTTAATTGTAAAAATTTAATTCACCCCTATCTTATGTTGTCTTTTGGATAACACTTTTTCAATCAAATTCCCGACGACTTTTTCCAACATGTTATTATCACCAAATAAGATTTTTCCTTCTATTTAATATCTTACATAAGAGGGTAATTTGTAAGCAAATTGGGCCGAGCTAGGAAAGTCTTCTTTGGAAGTTGGGCCGCGCAATGGGCTGAGATAAGGGCTGGTGTAGCTTGGTCTTAGGCCAAGAAGACATCTCATATTACGGATTTGGGCCGAACTATGAGCCGAGGTGTTTGGGCTTCGCAAGTTGGACCTCGTCCTTGTTAGTTCGGTCGGAGACTGCTGCAGTTAGCTCGGTCTAAACAGACAAAACCGAGGTATCAGTGGGGGGAGAACCGAGCTAAATGATAGCTCTGCAAGGCGTCATTTCAGAGTCAAGACTGCTAGTGGTGCTTAAAGTATCACTATAGCGATCCTAGTTGTCCCTTTACTGTTCTGTTGTATTCCGGACTCGGTTCCGTGATGTTGGTGGTGGTATACCTTGTTGTCATCCTTTAATTCCACTTGATTGAGTTTTAAGATGTATTGGGCAGAGATGTTACAGGTTGATTAGGCTTTGGTTTCAATTCTTTATTGCCCAGTTTTTAGGAGGTCCGCTCGAGCGGGTCTTCTTGCGCTCGAGCGGAGATTGCACGCTCCCAGTTTTTCGTATCCCTACAAAACTTCTGCAGGTGTGATTTTTACACTCGAGCGGGTTTCTTTACGCTCGAGCGGGTACTTTGGCGCTCGAGCGGGTAGTACCTTTGGATGTAAGTTCTGGGAGGGGGAAATCTACGCTCGAGCGGACTGGTTTTCGAGCTCGAGCGGATGTACTTTATTCTTGTGTCTTGGCACTCGAGCGGGCCTTATTGCGCTTGAGCGGACCTAGTTTTTTGTTCTTGACGCTCGAGCATTGTGTTCTCCGCTCGAGCGGGAATGTCGTATATCAGTTGGCAGCTTGGCATTTTAAAATCACTTTTTACATTCTCTCTCTCTCTCTCTTACTTTCTAAAAAGACATTTCGAGAGTTCTTCTCTCTAGAAACTCCCTTCCCTCTAGGGTTTGATCTAGTTAGAGTGTTTCCTTTTCCTTCGGCCTTTGTAAAAGTTGGGTTAATCGTCGAGGGCTACACTTTGATCCGAGAATATTGAGTTTTGGAGCACGTTGAGTTTCTTCATCTCCTTCCCTTGAGCTCCGATTTTTGAGGTAGGGATTCCTACTCACTCTTATGATCTTTGACATAGATTTTTGGTTGTTTTGATAAAGTGTTGAAGTTGGGTAATTTTGGGACTTAGGGTTTCGAAATGTTAAAAGAGGGTTTTGTTATTTTGATTCCAAGAATGTGTATTATGAGTTTCAAAATAATGATATTGTTGTTGGTTGTTGAAATATAGACCATTGGGTCAATATGGGGAAATGGGGTAGAAAACCCTAATTAGTTGTATAAATTAATTGGTATGAATAATTTAGGAAAATTGGGGTTATATGGAATTGAGTTGGAAATAATGAAATTGACTCATTATATAGTAGAATAATGGAGTTGGATTTGTTAATCGCTCACTTTTGAAAACATTGATATTTTATCTGTTGGAGCTTTATTATCTGTTTAGAAATAACTGCTTGGGCTACCGGTGGAGGGTAGCTATGATTGTTGTAGACAATGCATGATGATTAGGCAAACTAAAACTAATCAATTGGATATGTCATAAGAGTATGACGGTTGATAGAATACATTAACGTTATGTATTGATTGATTGTGTATATGACCTTTGTGTATATACGTTGTGTGTGTGGGAGGGGATAGGGGATGTACTCCACGGTTTAGGGAAGATAGGGGATGGACCTCTAAACCGGATGTTGTTGGGGAGAGATAGGGAATGGACTCCACTGATACAGCTCATATGCTTGTCAGATAATGTGTTGATATAGCTCATATGCTTATCTTTGGAAGTGTTGATATAGCTATTATGCATATCTGTTGAAATGTGGATACAGCTAGTGTGCTTATCTGTTGAGATGTTAATACAACTAGTATGTTTTATCTTTGTAAAAATGGGAATGTTTATATGAGTCGCTGTCTCATATAAGTGGTTGGCCAGATTCTGAGCCATTGATGTAAATTGTGAAATTGATAAGAAATGGAAATTGAAATGAAACATGAACATGGTGGTCATGAAATGGAAATGTGTTATGAATTGGTTTAATGAAAATTGAACATTTATCAATTGCTAATGTCTTAGTCATTGTTCATACTGTGTTTAGCATATCTCTACTGGGCGTTGGCTCACCCTTTATGGGACATTATTTTCAGTACAGGTAGTATGTCACCTTCCGAGGATATAATTTGGCAGATGATGAGAGTTGAAGATCCTTTTTGTTTATTTTGTTTGTATTACATGTATATCAAGCCAAGGGCTTATTTTGTATAGAGTTAGTACTCTTCTTTTGTGTAACCAAGTGTTGACTTGGAAAGTTGTAAGCCCATAGGGCATTCGCTTTTGTTGTTAACATGTAATATAGTGTAAGAATTACTCTGATGAATAGAAATGGTTGGTTTCCTTTATATCAATGCATGTCTAAAGTGTTGGGTTTTATGTATTATTTGAGAGCGTTACAACTTGGTCTTATTATATGGCAGAGTCGAATACTTTGGGTACGTGGGAAGTGATTAGGATCACAATGGGTTTGTCTCGCTTGATAGAGACTTAGATGTAGTGTCATATGCCATGTGCTTAACTGATAGCATGCTTATGTGACTATGTGGGTATGGAATGTAGTTTCTAGGATGTTGATTGGATCCTTGGGTTTCTGGGAGTCTTGTTGGAAAAGTACTTGATCAATGCTGTTTCTAACCGGAACTTTAGTAACGCCTCGGGACTATCATTATCCGGAAATGAAATTCGTAAGTGCTTTTGTGTTTATGTGCTTACGTGGAGTGAATTACAGTTGTCCATGTATTGGGACGCGAGTGTTTAGTTTTGGCACATTTATGTGCTAACGTTCTTCGTTACCTTTATTAGGATGTTAGGATGAGGACGTGGTAGACGAGGCAGACGTGGTAGGCAAGGGATGCCTTTACCGGATGATATTCCGGCACAGCAGGAGGGGGTTGGCTAGGCTAATGTGGCCGAGCCAGCAGGTCAAAAGGCTATGGGTGCTTTAGCCCGAGGGATAGCCGATGCTTTGAGGGAGTTTGTGGGTATTTTCCGAGCTGAGGATCCAGTTCAGGCTCCAGTTCAGGCCCAGGTTGTTGAGGCAGGGCCTTCCTTCTTGAAGAGGGAATTCTTCCGGTCCAATTCGGACGAGTTTGTTGGGGATCCGAAGGAACCACTTAAGGCTAACGAGTGGTTGGAACAGATGGAGAAGACGTTCGAGATGCTTGGCATCGAGGACGGGGCTTTAAAGGTGACCTTGGTATCCTTCCAGCTGAAGGGAGATGCGGGTCAATGGTGGAAGTACGAGAAGGGCAGTGTTGGTGGTGCTTGAGAGGCGTTTGTGAATGCTTTTCAGGAGAAGTTTTTATCTTCAGCTGCTAGGGAGAAGCTAAGAGAGCAGTTTTGCCAGCTTAGACAGTAGGGCTTGTCAGTGGTCGAGTTTGAGACTACTTTTACTAGTCTCTCTAGGTTTGCACCTGAACTGGTGGCGTCCGAGGAACGCCGTTGTTTTGAGTTTGAGCGGAAGTTGAGGCGTGGACTCAAGTTGAGGGTTGGAGGGTCCTTTATCCGAGAGTACAGCTGTTTGGTTGATGCTGCTGCTCATATGGAGATTATGATGTAAGAGGAAGATGAGGGGCAGAGAGGTTCCAAGAGGAGCCAAGATGGTCAGGGTGACGGCAGGAGACAGAGGGGTTCTAACCCTCAGCAGTCTCAGGGTGGTTTGGCTAGATCAACCTTTCCAGTACCAAGCGTGGGCTCTGGAAGAGGTAGTCAGGGAGGCTTGACTAGTTTTGCGTGTGGCCAGCTGGGTCACAAATCTTCGATTTGCCCGCAAGAGGGAGGGGGTCAGCGAGCTGCTTCTTTTTCAGCTAGACCTCAGGGCCAGAGTCAGGGCAGGGGCCAGCCTTTGTCTTGCTATCA
>NW_021030462.1:30180-125214 GCF_004153795.1 Camellia sinensis | reverse complement strand
GGAATTTTTGGATCGATTTGTAGTCGTTTTCGTGGACGACATTCTTATCTATTTGCCTTCTGAGGAGGAGCACGAGGAACACTTGAGAGTGGTGCTTGAGTTACTTAGAGCCCATAGGCTGTATGCCAAGTTTGGAAAGTGTGAGTTCTGGCTAGGAGAGGTCAAATTCTTAGGCCATGTGGTATCCGAGGAAGGGGTGTCTGTTGATACATCCAAAATTGAGGCAGTGCAGGATTGGGCACAGTCTAAGAGTGTGTTTGAGATCTGCAGTTTTTTGGGATTAGCTAGGTATTACCGCCGGTTTGTGAAAGATTTCTCCAGGCTAGCTTCGCCGTTGACGAGATTGATGCGAAAAGGGGTCAAGTTTGTGTGGAGTGAGACTTGCGAAAAGTCGTTCCAAGAGTTGAAGGTTAGATTGACCACTGCTCCGGTTTTGATTATTCCAAAGAGAGAGTTAGGTTATGCGGTTTATTGTGATGCCTCACGAGAGGGTTTGGGTTGTGTGTTGATGCAAGAAGGGAAAGTGGTAGCTTATGGCTCACGTCAGTTGAAAATACACGAGAAGAATTACCCTACACACGACCTAGAGTTAGCAGCAGTAATCTTTGCCTTGAAGATTTAGAGGCACTACCTTTATGGTGAAAGGTTCGAGGTGTTCTCGGACCACAAGAGTTTGAAATATCTGTTTATACAGAGGGACTTGAATTTGAGGCAGATGAGATGGATGGAGTTCATTGAGGACTATGATTTTGAGTTGCACTATCACCCAGGAATGGCCAATGTTGTGGCCGATGCCCTTAGTAGGAAATCCATCAGTGATGTAGCTTGTGTAGCCATCCGGGAATGGGAGATGTTGGGTGCACTTGGCGAGTTTGACTTGCTTCTGAGTGAATCAACTGAGGCTGCGGCCTTGTTTTCTGTTGTTGCGCAGCCTACACTTGTGGCCCGAGTGTTAGAGGCACAGAGAGGTGACCTTGAGGTAGAATCCCTCCGAGAGAAGATCTCAAATGGGAAGGTTGAGAAGGGTTTGACGACGTATCCCGACCTGAGTGTGAGATACCGAGACCGTTTGTTTGTGCTAGAGTCTTGCCGAAAGGAAGTACTCCGAGAGTTCCATCATTCACGTCTTGCGGTGCATCCGGGAGGCACTAAGATGTATCAGGATTTGGGTCGCCAGTTTTGGTGGTAGGGTATGAAGAGAGATGTGGCTGTTTTCGTATCGAAGTGCCTTACTTGCCAGCAAGTGAAGGCCGAGCATCAGAGGCCAGCGGGTTTGTTGCAACCCTTGCCTATTGCTGAGTGGAAGTGGGAGCATGTCACTATGGACTTCATTGTAGGTCTTCCGAGGACTCAGCGGGATAGTGATGCCATTTGGGTAGTTATAGACCGGTTGACTAAGTCGGCGCACTTCATTCCTATGCGCGTGCGAGATTCGGTAGATCATCTCGCCGACTTGTATATCCGGGACATAGTGAGATTGCATGGGGTCCCAGTGACGATCGTCTCAGATAGAGATCCTCATTTTACTGCTAGGTTGTAGCAGAGTTTGCAGAGTGCCTTGGGTACTAGGTTGACCTTTAGTACAGCTTATCACCCTCAGATTGACGGGCAGTCTGAGCGTACTATTCAGATCCTTGAGGATATGCTTCGAGGTTGTGTCCTTGACTTTAGTGGGACTTGGGAGAGGCACTTGCCCTTGGTGGAGTTTGCCTACAACAACAGTTTTCAGTCTAGCATCGGTATGGCACCGTTTGAGGCCTTGTATGGTTGACCGTGTAGGTCTCCAGTGTGTTGGGCCGAGGTGGGTGATGCACCTTTGTTAGGTCCAGAGTTGGTTAGGGAGACGACGGAGAAAGTTGAGCTTATCCGTAGGAGACTTGTTACAGCCCAGAGTCGCCAAAAGAGTTATGCCGACCGTAGGAGGAGGACTTTGGCGTTTGAGGTAGGTGATCATGTCTTCTTGAAAGTATCTCTTAGGCGAGGTTTGATGAGGTTTGGGAAGAGTGGGAAGTTATCCCCTCGGTTTATTGGTCCCTTTGAGTTCCTTGAGAGGGTTGGCGAGGTTGCTTATCGTTTAGCCTTACCGCCGCAGTTGTCCAGAGTGCATGACGTGTTTCATGTGAGTATGGTTCGGAAGTATGAGCCAGATCCGTCCCACATGTTAGATTGGACCGACTTGGAGGTAGATGAGGATGCCTCGTATGAGGAGAGACCGGTTCGGGTCTTGGATAGGCGGGATCAAGTCCTGCGTGGCAAGACCATTCCTTTGGTGAAGTTTTTGTGGAAACATCATGGAGTGAAGGAAGCCACTTGGGAACGTGAGCTGGAAGTCCGCGAGAAATATCCGGAATTGTTTGTTGATATGTAACCATGTATTGATAATTTTGTAATATCGTTGAACTTTAAGAACATCATATGTGTCTTAAGTTGTAAAACATTGTGAATGTTTTTGGTTAATGGAAATTTGTTATAACATTGCATATGTTCAATGTATTGTGGAAATGCAGGCATGATGTTAATGTTGCATGTGTTACGAAATTGTGGAAAATGAGTTGAAATTGCTAAATTTCAAAAGAATGCATGTTGATAATGCAGGTTGTTATGAATAATGTGTTATGCCTCTTGAAAAGAGATGGGATTGACCGGTAATAGGTCGGGTTGTTTAATATTATGTTGTAACATTGTTGAAAATGGAGAAAACCTGTTTTTGAAAAACTTGTGTTTAATTTCGGGGACGAAATCCTTTAAGGGAGGGAGGTTACAGCGATCCCGGTTGTCCCTTTACTGTTCTGTTGTATTCCGGACTCGGTTCCGTGATGTTGGTGGTGGTATACCTTGTTGTCATCCTTTAATTCCACTTGATTGAGTTTTAGGATGTATTGGGCAGAGATGTTACAGGTTGGTTAGGCTTTGGTTTCAATTCTTTGTTGCCCAGTTTTTAGGAGGTCCGCTCGAGCGGGTCTTCTTGCGCTCGAGCGGAACGCTCCCAGTTTTTCGTGTCCCTGCAAAACTTCTGCAGGTGTGATTTTTACGCTCAAGCGGGTTTCTTTACGCTCGAGCGGTAGCGCTCGAGCGGGTACTTTGGCGCTCGAGTGGGTAGTACTTTTGGGTGTAAGTTCTGGGATGGGGAAATCTACGCTCGAGCGGACTGGTTTTCGCGTTCGAGCGGATGTACTTTATTCTTGTGTCTTGGCGCTCGAGCGGGCCTTATTGCGCTCGAGCGGACCTAGTTTTTTGTTCTTGACGCTCGAGCGTTGTGTTCTCCGCTCGAGCGGGAATGTCGTATATCAGTTGGCAGCTGGGCATTTTAAAATCACTTTTTACATTCTCTCTCTCTCTCTCTCTTACTTTCTAAAAAGACATTTTGCGAGTTCCTCTTTCTAGAAACTCTCTTCCCTCTAGGGTTTGATCTAGTTAGAGTGTTTCCTTTTCCTTCGGCCTTTGTAAAAGTTGGGTTGATCGTCGAGGGCTACACTTTGATCCGAGAATATTGAGTTTTGGAGCACGTTGAGTTTCTTCATCTTCTTTCTTTGAGTTCCGAATTTGAGGTAGGGATTCCTACTAACTCTTATGGTCTTTGACATAGATTTTTGGTTGTTTTGATAAAGTGTTGAAGTTGGGTAATTTTGGGACTTAGGGTTTCAAAATGTTGAAAGAGGGTTTTGTTATTTTGATTTCAAGAATGTGTATTTTGAGTTTCAAAATAATGATATTGTTGTTGGTTGTTGAAATATAGACCATTGAGTCAATATTGGGAAATGGGGTAGAAAACCCTAATTCTTTGAACAAATTAATTGGTATAATTAATTTGGGGAAAATTGTGGACTTATGGAATTGAGTTGGAAATAATGAAATTGGCTCATTATGTTGTGAAATGATGGAGTTGGATTTATAAATCGCTCACTTTTGAAAATATTGATATTTTATCTGTTGGAGCTTTTATTGTCTGTTTAGAAATAATTGCTTGGGCTACCGGTGGATGGTAGTTTTGATTGTTGTAGACAATGCATGATGATTAGGCAAACTAAAACTAATCAATTGGATATGTCATAGAGTATGACGGTTGATAGAATACATTAACGTTATGTATTGATTGATTGTGTATATGACCTTTGTGTATATACGTTGTGTGTGTGGGAGGAGATAGGGGATGTACTCCACGGTTTAGGGGAAGATAGGGGATGGACTTCTAAACTGGATGTTGTTTGGAAGGAGATAGGGGATGGACTCCACTGATACAGCTCATATGCTTGTCAGATAATGTGTTGATATAGCTCATATGCTTATCTTTGGAAGTGTTGATATAGCTATTATGCATATCTGTTGAAATATGGATACAGCTTGTGTGCTTATATGTTGAGATGTTGATACAACTAGTATGTTTATCTATTGTAAAAATGGGAAATGTTTAATATGAGTCGCTGTCTCATATAAGTGGTTGGCCAGGTTTTGAGCCATTGATGTAAATTGTGAAATTGATAAGAAATGGAAATTGAAATGAAACATGAACATGGTGGTCATGAAAATGGAAATGTGTTATGAATTGGTTTATGGAAATTGAACATTTATCAATTGCTAATGTCTTAGTCATTGCTCATACTGTGTTTAGCATATCTCTACTGGGCGTTGGCTCACCCTTTATGGGATATTATTTTCAGGTACATGTAGTATGCCACCTCCAAGGATATAATTTGGACGATGATGAGAGTTGAAGACTCCTTTTGTTTATTTTGTTTGTATTACATGTATATCAAACCAATGGTTTATTTTGTATAGAGTTAGTACTCTTCTTTTGTGTAACCAAGTGTTGACTTGGAAAGTTGTAAGCCCATAGGGCATTCGTTTTTGTTGTTAACGTGTAATACAGTGTAAGAATTACTCTGATGAATAGAAATGATTGATTTCTTTTATATCAATGCATGTTTAAAGTAATGGGTTTTATGTATTATTTTTGAGGGCATTACAATCATCGAGCCGAAATAACCTGGTTAACCATATTGTCAGCCGAGGTAAAGGAGGTAACATCAATGGCGAGGGCTGAGCTGTGTATAGCTCGGCAGGGTGGCATTCGATAGATTGGCTTTCGATCACACGGTCTGAATGGCAGGGGACCGAGATAAGGTAGTTCGGTCAGAAATGTATAACCAAGGTAAAGGATTCAGCCATCTCACTTGGCTCGCAGTGATGAGACTCCTAGTAGGACTTTGCTAAGGAGAGTTAGAGTCCTACTGAGATGGTGCAAACCATCTCATTTGGTTGGTAGTGAGTAGGAGTATAACTTCTAGGAGGACTCTGCTAAGCAGAGTAGAGTCCTACTAAGATTATGCAAAACCATCTCACTTGGTTGGTAGTGAGTAGGGTGTGTGATTCCTATGGGACTCCCATAGGGAAAGTTGGAATCCTACTAGGATTGTGCCAAAGTAAAGTCTATAAAAGCTTATGACCAGACCTTTGTACAGGTATCCCAATTCTTATTCTATAATACACAGAGCTTATTGTCTATTGTCTAGTTGCTGACTTAGGCATTGAAGGGGTTTCCGGCACACACCCGCCGGTTAGTTCATGTTTGTGTTTTCAGGTGGCAAAACAACGTTGTTCGGAGGAGTGCAAACTTGATCAACAGAATGATACGAGAAGATTATTTCGTGCTCGTACATTACACACTCTTTATGATAGACTTTTCACCACTTTTCTCAAAAAAGAAAATTTGATCATACTAAAAGACACAAATAAAATAATTAATGTGTAAATTACACTTATCTTTTCCTAATATTCCTTTTATAAAATTTAGCATTATTCTATTTTTTTCAACACACAAAAATGTGTTTCCATAAATGTGAGTTGTCTTGACAATTAATTTTTAAGCGTTAATAATTTTAAACAGAAAATTTGAACCACAATTTTGCTTTTTAATGAGAGAAGGTGGACATGATGTTAGATTTTTATTATACATCAGATATGTATGTTTAGAATTAAATGGTATTTTACACACACACAAACCACAACCCCCCCCCTCCCTAAAAAAAAAGTAGTATTAAGAATACAAAAGAAAAAAAATCAAAAATCGTAATGATTACCTATAGTAAATAATCATTGATAATCAAAATAACCTACTAACGCATATTTTGGAGAGTCATTTCGTTTTGAAAAAAGATTGGGAGTTCTAATAACTTTAATTGGTTTATGAGTCTTATGTGATGTAATATTTTAGCTTGAATTTTTTTTTTTTTCACATTATTAGTGCTCTTTTAAAATTCCCAAATTAGAGAGATGTATTATTTCTGTTTATTTTTTGTTTACTTATTAATTTTTTTTTAAATGTGTAAAAAGATAGAGAGATGGCGTGACCGAAATAAGCCAATAAAGATTCGTTTGGAAAGAACTTTTTTAGTATGATTTTTTTGTGTTTTTGGCTAATTTGCCGGGCTAAATTAGTTAGGAAGAAGTTTTTGATTTTTTTTCTTTTTTTAAGAAAAAAAAGTGAAATAATTATGATTTAAATATGATATTTTATTTTATTAATTTATTTAATTTATTTTATCTTTTTGTATTTTTTTAAAAAATTTTAATTCAAATCCAACTCATTTGTCGAACGACCAATAAGTTAATTTATTTTATTTTTTTTAAATTGTCAAAATAAACCTAAATCAATGCCATGCTTGGGTGGCACACAACACAACCTTCATGAGTGAGGAAGGTTAAAAAAAATTTTGCAAACGAAAGAAAAGCGCTTTTTTTTTTTCTTTCTTGGAAACTTTGGTGAAAGCCCAAAATTTTCTTTTTTTTGATTCAAATAAAAAAGTTTAGGAGGAGGGGAGGCTATCCCATTCCAGAGCCAGGGAAAGCGTTACGCAATATCGCCCATCAACAAAGGATGGCCGGCAACGGGACTCGAACCTAAGCCAAACGGGCGAAGGGAACAAGCCTTACCAACTAAACCAACCCTTGTTGGTGAAAGCCCAAAATTTTCATATATGAAGGACATAGACATAAATTTTGTCATACTAATGCCTAGCACATTACTGAAATATTTTCAGGGTCTAATGTCATGCCCCATTTTTATTACTCGGATTCCATTACCAAAACCATTATTATAAATTCAGTTTCAGAGATAGCATACAGAAACTCGTTATATTTACAAGGAATACATAAATAATAATTCTCTTATTTGAATATAAATTCAATACAACAGGAGTATATTCAAATAAATTGTCCAAAGGCTTACATCAAAAATAAATAAATAAACAAAATAAAAAAAAGATAAAGGGCTCAACCCTTTTACACAAATGGCATTCTGCCCGTAGATAAAAGGCCCCGTGGCCAACAGATAAAGAAGATCCACGACCTTGAAACACTTCTCCATGTTCACCTGAAAAAGATTAGTAACGTGAGATGAACATATAGTTCAATAGGGATCTCAACATGATCCTTAACAATAACAACCTATAGATAGCTATGATTATGAATGCTTAGTCTCATACTGTATAAGTAATGTGATGATTTATACGGAAATATATACATATAAGTACTTTTCTCAAAATCATTCATTTCACCATTCTTTCTTCTTATTACCTCTTACCAAGACTTATCTGACAGTAACAAAATTTCTAAAAGTACGAATTTCGCCAAAAACTTTTTACACTTTCTCATCATTTTTAGACTTGCACCTGATTTGACTTTTCAAAACACGTTCACGAATATTCGATATCTTTCACATTACTTACAATCTCAACACAATACTCATGTCTACTTCCCACACATTCATGCCCATGCAAGTATACCTTTAGTACGAAAGGAAACACAACAACCATCCAACAACTATCTACTTCTACAATTTAGACAATTTGGCCTTCCAAAAACCACAACCATCATAACACATAACATACTCAAATATACCGAAACAATAATAACAAATAAATTCCGCTCTACCTGTCTCTGGCACGGTAAGCCAATGATACATCACTCATGTCTACTTCCCACACATTCATGCCCATGCAAGTATACCTTTAGTACGAAAGGAAACACAACAACCATCCAACAACTATCTACTTCTACAATTTAGACAATTTGGCCTTCCAAAAACCACAACCATCATAACACATAACATACTCAAATATACTGAAACAATAATAACAAATAAATTCCGCTCTACCTGTCTCTAGCACGGTAAGCCAATGATACATCTTTTCACAATGAAATGCCAATTTACCAGACACCGGCTGGAAGGTAATGGTACCTCTGCCAATTCTCTAGGCGCTAGCTGGAAGGTAATGGTACTTCTCATTCTCAGTGCAGCCAATTCTCCAAGCACTAGCTGGAAGGTAATGGTACCTCTCATTCTTAGCGCATTACACATTTTCCAACCATCATATTATACAACAATCATAGAATACTCGAGTATACTACAGACACATAACCATTTCAACATTTACAATGTCATCCTCCACCGATGACCAAGGACAAAACCTCTAAGCAATATGTATTGAATGCACGAAATACAATCATCAAATTCTTATGAGGCATTAGGTCCAACAACAACAATGATGTTCCAAGGTTTTCAACTTTTACCAAGGTTCTTTCTTAATTTGCAAAAGGGTTACAATCACCTCTATATTTCCAAAGTCAATTTCTAAAATTTTCAATTCGCAATACACCAATTTCATATACATGTATATATACAATAAAAGAGACTTGTTTCATTCATTTATTTAACCAAAAACTCAACCCACGGATGACAAAGTCATAATCCGCTCAATTCCAACTCAACAAAGGCGTTGCCCAAAATTTCTAATCTCATGATTAACTCCTCACTAACACTTAATAAATTATCCTTCCTTTTTTAATATCCTCGCTAACACTTCATAAATTATCCATCCATTATATTCAAATATAATCAACCCAACATAAGGTAAATGTTAAAATCATAGGACCCGATTTAATCACAAATAAATTACCAAGTCATTAGTCAAATTCTTTGATTCACCACATGATTATCTCACCATTTCAACCATTTTCACCTATTAAGCATTACTACAAAAACAATTAGGGCTTTAATTCTCTCTACCCATAACATGTTGAACCATTTCCCCCAAATTAACCCAATCAACAATCATTTTTCTCAAATCTCAACCTTACACATCAACACTTAGATCTCTCTTTTTGATTTTCCAAAAAGATCCATAACAACATGGTTTTTATGCAATAGAATATATCACATGTCTATCTATAAAAGAGGTACTGAAAAAGATAAAAGAAATCCTTACCTCAAGAGAGAAGAGGAGAAAAACCCATAAATCAACTTTGCCGGAATTCGATCTCCACGGGTCAAGAGAGGCCCTCGCTATGCTCATCATTTTGATATAAGGGACTAGCACCAAAATCTCAATGAATTCTTGAGATCAAAAGAAAATGCAAGGTTTTGAAGGTTTGGGTAGAGAGAGATGAGAGAAAAAGAGAGAAAAGATTGTAGAGAGAGAGGTATAATTAGAAAATGAGAGGAGAATGGGCCAAAGACCAATACATAGCTGAAAAGCACAAAAAAAGAGGTAGAACATGTGTCTAGTCACACGTGTTGCGCCCTCTCCCACATGTGCGGAGCGACCTCTCGTACGTGCGGCTCTCACCCCTGCACGTGCAATCTCCCTTGCACCTCCTCTCTCGCACCTGCATATAATGCAGTGTTGCACACAGCCCTCCCTTTCTTCCCGCATGTGAGGCCTCACCTTCCGCACGTACGGCCCAAGGCCTTGCACGTGCGGCTCTGGCCTTCCTATCTGAAAAAACCTCAGCTTCTCTCCTGATACTCTGGAGTTAACCTCGCACTCTCCGGGACAAGTGAAAACTCGGAATTTGAAACAAACAAGGACGAAAATTTTAAAGAAAAGTTTTCAAAAACAACGAACTCAACTGTTAACTGGGCCACACTTTGGAATCCGACGTTTCAACGAAGGTAAATCAAACATAAGTCAAGGGAACAAGGCAAAATATGCATCGGTCATCACATCTAATTTCATATTTTAAATTTTAAAATATTTCTTTAATAAAATTATTAATTTTTAAACCATTTCGTTGAAATTTATCAAATAAGATATGTGTTGATAATAAAGTTCTACAGAAAAAAAATAGAGTAAAATTTTATTATCCATGTTAACATTAACAAACTTGACAAGTTGCTAACAAAATTATAAAATTAATTCTGAACATTCCTAAATATGTCTGTCATGTATATAAAACAGTTTTCAAAATATTAATTTCAATGGTTAGATAAAAATTTATTAAGAAAAAAACTACATATAATGAAACGTATGCTATTGATGGCAAAATTTCACTCTATTCAAAATAAAATTTTACTTTACTCACATGTCATGTAGCATGACTAGTAAAAATGGATAATGAACTTGGAGAGAGATGACAACCAAAGAATTACAAAGTCAAGATAGCCAAATCCAAATGAGTTGTATGGGAATTTTTTTGAACTTTTTATTTTTAGTGATTTTTTTTAAATTATATCAAAAATTTTTATTTTTTTTTGTATATTTTTTTGTAGACGAATCTAAAGAGTAAAAAAAATAAGTTAAAAAGCTAAAAAAAGTCAAAAAATAGTTCCTTTTTTTTTTTGTTTTTAAAATTTTTTAGATTTGTCTCGTCATATTTAGTCTAAATTTTTTTGAAATTTTTAAAAAGCAATTCACTAAAAGCAAAAATTAGCCAACAAAAAAAATTAAACCCTAAACACTCGCTTAACCACATATTCTCCATCTTTAGGAGCTTCCCCATAAATCCTACCCTCTTCATGAATTCTTATAAACCCATACTTATTCATCATGTGATGAAGTACCAGTTCCATTGCTTTAGTATGGATAGCAACAAGTGAGCTAGATGTTGTTGCATAGACACGTTTTAATGTGTAATCTAAGCCAAGAACCATCATTAATTTGAGGATATGGAGTGGTGTTAATGATAACAAGGCCACTATATGTGGCAATGATGAGTCATTGAAAGGAGATTGAGAACTTGAACTGTTGAAAACATATGGATTAATTTGTGATGTAAGGGCAAATCAGTCATAAAAAAATATGAAAGTGTGGAGCGCGGACTTAAAGTGTACGAAATTTTAAAAATTGAGGGACTAATGTATTAAAATCTATTGCAATGTTCTACTCTAATAATAAAACGGTTTGAAGGGACTTTTCACCAAATTTGCCTTTGTTTTCTTTTTGATTGTGTCTGAAAAAATAATAGGACTTGCTATAAAATTGGTGTAAAACGCTTCCAATGTTTTTCTTGGAAAAATTATTGTATGCTCATGAAACAACACCCCAACTGCTGAGGAGCCACAGGTTTTAACCAAACCAAATACCTTCTCTTGTTATTTGTTTATATATTATTTTATTTTTAGTGATGATGACAATAATATAAGGTTATGTTTAATTGGGGGTTTGGGAGGGAGTATTGGATTATTAATTTGTGAGATTCGTCAAATCTATGTTTGTGCATGACAAAATGTCATGGGAGTAGCAATCTCGTAGGAGTATGAATCTCCTCCCATGGTGGGATTAACATTCTAATGGGAGGGTTGGGATAAGGGGTAATTCTATTTCCACACATTAATTTCTCTCTGTACACACTTAATGAATACTTTCTCAATACACACATTATAAAAATATAACTTCTCAGTACACATCTCTATATTCTACTGTTACCCTCATTTTCAATTTTAAAACCCTAAGACTATGTTTGGTTTTTATTTTTGAATTAATTTTTTGAAATTTTTATGAGAAAAAAATAAATTAATTTGACAAAAATAAATACCAATTTTTTTTTAAATTTTTAAATTTTTTTTGTCCCCTAAAAAGATGAAACCATATTGAAATAAGAAGTTTTTTTAATTTATTTTTGAAAACATATTCTCAAACTATACTAAACAGAGTCTATTTTTTATTTTTTATTTTTCCATTCATCCACTCATCTTTTATTGTTGTTGCCGCCACTTTCAATCCTCCATCGCCACCACCATCTCTACTTTTAGCTCATCTCCCTCCACCCTGGACCTCCACAGTCAACTTTGAGTGATTCATGGTGAGAGACTTATGGGAGTATATGGTTCATGGCAGAAAATGATTGTATGCGGATAAGAAAAGAGGCAACGGGAGGGGATGGCGGATGAGAGAGGTGACGTTGGCGATAAAGGATGGTTGTGGCGTTTTAGAAATAGGATTTGAGTATAAGAAGATGAGGGTATTATGATATTTTTATTCTAAGAAAAAATTGTATTAATGAAAATTTTCATTAAGTATGTGAACCAAGTGGAATTAGTATGTGGAAATAGAATTACCTTTGGAATAGCTAATTCCCTCACATAAATTCATGGTTCAATTACTATTTTGCCCTCTACTTTACAAAATCAACAAAATTATATTATATGTGATGAGGGTTTTTAGGTAATTTTATAAATTTAGTCCTAACAAACTAATACCATTGCACTAGTATACAAACAAAAACACTTTATCTTATATCTCCAACTAAGTACCACCACACTAATAATCTCCTCGCATAATCTTACCATACTTATAATCTCATCAAATCTAACCTGCCAAACAAACGAAACCTAAATCTTCCCCCCACAGGGCCATATTAGACCCATCTCTACAAACTAAACCCTGAATGCTTGTAATAACCAACAAATCATAAGTATCGATTAAGTTCGAAAGACACTAACAAGAATCGAACTCAAGATATTTGGATTTACAGTTCATCCAAGAGACCAATTGCTTTGTTACTAACCGTCAAATACAGTAACAATACTGCCTAAAAAAAGTCATCAAGTATGATTAAATCCAATTTGTTATTATTGGTAGGCACAATTGATAATTGAAGATACAATTATGATAGAGGAAGGTGATTTATTAACTGAATTATTGGTGTACATGATCCAACACTAACCAAACAGGGTTCATTCATCTTCCTGGAATTGGATCCATTATTGAAGCAGGTTTTGTCATTGAGCCCACATTTGGTACTTTCCCCTATCTCCATGGCTTTTTGTGTAATAAAGGAATTTTGGCTCAAGTAGGGCCCTGTTTGTTGTGATCCTAAAACCAAGCCTTATGATTGGGAAATTTGCTTTGAAAAGAGCATCTTTATAAAAAATGAACTTTTTTCTTTTCCTTTTCAATGTCAACTTTCCAATCATCACAATTAGCTCAAGTTATTCAACGTTATCTATCCCGTGTAATTCCGTTTTGAACATAAAAAAATAAAAAAAAATATTTATAGAAAGAAGTAAGAATGTAAGCTAGAATCAAATCCAAACGGAGAAATTTGAACTCATCAATACCTCCCTTAAGCTAAATTCTAATATCATGTTTAATAAAAAAAAAAAATTCTAAAAGTTTAAGTTTTTAAAAATCTTCGACAAGAAACAAATGAGATTTTAGGCTGAAAAAGTTAATAATTAATTATGAGCACCCACTAATTGTTGGAAGAAAAAAAGAAAGAAAGAAAGAAAGTAGAGTAATATAGTACTTGTGAATGGTATCTCTACGAGAGATTAGTGAGATGATGCGTCTTATTATGCACCTGCAATAGAAATTCAAAGTCAGAGATCACCCTGACCTGGTTTAGTCTGAAGGATCTTTTAGCGATCAAGTCAGTACTTTGGTCAGACATGGTTATATACGAAAAATAGTAATGAAAAAGGAGTTTTGTGTGGTTTTTCTATATTTTTATCCCCCTTTGCCTATTTACTCGATTCCCTTTTATAATCGATCGGCACATTGTTGTTGATCATATGATTTTTTTTGATCGGACAATCAGTCTTTTGTCAAGGACTAATTTGATAGTGGTCGACTTGTAATTGTTATTGATCGTTAGATTTCTATCGATTAAACAATCGGCCTTTTGTCAAAGACAGTGGCCAACTTGCTTTTATTATTGGTCATTAGATCTTTGTTGATCGGACAAATATCCTTCTATAAGAGGTCATTTCGGTAGTGGCCAACTTGCAATTGATGTTGATCGTTAAATCTACCCTGATTGACAAGTTATCCTTCTGTCAGGGGTCAATTGTGATTTGAGTCCGATTGCGTTCGATATGCCCGGTCAGATTGGTCAACTCCTTCAATTTTGGGCCTGATTCATTTGGGCTTATGTTTCTCTTGGGCTGGAATTTCACTCTCCACAGTTTCACCAGGCCTCCACAACTACAAAGCACAGGCAAATTTATGACTCTAACCTTTTTGGGGGGGAAATGTACGTGTAATATTTAACCCCGATTGACAGGTTATCCTTCAGTCAGGGGTCAATTGAGATTTGAGTCCAATTGTGTTCGATATGCCCGGTCAGATTGGTCAACTCCTTCAATTTTGGGCCTGATTCATTTGGGCCTATGTTTCTCTTGGGCTGGAATTTCACTCTCTATAGTTTCACCAGGCCTCCACCACTACAAAGCACAGGCAAATTTATGACTCTAACCTTTTGGGGGAGGAAATGTACGTGTAATTAAGAGGTTATTTGGGATAATCTAAATAAGTATAATTTTTAATTTTTTAGGAAAAGATGTATAAAAAAATAGAGAAGTGATTTGACCTAAAACAAAAAATATATATACATATATATAAAAAGTATACTTATTACCTCAAACCAATCCTAAATTTTTTGTAACAAATGCATAATATACAATGTCAATTTCTATCAACACAAAATGAGAAGAATATTATAAAAATATATATCACTAGATGTTTCTATTCACTATATATAATTACAAAAATATAATCAAAATACAATACCATATATTCTCGAGCATACATATCAATTTTTACAAATATATATATATATATATATATTGCTCTATCTATCTACTAAACTTGCCTTCAATACTCTTTTATAATACAAAACGCATCTATGATATATCAAAATCTCGAGCACTTGTCTTTCTCAATATATGCAACCCAGTAATTTGATGTCTGCAATATTATCTTTGAGCGTTTGGTGTTGGAATATGGAGATTCCAGAGCATGATTTTGGAGCAACCCTTTGCTGGGATTCCTATCAACTTTGTCTCCTCTTCAAGAACTTCTTTCTTCACAAATTTAATTGTATTCTGTACGATAATTAAGTATAAGATGAAAAAATAAAACTGACATCAATTAGTGTACAATTTTGAGTAATAATATACAAACTGAAATTATATACCGAATGATGTGATAAAATTATAGATGTATTTTGCTTTAAAATGAAAAAAAAAAAAATGTTTTGGAAAGATAGTTAAAAATTGACTTCTTTTTTTTTTTTTTTTTTTTTTTTACTTTTTTAGCTTTTTTTTACTGATTTATCTCAGAGGTGATGTGACCCAAAATGAATTAAAAAATGACTAATGACTTTTAATCCATCTTTCCAAATAGCTCCTAAGATGCTTTTTAATATCAAAATTGTCACTAACGTAAAGACTGAGTGATACATGTTATGCTGGTGTATTATTTGTTACATTAAATATAATTTATTAAAATGATTAAAATTAATAAAATATAAAGTAAATAAATAGTAAAATGAGAGAGTATGAAAGTTTGTCCTTAGATGGTAACTACTAAAATATATTTTAAATTTTTTTCATTAACGATCAATCAACTTGGTTTGATATTTGTTGCGATTACTTCAACTATTTTCTATCATACACTTTGCTAATTTATAAAGAGTTTTAAATTATAAAATGTCAGAGTTTGACCAAAACAAAATACAAAATTCAAATAATCAGTTGAAAACACATCTTAAAGTTAATGCAATGGAAATCCAGCTGCATTATTGAAAGCACATTTAGGCATATATATAATGGGAAAGATTATGGTACACATTTTTTAAAGAGTGTATACTTTATATACCTTATAATTAAAGAAAAAATGACATAATTTTATATTTTTTGAATCATAACTAAAACAAAAAAAAGTTATAATCAAACAATATATGAGACCTAACAAAATATCTCATGAGTCATAACTAAAAAAAATTTAATTATAATTTAAAGTTGCATATAATAGATAGTGTATATAATAAAATTTTCCATATATACTATAATATCTATCCATATTAAAATTTTCCATATATATACTATAATATCTATCCATATTAATAAAGAGGGATGCCCCACTCTTCGTTCGTCCCTTTAAAATGACCATTTTACTCTTTTTTTTGTTTTTTTGCCCTTGTTTGCTTTTTTTCTTTTTTTGGGTTTAGCCCTTATGTTATGTGTTACCATTATGTATTGTTGTTTTGATCGAAAATTCTATGGTATACACCATTTTAAGGGTGTGTATTATATATATATATATATATATATATATTTTTATATGTTTTTGTAATATATGTCGTATGTATTTTTATGGTGAGGGTTGGGCTTCCCTTCAGTTTGTGATCGAATTGGAGAGTATTATTGGACCTGTGTGGGCCCATCACGGGGCCCGTTTTGATAATCTGAACTGTTCAATGTGTAGAACTCGTCGAGTACTATATGGTTGTTATAAATCACGTTGATCGGATATCGATAGCTATCTCATCGGATCAGTTTTTGTTAACCGTTTATTTTTTCACTGTCTATTTTTTTTATTATACAAAACTGATTTGATCACATAGCTATTGATATCTGATCAACGTGATGTTTTAATACTCGACGAGTTCTATATATTGAACGGTTCAGATTATCAAAACGGGACTCATGGTCTGCCTCTACGAACCTAATAGTACCAGTCCGTATCGGACTGGAGGGAAGCCAACCCCTTATGGTAAATGTTACATTTTTCCTTGTAAGAGTTATGACAATTTGTGATTCATACATGAAGTTACGCATCTTTATGGTAATATTATGCATTTTGTAGTATTGTTACACATTTTATGATTAGAAAATGTTTAGATTAAAAAAATATGTAACATTATAAAAAAAACACGTAACACTATCATAAAATGAGTTCCTTCATTTTTTAATTACAAATTGTTGTAACAATTACCAAAAAATACATAATATTTACTATAAAATACATAACATTTACCACAAAAATATATAACAAAGTGCATATGGTACCCATAGCATTACCTTATTTTAATTGATAGATATGTTGAGAAAATTTGTTAAAATTCATTCAATATTATTTATACTATAAATTTCCAAATTAAATATCATAACTATCTATCAATATATATAAATCCGTTTGATTGTAGTATTATTTTTTTATTCATAAGATAAAATACGATGAGATTATTCATAGGATTGTAAAGGATAAAATTGATATTTACACGATGAGATTAGATATGATATGACGAGATAATTGATAAGATTGTAAGAATAAAGTTATACTATGAAATTAGGTGAAATGACAAATTAAGAGATAAAATACGATGAGATTATTGATAGGATTGCAAGGATAATGTTATATTGTGAGATTAAATATATGATGAGGTCATATATAAGGTTATGAAAGATAATAAATAATTGAATAGAATGAGTGAGCTATTATATTTGATTAGGATGAAATAAAAAAATAATTATTTTTTAGTGTTGAATAAAAAAATTATATGGAAACTACATATGATATTATTTACTCCCCTTATTTTTTTCCTATTGAATTCTTCATAACAATATTAAAATTATCTAAAATTTAGTGCCATGCAAAAACAAACACTGAATTAGATTATCTTGTGGAAATTATTTATTCCTCTCATCCATCTCATCTCCCTTATCTCACAATCAAACACCATATTAATAAGAAAAAATTATGAGTCAGTGGTAATTTTTAAAAATCATTACACATAAATACAAAAATTATAAATTTTATTATGAATATTTACAATGTTTATAACTTTTTCTAATTAATTTTTCTAACTTCCATTATTTGCCCTATTAATATTTCGATAAATCCCACATATTCCCTTTTCAATCAATTCCATCTTAATACTTCAATCAAACATGTGCATAAAGCATGCATGCTCCTCTCATTGTTTCCTTTGTCCATTATGAAAAATCATTTTCCGCCTCCTTGAATGTATACGTTGTGGACTGTTTGCCATTGAGACCACACATTTTTTTGTCACAAAGAAAATTATATTTTTTTTTATACATATAGGTATTTAGAATTGAATATATAAATTATTTTCAAAATATGTGTTTTGTGTCATTTTGATCATAATATTTTAAATATGTCAATTTAGTCATAATATTTTAAATGAATATAAAGACCATTTAATAACAAAATTAATAGTCTAATATTGAGAACTAATTAAACTAAAAGAAATCATATATTTCAAGGACTATTTTTATTCATATAATTATTATTATTTTGTATGATAAGTATTTTTTTTTTTTTTGAAAAATAAGCTTTTGTAGTAATTATTTAAAAATGTGTTTTTGTTTTTGTTTTTGTTTTTGGCGAAGTCTTACCTTTTACACAATTTTTAATGTTTTAAAATAGGATTAAGAATTTTATTTTTTATTTTTTAGTACTGTTAAAACGAATTATATTAATAAAATAAAAAATATATAAGTTCACGACAACAAAAAGTCAATATCAAAAGGAAAGTGACTAGACCCAGCATCATCAAATTTAGAGTAAAAAACAAAGGCAACAACATCAATCGAAATGGTTGTTAGAACGAACACTTTCAAAGACGTAAATAAAAAAGAAGAGAGGAGTCTGAAGCACTGCCAACACCCTACAAAGCAATCACATTTAGATGAACACAAGTGGAACAATCTCTAAATGTGATGTTAAAGGAACTTTAAATTTAAATTTAAATTTAAATTAAAATACATGTCAAAATTAGATCATTTTAACATTGTTTAGACTTATAGTTCTCTAAAAATATAGAGGCAAAATTCAAAGATAACCCAATGGGCGATGGTTAAGATTGAAATTGTATAAAAGATGTATGAAAATGTATATAAAATAAGAAATATATAATGAAAATATGTTAAATGTGCATTGAAATTGTAATTTTTGTAATTATTATTTGAAAATTAACAAGCATTCATTGAGCAGTGAATACCGTCACCCAAATATAAATTACATATATATATATATATTAAATAAGTCATCAATATAAATATTATGACCTATTATAGAAACTAATTATATTTAAACAAGAAATTCCATTTGAAATATTTTATTTGTATATATTATTTTGATTTATGAAATAAAATAAGAGGTGTTTTGGAAAGATGGTAAAAAGTTAGTTTTTGACTTTTTACCAAGTTTTTTTGATTTTTATAGAAAGTGATTTAGAAAGTTGATAAAAAATTAATTTTGATTTTTTTGATTAAAATTTATTTATGATGTCATATCACAATTAAATGACCAAAATACGCCTATCCAATTTGATAAATTTACATTTTTCATCTATGTATAACACTTAGGGCTGGTTTGGCATAGACTATATAATCCATCTTTTTATCTTTTTTTCATCACATCACCTCTCTACTTTTCTGCACATCTTTTCGTAAAAAGACAAAAAGTATACTTTTTTAGAACATCCCAAACCAACCCTAAATAACATGAAGGTATAATGATAATTTCACATGTAACTTTTTTTGACTTCTCAAATGACTTTTGCTGAAAAAGTCAATCAAACTTTTTATCCCCAAACTGCAAAACGCAGCTTTTAATCTTGGTTTCCAAATGAGCACTAAATATAAAAATTAAAATTAATTATACTAGCGTGCGTGGCACGCCGCTTTGTCACTAGGAATATATGAAATGTTTGGTCAAAGGGAAAATGAAAAACATCTTGAACATGTTTCCTGGATTCAATTCAACATTGCAATGTGAACAGGATTTCTCACTGAAAGATTAAAGACAATTGGAAAAGCAAACAAGTAAATGATAATTCTAGTGAGATCTACGGTGGTAAAAGACCTAAATAGCTTAATTTGATTCATGTTTAATTAGTTAAAAATTCGTTCAGACTCAATTTGTTAAATAAATTAATTAATTTGAGACTAAGTAAATAAATTAATTTGGGACAAATCTTAGATTATTAAAATTTTTAAACTAAACTTAAACAATTAATTGCTTATTGGATTTAGTTCAATTAGCCTAAAACTATATGAATAAACTAAACTATTTGAGTTCGGCTAAAAAAAAACTCGTGTAAAATCAACTTGAATGTTTAATGAATCAAGTTTGAACAAATTTTGAAATTCTTTAAAGTTTTCAAACAAAACTTGAACAATTCGGCTCGTTTATCACCCATAGTCTCCGGAAATGTCACAGGACGATTGTGAACAATTTTATCACATAATCGCATTTGTCATTAAAAATAGATAGTATATTTTCAAAAATACAATTATCATCTACTTTTTTGGAGACAAATGTGATAAATTGAACATACTATAATTATCAAATTGATCAATTTTTTTTATGGATGATATTCATAAAAAATTTTACAAAATAAATAATTCGGACTATCAAAATAGGACTTGTATCTATGACTGAAGGAAGTCCAACTCTATTAAAATGGTTAACAAGAGGCAATTAACTAGCATATTTTGGAGTTAGCTCTTAGGCATCAATTGTTATGTTGGATATACCTGTGATGTGTCTTGGACAGAAGATGAGCGACCCCATCTTTCAGGGTCCCACAGGATTGAACTGTTGAATGCAAAGCTAGAAATATGAACTGGTGAACTTGTATCTGTTAAATTGTTCATATTACTCAGATGCCATCCTACAACTTCTGAAGAATCACATACAGGTCCTTCAATCATCACCATCTTCTTATTTGCAGATAGCATTGCCATTGGCCATGTCCCAAACACCCTACAAATTTGCTTTCCAATTTCATAATTAAATGCTTTAAGAAATAAAGGGTATTGCAATTCTAGTTTAGAAATTAGATCTATTTTTCAAATAACAATCAATTAAAATATTTAAGATAACTCTCTTTTTCTCTCATATCTTCTTTATTATTAACTAATAAACTAGGTCTAAAAAATTAACTTGTACTGTATATCATTTTCTAAAAAATTGACTTGTATATCATTTTCTTCTCTTAAAAATTTAAAATTATAGATTACTTATTGTGTATTGATGGGGATAAAATATCAGTTGAAGATACATTAAATAACAATATTACATATTTTAATTTATCATTCCTAAATGACCCCTAATAATGTGACACTGAGGTTAGATCCTACATAATGTTTGATAAATCAAAATTTGATATTTGTCAAACACATCATTAAAAATAATTTTTATAAGTAACAAATTAGATATCTCAAATATTTTTCTACTTCAAATCCTACTCAATTAAGCTTCAACTAAAGAGCCAAATGTTTGGTCTTATGCCAGATTTGTATAGTAAAATGAGTGTCAATTTATATATATATATATATATATTCTATGAGACTCACAATAAAGAAAAATATTTGATCTATACAAAAACATTCTTCTGGAATTGTCTAAATGGATATCTGATGTGTAAGATAATTCGGACAATTAAAATACATTCATTTTGACAATTCAAACATAAATAAATTCAGTAGATATAGTAATACTCCGCAATAAATTAGATTTTTATAAAAATTTGACATGTGACTAACAAAAACTTAACATCTTGACATATCAAGTGAACTAATTTCTTTTAGAGGGTCAAATTTACATATCATTTAAAAAAATAATTTAACTAAATTAATTTTAAAGGTATACTAAAATATACTCGGAAAGAGACAACCGTTAAAAAAAAAAAAAAAAAAAAACACACACACACTTTTGTCTTGAAGCACCTGAAAAGGTAAAATATTTTAAATAAAACCTGCTCCACTTTTAGAGTGGACATGACCTAGAAAACCTAATAGTACCAGTCCGTATCGGACTGGAGGGAAGCCAACCTTACATCATCTTATTTAAGTCACATCACCTCTCTAACACATCACTTCAAACCCAACCCAAACCCAATTTATATTTCATAAAAAGTCAAAAAGTACACTTATTTAGATCATCCCAAACAACCCCTATAGAGTGGACATGACCTACAAAACAGAACTAAAACCTAAGTCATCAGACCAATTGTCATTTTCAACGGTTAAATGAGTGAGACATGTAGAAGATGTTTAAGACATCTAGAAGATGTTTAATGTGAAAAAGTGGGAAAATTAGAACAATGACAGAGAAGGTTAGGTAGCGTTTGCTACGTTTTTTATTTATATTTATAAATTTTTTATAAATTAATTTTTGTTTATTTTTTTAAAAATATAAATTATAAATGCATTTGATTTGGACAAAATATTTAAAAAATTTTAAAAATATAAATTTAAAAATATATTTATTCAGGCTTAAAATATTTATATTTATTTTTTATTACTTATGACAATGGGATCATACACATTATAATTGAAAAAAAAAAGGCAAATTACATATACCTCCCTTGAGGTTTGGTCAAATTACAGATATTCCCTGAGATTTCGAAAATTACATCCCCTTAAGGTTTGTATTTTCATAACAATTTGTCCCCTGAGGTTTAAATTTCATAACAAATTACCTCCTAATTTGTTATGCAAATATAACATTTAGGGAAAAATTTGTAATTTCTCAAACCTCAGGGGGTATTTGTAATTTAGCCAAATCTCGAGGGGTATATGTAATTTGCCAAAAAAAAATTTGTTAGTAAAATTTTTAAATTTCTATTTAAAAGCCAATGTAAACTCATTTTTTGAGTTTACATTTTTTCCTCAAATTTATAAACTGAGACAACCATTTATAAACTAAAAAAATTATCAAACAAATTTTTATGACAACTTTTTAAATTTTTGTAAATATAAATTAAAAATTAAAAATGAAATAATTACCAAACAAGTTCTTAATATTTGAGTTTTAAAGAGAGTTTTACATATTTGATAAGGAAAAAAAACAAAAAAATCAAACACTTAGGTACATACATTACATAATAGGTGGATTCCATCCATTTAGAGCTCTTCTAAAGCTCTCTTTCTAAAACTCTCAATCATTTTTGGTGATCTTCGGCCAAATTTGTATTGTGACTTAGGGAATGTTTATTATTTTAGTTAAAGAGATTGGTTTCGTTCTAGTCCTTTGTCGGATTGGAGAAGTACTATTGAGTTTATTGAGTTTACTTTTTGGTTTCGTTTTTGATAATTCGAATTGTTCATATTTTAAAATTCGTCGAGCATATTAGTTTTGTAAAAATTGAGTCGATCGGATAACGAAAATTAGGTATGTTTGGTTTGTGTTTGAGAGATGTGTTTTAGAGATAAAAAATACGAAAAGTTGTTTGGTTTGGTTTTTTTCAAAAAGATGTTTTGGAAAATTATTTTGAGAGAGAGTTTTGGAAAAAGTGATTGATTTGATGTGTGTGAGAGAGAGATTTGTTTGGAAAATTTGTTTGGTTTACAAGTTTTGAGAAATTTTTTTGGGAAAATTTGTTTGGTTTGATTACTTTTAAAAACTTATTTGTAGAGAAAATTTCCCAAAAAATTTTCAGAAATACAAACCAAACGAACCCGTATTCGGATAAGTTCGTATAAAAAAAAGTAGACAGTGAGAAAATAAATGGTTTATATAAAATTGATCTCAATACGCGACTGTCGTTATCTAATCGACTCGATCTTTTACAGGGATGATATACTTGACAATTTTTAAAATGTGAATGATTCGGATCACTAAAGTATGGCTCAAAAGTGGGCCCACTAAGCCCAACAGTATCTCTCTAGTCCTCCTCTAAGCCCAACAGTACCTCTCCAGTCTGATGAAGGACTGGAGAGAAACCAATCTCTTTAATTAAAATGTTAAAATTTTAAGAAACAACTTAACAAATGTCAAATAATAAATAGTATAAAACATTAGTCCAAAATTAACAAATAATCTCTCTAAAAAACAGGTTGTGTGCATTAGAGAAATACAAAAATAGGCGAATTTATTTAGTCACTAGAAATTCCAACTTTTGGAAGACTTGTTTGTTAGGGCTCAAAATTATTAGCTGTAAATTTAAAAGGAAAATAATATATAAATCTATTTTTTAGAGAAATTCTAAGTAAGTGATATAATTGGTTGATAATTAATAAGAAATGTGAGAGAGTAGATATCCTAATTTAAAATTATCCAAACACTAAGGCCTCGTTTGGGAAGTGGCTATTTTAGTAGGCTATTTGGCTTTTTGACTATTTTAGTAGGTTATTTTAGTTTTGTGTTTGGGAAGTTGGGTTAAATTTTTATTTGAGTTGGTGTATTAAAAAATGTGTTGAAAAGGTGTTTGTAATTAAAGTGACCATTTTATCCCTGCAATTATATATTTTTTAATTTCCGATTGAGGGGCAAAATGGTAATTGAGCTGTTGATGTAACATTTCCGGTTGTGACAGCCTACACTGTCCAGCAGTCAGCCTATATTTTATTTTATTTTATTTTTTTTTTGGAAAATCAAGAAAAAGTTGCTACAGTGTAGCTTTTGGGCTGATTTTCAAAATTAGGCTATAATAGCCGGGAAGTCATGTTCCCAAACAGGCCCTAAATTTGACTTCAAAATTCCCTCCCAAATGGCCTGCAATCTATCTTCTCTATAAAAACCTCTTCATTTTCAATTTTTCCTCTATGTTTTTCCCTAGTAAACTATGAAGAATTATAAACTATATTACTTTGCTACTTCTATCATAAAGATTATCATAGCAAAAAAAGATAAAGAACACGTACTCAATGGCTCTGATCTCATCGAAGAAGCTCAAATCATAAACATTGGAGAGCCCGGCAAAGTGAACGATCCCACTTAGCCTATGGTGCTCGATGTGATTCAACGCAAGGTTCCTTTGATGATCCATTTCCGCTTCAAAATCAGTAAAATTCTCTTTGAACACCAAATGACGGTACATAATACCCGTTTTTCTAAGTATTTCAGAAACTCGAGCTGAATTAGACTTTTGCTCCACAACCATCCACAATAATGGTGGAGGAACTAATCTCAATGTGTTTGTTAGCCTCCTTAGATGGACCGCTCTAAGGCGATCCTTCACACTAGTCGGTGTGACAACAATTATGAGCCTATTGGGGATCAACTCGACTTTTTCCAAATTTGTTAATCTCTCATGCTCGAATTCAAACTCAGACTCAAACTCAAACTCAAACTCAGACTTTGACTTTGACTTTGTTGGTATTGCCACAATAGGAGTTTCATCTAACAAACTTGTGTTGAAACTGTCACTCTGTGTTCTTGCTTGGCTCGGACTCAAACTCAGACTCAGACTTTGTGGTGAAAATGCTGATCTATTCGATGCGACAACAGGTCTAGAAAAAAGTGACTTACCCGTTGGGGCGAAGCCGGTGAAGAATCCCATAACAAAACACAAGAAGAAGTGGAATATAGCTTTATTGTATAATTGGACCTTTTTCTTGGATCTTTCCACTGTACCCATATCGATGACCGGAAAAGTTGTCGGAATCTGACTTTTCCGGCAGCTATGGATGAACTTGAATGAAGATAAATAAGTTGGAAGGGAACTAGAAAAGTAGAAGACTAAGGTGACATATGATTGGCATTGGTGAACTTTATAGTTTAGCTGTTTTTTGGGGTTTTGAGATATTTGAGAGGTTGAGGCATTGCTTCACAAAGTCATCACTTGAAGCTAAAGAAAAGATGGGCAAGTGAAGTAATATATAAAGAATGAAAATGAGGACCTGAGTTGCTATCTGCACCAAATAGTTGTTGAGATACAAACTCATCAACTGCAATGCACTATTAAATAAAATAAAAATAAAAATAAAAATAAAATATTTACTTTACTTACTTTGGTTTATTTCATGTGCAAACCACCCATTATCATTTGGAACAAATTATATAATCTCTTATGATTTGTGAATTGAAATGCACTGACATGCATTTTGTTCAAGTTGACAGTAAATATGAAACACGTGTTAAGCCATAAAGGGTTATGTGCTCATTTCTAAATGTTAAGGAATAAATTGCACATGGAATAAAACACGTGGAGTTAAAGTTACTTTCCAAAAAAATGACAATATATTTGTAATTTACATAATGAAATTACTTATATATAGTTTAGTCCTTTTTTTTTAAGTCGTTAACATGCCTAGCAGTGCTCTTTAATCTACAAATCACAGGAGAGTTATATTATTATTTTTAAATGATGAGAGTTATGTGCACATAGACAGACCAGATCATAATAAAATGAAGTAAAATTAGCCCAAAAATAAATTTACATTATTTTTTATTTTTTAATCTCACCTAGTATCTAAATATCTTCTTATGACTACTTGATCTACAACTAGAGTCCCAGTAATCTACCATTGAGATAAGGAATTTCAAAAAAATCGGATGAACCAATTTAATCAACTAAACCAAATTGAACCGGCAGATTTTGGTTTTTTAAATTTTATTGAATACAATTTGTTTAGTTTTTGGTCTGATAAACTTTATATATATATATATATATAATCCGATTTATAATGATGTTCAACTTTTGTTAACTGAACCTCATTAATTCATATGTATAATAATTCAGCAAAGATTTTTTTTTTTTATACGTGTGCAAATGATGATCTGTATGTAATACTTCACTAAAGACTACTCGATTTTTTATTTTATTTTGATAAAGAGTTTTAGTGGGCTTGTATTTTGATGAAGACTTGTGATTTCTATTTTTTTTTTTAAAAACAAATTTATATTTGTTATGAAATATATGCATGAAGCATGAATAATCACATTTAATATTTTACAATAGTTTTTACAAATTTAGGTTTATAGGATAGGATAGTAAATGTATTACTATACTATTTCATAGCATGTGTAATTCTCTATAAAAGAAGATGCAATCTATTCATTTGAAATATAAAAAGAAGTAAAGTAGAAAGAAAGAGTTGAGATCATAAGAGAGTGAGAGCAATACTGAAATATATAGTTAAATTATTGAATAAAATATAACATACTTAGATCTTGAAGATCTATATTTAAAAGTTCTGAATAATCATATAAAAGTTTTGTAAGACTTTAATTCTAATTATATAATGTGTTCAGTTTATTATTTTATCTACTTTATATTTTCTTAATTTTTATAACAAGTTAAAACATATTGTGGACTGGTGAAATTGTTAAAAACTTGGGTCCAATTTCATTTATTTTTCCAATAAAAACAATTTCAAGTTCAAGTTCGGTTTGGTAGCCAATTTTCTACTAATACCAAATCAACCGAATTGAACTGTTGGGATGGTTTTGAGTTGAACATTACTTTGAAAAAAAATAATAATAAAATAATTACACCAAGACTACTTTAATTATTAGTGAATATTCTTCACCTATATATTGTATATTTTGGCCCCTTCTAGCATAAAATTGTATCACTTTCGCTTATTCCAAACCATAATTTAAAAGAGTGGTGCTATTAGTACCCTATGAATTATTTTGAACTTTTCATTTCTTTGGGCCCCCACTTATAAATTTTAAAACCTTCAAAATTTCTTTTCCCCCCTTAAATAATACCAAAATTATCCTTGTGAAAACATTCCACCTATTAAATGCACACTCCCCACACCCCTACACCCCAAAACAACCAATCTTCCAAAAAAACCCTAACAAAACCCACCAAGTATGAAAACTTCTGCAAGTGTTAACAATTTTGATCGTTCGATGAGTTAAGAAATTTCCATGTTCAGACTAGCATTCCCGAACATTACTTATTTGTTCGGGAATGCCTTCCGCAAACAAATAAGTAATTTTCGGGCTTGTATTCCTGAACTTGAAAAAATGAAAACTTCTATAAGCGTTAATAATTTTGACTGTTTAATGTGTTAAAAAATTTTCATGTTTGGACTTGCATTCTTTAACATTATTTATTTATTCAGGAGTGCCTTTCCGAACAAATAAACAATGTTTGGGCTGGTGTTCTCAAATTTCGATCATATGTTCGGGAGTTTAGTCTCGAACAAATGACGAACAAATTTTATTATTTTTGTCATTTTTTTCAAAAAACTTATCTTTACAAAGCCAATCTTCTCTGAGTTAAGAACAACATCAAAGGTATGAACCTCCTCTAAGCTTTTATTGTTGCACTCCTCTTGTTTTATGGAGTTGTAGTTACCAAAAAAATTTCTACTCATTGTCATTGTCAGAGGAGTATAGGTAGTCAAATGGTTGCCACTGTTACCACCGGAATATTGCCGTCAAAGAATTTTCAAAGTTTCGAGAGTAGGTAGATTTTGAAGGTGAGATTTGGGGAAGATGGATGGGTGGTGATAGAAGTTGGTACTCTCATATATCCTATTTCATGATGTAGTTGGTGTATAAGTTTAATTGTGAGATGGGGTGTTCCAAAATTAATAATATCCTTTTTAGTAATTTTATTTGAGGTTATTATAGTAATAAAAAAAAAGTTAAAAATTAGGGGGTCCAAAATAATTTATGAGGTGTTAATAACAGCACTCAATTCAAAATGAGTGCATTTACACAATTTTATAATTGAGGGAGTCAATATGTACAAATTATAAATGAGAGGTGTTATAATAATATTAGCTAATAGTTAAGAGTATCTCCATGAATTAACTAAAACATAAGTTCCACAGAGAGGGCAGAACTTCTCTCTCTAGGCGATTTCCGACGATATTCCGGCAACACTTCGGTGGCCCTTTTTACACTTCTAAAGTGTAGATGTAGACTTTTTATGTCTAAAATAGGGATTTTGAGAGTTTTCTTCTCCGATTTTAAACTAAATTTTTAGATTTTCGTCATCTACAATGGTTCCCTCATCTCTCAAGCCTTCATCTATATCATTGTGGGTGTACTTTCTTCTCAACTCTAGCTTCTGGCGGTGTCCCAAGTCCGGCAATGGCGACGGAGTTGGGCAACGACGACAGGGATGACATTAACGGAGACGGCAGGCTTTCAAACAAATCTACTTTTAAGACCATATATTTGAGAAGATCAATGGTTTTTTCTTAACTCGTAACTGATTTTTTGTATTTTTTTTATTTATTTTGTTATTTGGTTTGGCATGGCCCTTTGGGGTCGTATTGATGTATGTTGTTATTTATTAATATAAATATTTTTCATGTTCTCAAAACTAAAATAATAATAATTTAGCTAAATTACTAGAAATCTCTTGATTATGTGAAATTAACGTAAAACTCAAGGGATCTTAATTCACTATTTTCAAATTAAAAAATGAAGGAAATTCTAATATGTTTCGTTGTGTTTTTGTTTTCTTTATTTATTTTTGTTTTTCACAAAAACAAAAACAATGAAAATTGTAAAAAAAAAATCCACTATAATCATATTATTAATAAGGTTAGTTACTAAGACCCTTCAATTATTATAAAATATTACTTTACTTATTTCTTGTATGAACTGTACATATTAAGTAGTTTAACTTTAAAAATCATATAAATATAATTTTTTCGCAAGTGATATATATTTATGATTAAAAATGTCAATATATACATGTAAGTTCATAATAGTTTAAATTGATTGATGTAATTAACCCTTATTAAAAGAAGTCGTCAGTTTTCTTTGATGCTAGTGTGAGTCACGTGTTTCCTACTAAATAGGTGGGATCCAACATTACACCAACTCATAAGAGAAAGAAAACAAGATTTTAAGTTAGAAATCAAGATTTGAATGACATTGCTAACTACTTATTAGTGATATTTGATGTCAATTGTGATGGGAATTTTTTTTTTTCCCCATTCAAGTGCCTTTATGTAGGAATGGCAACGGGCCAGGGCGGGACCAGGGATTACACTCCCCGTTCTCCATTCCTGATGGTAAAAATTTCCCCGGCCCCGGCCTCGATTCCCGATAGGAAACCTATCACCATCCCTGCTCTGCCCCAGCCTCCCAACGGGGATCGGATTTCCCGACCCCAAAAATTCCCCGCCCCCTCCCCCCTAAAAAAAGAGAGCAAAATAGCATCTGTTTCATCTCATCAACGTCAACAACAACTATAGTCCACAAAATCATCATCAATGAATCAACGATCATCATCATCATCAACATCAACAACAACATGTATATCTTTTTGAGGACTAAAGCAGCTTAGAGATTGTATTAATTATCAGAAGCAATTCTTACAGAAGTTGCAAGAGAATGAGCAGAGTGTACCTCGGCTCTGTCTACTTTTTCTAGGACAACATGCACAAATTTTTTAGAGCATAACAAAATATCACTCAATAGAGAGTGAAGCTGCCAATCACTATGTTGATTAGAGGTATACAGAAGTTGCACCAAAACCAGGCAATCGGTTTGCAAGAGGAGACACTGGATACCTTGCTGGGATGCCCAACGCATTGCATGGAGAACCGAAGCAGCCTCTGCTTGTTGAGAAGAGAGCATAGGAGGCCCCAAAATGGCTTCATGCTTGACAATGTGGTTATCGGCATCCAGCCAAACCCAAGCCAACCCAGTTCTGTTCGTAACCGAGATCCAAGACCCATCGACAACAATCCGTTGTTGCGGAAAATCTGCAAGGGAAAAGGCAGCATTCTGCAAAACAATTTGTGTATCAGTGGGCCGAAGAGCAGCAGAAGCAGCAGATGACATGTTATGAGGAACATAAGGGTATGGTGACAGAAAAGTGAATAACAAGTCCCCAGCTGTGGCTAATGTATGCGCAATGGACACAACTTCAGACCGAAATTCAATCGAATTATGCTGCAACCAGATGGCCCATAATAAGGCAACGGAATGAACTAAAATCTCAACATTTGCAATTTGCTCCACCCAATTCTTGAACCAGGAGGAGAAGGATAAAGGGATTCCCACTCCAAAATCTAATCCCAATACAGACCCACGCCAAACCCGGTGAGAAAATGGATAGTCGAAAAATAGATGTTCAATAGTTTCCTTAGATTCGGCGCAGCGGGAGCAGAGAGGTTCAACATTGAGCCCTTGTTTCTTGAGTTCGTGCTTAACCGGGAGACTATTGTGTAGACATTTCCACAAAAACAAGGTCCATTTGGGAGGGATCTTTAAGTGCCATAATTTTTTCCAGAGTGACCAATCCGGATCAGGCCTACAATAGTCCGGGAACTGTCGCATTAAGGCCTGCTTGTAACCTGATTTAATCGAATATTGGCCGTGTTTCAATGGGCTCCAAACAAGTTTATCCTCAAGCGCCTCATGTGGAATGTGAATTGATAAAATGTGAGGTTTAACATAGGCAGGAAAAAACACATTTAATAAATCCAGTCGCCAAGAATAAGATGAGGGATCAATGAAATGTTCTACCCGCATTGCAGGACAAAGATCAGTCAACCCTCTTCCTCTACAAGGATTAGAGACAATCGGAATCCACTGATCTTCAAACGGGTTGATACTCTGACCATTACCCACGACCCACTGAAGCCCCGACAGTAACAACGAACGTTCCCATAATATATTCCGCCATCCCCAAGATGATGACGAAGAAGGCTGAGCCGCAAGGAAAGAACTTCGTTGACAATATTTGCCGAGTAGAACTTTCGAAAACAATAAATTGGGTGAGGACAAGAGCCGCCATGCTTACTTTGTTAGTAAAGCTTGATTGAAGCAAGTAAGGTTTCGAAATCCGAGACCACCCCAAATTTTTGGAAGGCATAAAGATGTCCATTTTTTCCATGGTAAACGCGGACCCTTGGGTGAAGCCCAGAGAAATTGGCGGATTATAGCTGTAAGCTTATGTTGGAAACAGTCGGGCATGCGAAAAACAGACATGAGATACACAGGAATGGAGTGAAGCACATGTTTCACCAAAATTCCCCTACCTGCAAAATTCAAAAATTCACATTTCCAGCCTTGAAGCTTGGATTGGACTCTGCTCAAAAGAGAATTAAAGATCTCGAACTTAGAACGCCCCGAGAACCCCAAGTAAGCGCCCAAATAGATCCTGGGTTTTGGTACAACTTTAACACCAAAAAGAGAGACGAGCCAGTCCTGGGCTGAAAGTAAAAAATTTGAACTTACGAAAAGTTCCGATTTATGAAAATTTATGCGAAGCCCAGAAAAGAAGCAGAAGGCATTTAAAAACCAGTGCAGGCACCAGATATCCGCTGGGTTATAGGGTTGAAAAATAAAACAATCATCAGCGAAGAGCAAGTGAGAAATGGGGGGGGGGGGTTTCCGTCTAATGGCAATTCCTCGACAGACATTAAGAGACGCCAAATGAGCAAAGCCTTCCGACAATACTTGCATGACTATCAAGAATAAATACGGCGAAAGGGGATCTCCTTGACGTAACCCCGCCTATGGTTGAAAAAACAATGAAGGAACACCATTAATGAGAACGGAAAATTGGACAGTAGAGACGCATTGGGAAATTAATTGTATCCATTTAGGTGAGAATCCCAATTTAGCCATGACGGCCTGAAGAAAATCCCAACTAACGCGGTCATAGGCTTTATTCATATCCAACTTTAACCCAAAACTAGATAAACCCCCCCGCTTATATTTTTTGATATAGTCAAGAACTTCATGGGCCAGCAAGACATTATCCGAAATAAGGCGACCCTTCAAGAAAGCACAATGATTGTCTGAAATTAAGTCCGGAAGCACCGAGCTAAGGCGATTAGCAAGAACTTTAGCGCCGATTTTATACATCACATTGCACAAACTAATGGGCCGATAATCATTCACCGTAAGAGGACTCTTTGTTTTAGGAATAAGGCAAATGAAGGTTTGGTTGAGTGGAGTAAATAAGTTGCCTGAATTAAGAAACCCCAACACCGCTTCAGAAAACGATTGTCCCATAGTCGCCCAATATGTTTGATAGAATCCCGCTATATATCTATCCGGCCCCGGGGCCTTAAATTTCCCCATTTGAAATACAGCAGATCTGAGTCCAGAGAGTCTGTTCAAGGATCGTTACAATCTTCGAGCTCTCATTCCTTTGAGATGGATTTGCGACTTCAACATCAACACCGTGTGTAACTATATCTATATATATACTAGTGAGAGAAGAAATGCTCAAATCAGAAATGCAGCAGCCTAAACATATATAGATTTCTCCAGAAATGCTCTCCGTCGCTGATCTCTCTCTAGACTCCTCCATCGCGGTTTAGATCTGGAAGGTGCATCTCTCTCACAGAGAGTAAGAGGAGAAGAATGAGTGCGTGAGTGAGAGAGAGAGTTGAGATAGATAAGTTAAGATAGATGTTATATAATAAAGCAATAAAGATATTATATTGATATAATAAAGTAATAAAGCTATACAGCAGCCTAAATATATATATATATACACATAAGAGGGGGAGGGGGGGGCCAACAAACTTATCACCGTCCCGGCCCGAAAATTAACGAAAATTTAATTTTTAATATTATCCCCAGTCCTATGGAGATTATTTTTGAAAAAAATCCATTCTAATTGGGATCGAGAAGTCGTATCCCCCGTCGGACCGAATTTAAATTGACATCCCTACCTTTATGATATGTTTGGTGCGTTGGAATAGTCTAAAGAAGTTTGATTATAGCAGTCTTGGGGACACATAATTTAGCCCATATTTAATTATCAAATTAAGTTAATTGATATTACAATAAATTATGTTTATTTGTATGATAATAGAGAGATTAATTTCTTGAAATTAAATTTATAAAAACTTTCATTATATAAATAATAATAATAATAATAAAAAATTTGTGACATTATTTTTTTAAGAACAAATTAGTTTTTTCACCATCCCATAACATCAAATTACAAATCCTACCCCATCCCCCACAAAAATGCTAATCCCACCAAACATAATTTATATGAAATCCGCTTAGATATTGTTAATCCAATATCATCACCAATCCAACTAAACAAACATAACCCTAGAATACACATTTCATTTTTTATGCCAAAAGTTTCTAGTAGAAAGGTAGTGGATAGAAGAAAACATTCTAAAATTATAAAAGGTATTATAACATGTACATATTAGTACAAAGTGTACCATTCCTCCAACACCAGTATGAAAACTACTAAAACACTTCCTTATCACCACTAGGCTACAAGGTCTAGATATACACAACACAGTCCCTAATCTAATTTTTATCAACAAAAGAAAAACACTCCGTAATCTAATCCAACCTTGAGTCCAACCTAGCTTTGCCCTAACCTTAAAACCAAAATTTACCCAAAATAAATTAAGTACTGCTCTAATTGTCTAAATTCAAGACAAATTTGAACATTAAAAGCAAACATAATGTAACAAGTAAATTAATCTGCAAAAATGACAAGAGACACAAGTACTTGAACAACAATAAAATCAAGAGGAGCATCAAAATGTAAAGAGTTCAAATACTTGAAAATTGAAATAGATACTCAAGTTCCAACTCTGATCCAAATTTGTTGGCTCAAAACTAAATTGTAAAAATAAAAACAAAATAAATACTAGAAAACAGAAAACAATAAAAGTCTCTTTTCATTGCCTGTCAAGCACCCAGGCATGCATACACACACACCTGAATGCTCAACACCACCACCATCCCACAAGCGAGGCTAGTGAACAGCAACAACAGGAGGCTCCAACTGAACCATCATGACAAAACTTACCATACCTACGACATGAAATAAACTCAACTGTTCTTGGTAACAAAACAACCATAAAATGAACCACCTTTCATTTCTTCTTCAGAGCAGCCTTGGTCACCTTTGCACCAGATGGGTCCTTCTTCTCCACACTCTTGATGACACCAACAGCCACCGTTTGACGCATGTCCCTCACGGCAAAACGACCAAGTGGTGGGTACTCTGAGAAAGTCTCCACCACCATGGGCTTTGTGGGAATCATCTTCACCATACCAGCATCACCATTCTTCAAGAATTTGGGCTCCTTCTCTAGCTCCTTACCAGACCTCCTGTCAATCTTGGTTAGAATCTCAGCAAACTTAACTGCAATGTGGGAAGTGTGGCAATCGAGCACTGGGGCATAACCATTTCCGATTTGACCAGGATGGTTCATGATAATGACCTGGGAAGTGAAGTTGGCAGCTTCCTTTGCAGGATCATCCTTTGAATTTGAGGCAACAAACCCACGCTTGAGATCCTTGACAGCAACATTCTTAACGTTGAACCCAACATTATCACCAGGTAGAGCCTCCTGGAGAGCCTCATGGTGCATTTCCACTGACTTAACTTCAGTGGTGAGACCAGTTGGGCCAAAAGTGACAACCATGCCGGGTTTGATCAAACCAGTCTCAACACGGCCCACAGGGACAGTGCCAATGCCACCAATCTTGTAGACGTCCTGAAGTGGGAGACGAAGAGGCTTGTCTGAGGGCCTCTTGGGTTCTGAAATCATGTCAAGAGCATCCAGAAGGGTTGGACCCTTGTACCAGTCGAGGTTGGTTGACCTTTCAATCATGTTATCACCCTCAAACCCAGATATTGGGACGAAGGGGATTTTGTCAGGGTTATATCCAACCTTCTTGAGGTAGGAAGACACTTCCTTGACAATTTCATCATACCTTGCCTTTGAGTACTTGGGAGTAGTTGCATCCATCTACAATGAAACATACAACAGAAGTTAGCATAAACAATTATTACAAAGACACATGAACATCATCCAAAAGCTAACATATGAACTCAGCTCCTGCCTCAGGATAGATTTCTGCCAATTACCTTGTTGCAACAGCAGATCATTTGCTTGACACCAAGAGTGAACGCAAGCAGAGCATGCTCACGGGTCTGCCCATCCTTGGAAATACCAGCTTCAAAACCACCAGTGGTGGAGTCAATGATAAGAACAGCACAGTCAGCCTGTGAGGTACCAGTGATCATGTTCTTGATGAAATCACGATGGCCAGGAGCATCAATGACAGTGCAGTAGTACTTGGTGGTCTCAAACTTCCACAAAGCAATATCAATGGTAATACCACGTTCACGTTCAGCCTTGAGCTTGTCCAAGACCCAGGCATACTTGAATGAACGTTTGTTCATCTCAGCAGCCTCCTTCTCAAACCTCTCAATCACACGCTTGTCAATACCTCCAAGCTTGTAGATGAGATGACCAGTGGTGGTTGACTTCCCAGAGTCGACATGGCCAATGACCACAATGTTGATGTGAACTTTTTCCTTACCCATTCTGAAATCCCAATGAAATACAAAGTAAAATTTCAACAGACTATAAGAGTAAGTTAATAGAAAAGTCCAACAAGTATGCCACCAAAAAGCAAAATAGATTAAACTGTCTAATTATTACTCCAACCTAGGCCTTAAAAAAAGGCTACAGTATTAGCATCAACCAACTACAAAAACTATTGTGTATTTTTATCTTCACGAAAGTACTTTACCAATGCTCAAGGAAACATGACTATGCTTAGTGCATTAGCATTAACTTCAATATAAACTAACTCACTCAATGATACAACACAACACCAACCACATATAATTCAGAGCCACAACAACCATAATACCACCTATTACGTCAAATATGTACAGAACAAACAGAACCACAAACTAATAAAATGGGTTTCGTTACTTGGCCATGGAAATTAAAAATCTTCATAATTTTTGTTGAAAACGTTTTCGTTACCATTGATCACATCGATTATTAGCATGGAGAAAAATGAATATATGATTCCCTAACAGTGACATAGACCAATGGCTGTCTGGAATGTTCAAACCCCCCAAAACAATCCTTTTAATATGTATTGACAACAAATAAACAACAATACAGTCCAAAAAATTGACTACTTCCAATTTCAGAATATATAAAAATATAATTTTTTTTTATACCTAAACATATTTATCTGGATAAACAACACTCAAAATAATTGCAACTGAATTTACTTTATATAAAAAGTTCGTAACTTGATTAAATCTATAAATACCCCATAAAAGTATTCATCAAAAAGCTGACTAACTAAACATAGATCCGCAAGTACAAAATAACAAATCAGGAGTTTCATATCCGAAAGAAAAAAGGTAGAACAAATCGCTACTGAATCAAGCTCTCCAAAAACAAAAAAATAAAATCAATCTAAAAATAGATAGATATAAACAGATAAAACCAAATCTAGATGACATATATATACCACTAACAAGAACTAATAAACAGAGACAAATCTAAAAGATTGATCATATTCAAGATCTACGTGCACATCAAACTTCAACACCAACAAATCGAGAAGATAGATCATATTCAACTTTCATTGCAAAAGTAGAATAAAAAACCACAATTCATAGCTTTGATACACCAAATCAGATCAATTTTCAAAAACAACACAGAGATTGAAATCGAGGAAACAGAGATTGAAATCGATCGAACCTTTACGAGAGACTGAGAGACGAAATCGAACTGCTTGAAGCTCAGTGAGAAGGCGTAGAGATCAAGCAGAGAGAGAGAGATATAAGAGGCAGCAGAGCCTCTGTGGCCTTTAAGTAGTGGTACAACACTGGAACCTTTGGGTCACAACTAGGGTTTTTTGGAAGCCGTTGGATTGTAATTTGATCCGACGGTGGAGAAGGGTTACATTATATAGCCGCCACGTTGAAATTCCATGACGCCTGCAATCCTCGCTTGGCTGTTTCGGTAAATTTAGAATGTCGGGTCGGGCCGTGCCGGTTTGTCTCGACCCAGTGGATTTGAGGTTTGGGCCAGATCCCGGTCCGAATCTCTAATCTAAGTGATTGTTTGGGATGACCTAAATAAGTGTACTTTATGTCTTTTTATGAAAAGATGTGCAGAAAAGTAGAGAGGTGATATGATAAAAAAAGATAAAAAAATAAAAAAATAAATTATTTTGGTATTGTCAAACTTGACCTAAATTTGTTTTGGGAAGTTGGCTTTTAGTCACTTTTTTTGGTTTGTAACAAAAGTCAAAAGTTGACTTTTTGAATTTTTTTTCATTTGGGAAGGTGGTTTTTAGCCAAGGATAAAATTATGAGTCAAAATATACTACATGGGTGAAGTTGTAATATTTTAAACTAAATAGGGATAGCTTGGTCATTTGATTATGATTTGACATCATAAACAAATATTAATCAAAAAAGCTAAAAGTCACTTTTTACCAACTTCCCAAATCATTTGTCTAAAAAAATCAAAAACTTAATTAAAAGCCAAAAAATTACTTTTTACCATTTTCTCAAAATAAGCCTTACTTTATGAATCCAAATGGTAAATTACACATTCTTTTTGTTAGGGGTGCATAGAAAAAAGTTTTTTTTGTTTTTTGTTTTTAAATTTTTTGTATTTTCAAAAAATGCATTTGAGAATTGCTTTTTTACTTTTTAAAAAGTATTATAATATGGTACTACATCATTTGTAAAAAATTTCATATTACTTTCATAAGATACTACATCATTTGTAAAAAATTTCATATTACTTTCATAAGAATATAATCTGTCCTAATCAATGAAATAAATTGAGAGTATTTCAATAATTTGGCATATGGTTTATTTGTCTCTTGCCAAAACAAAACGAGTGATTCTACTTACACCACTATTTAACTTCTTTATATCTTCCATCTCATTACACTATCAAAAAAATATAATTCTCATTACACCCTCAATATATTATCAAAATTAACCATAAATTAACTATTTCATCTCTTTACACCACTAATTTTGGTAACACGGTGCTAAACAATTTATATTATTCCGGTGTTATGCTGCCGAAAAAAATCGATCTCTCCAGCATTTTGTTGCTATACATTTATAGAGACACTTTCTTCTAAATAATGATTTTTTAATTTGTGGTATGCCTGTTCGGTAATACAACACTAATTTATTTGAATTATTCTAGTGTCATGTTACTGGATAATATTTTTTTTCTCAACATTATGTTGCCGCCTAATTAGATGATAATAAGAAATTAATTTAGGCTACTTGTGAAGTGCATGTTCTGTGATACATTGTCAGATAAATGTGATTACTCTAGTGTCATGTTGCCAAACTACAATAGAGTTGTCTAGGCTCCCGTTGCTGTACATTGAAAGATTTACTTTTTCCTTAAAGCATCCATAAAAAAATTTATAAATCAAACACGCGTCTATAAAATCATACATAAAAAGTATTCATAAAATTATTAATAAAAACATCAAGTGCACGAATCTATAAAATCTGTCATTGTTTGCATCCATCAATCAAACATGTTATCATAATTCGTCTTGGTAATTTGTAGGTAATTTTTCTCCCCTTAATAGAAATAAATATCCACACTTTTTAGAAGCTGTCAGGCCCAATCGTTCCCCTTTGATCTTCATGTTGTCTCTGTAGTAACCACTTCTTTTAGAAGCAAGTGTAAGTCTTGATTTTCTGCCATTGCCTCCCGCATCTGATGTCTTTATAACAATGACAAATCCAGTCTTCTTCCCAATGTCAGAAGCCCATTTAATTAATGCCTCACGATTACGAAAAATCTAAAGATAATAAATACATTTATATGTCAAATTATTAATAAAACTCAATACAAATTAAAAATAAGAAAAAATTGTAATCATAAAAAAAAAAAAACTTAACAAACCTCATCTGTAATGAATTCATGACTAGAGTCCACTAATGTTGCAGTACTTACATTGTTGCAATGTGTATAAGTATAATCCTTCTAGGCAAAAAAATAAAAAAAAATGAAACTAAAAATACATGGTAATGAGAAGCTAAAGAAATTAAAAAAATTCAGTTTAGGGTTACCAGAAATGTATCTTTTATTCGGTAGTTGGTTACCAGACTTATCTTTTTTGTTCGACAATGTGATGTCGGACTATTTTATTTTGTTCGATTTCGAACCACTAAATAAAAGTCGAACATTAGTCTAGAAAAATAAAACAAAACCTACTAAAAAAAAAAGACTCGCCATTTCACTTTTTTGATGGTTCTTTACCTCCGTTTCTTCATTCATTGCTTTCTTTAATGATCAAAATACTATGATTCTCACTTTTTTGAAGAGAGATGTGTAAGAAAAAGGAAAAATTAAGAAAAGAAAAAGAGGAATAGGGATTGAAGACCAAGGGGTGTAAAGAGATAACAAAATATATTTAATTTTTGTCTTTTGTTCTTAAAAGTAATTTCACACATGGATAAAATTGGGGGGAGAAAAAAACTCATATAGAAGGTGTAAAGAGATAAAGCAGTGGTGTAAGTAGAATCAGCCAACAAAACGAGTGATTCTACTTATACCACTACTTTACCTCTTTACACAATCCATCTCATTACACTACTAAAAAAAATGTAATTCTCATTACACCTATTATATTACCAAAACTAATCCTAAAGTAAGACTCTTCAAAACACTTTCATCTCTTTACGCTAATGTTGTGTTTGGCTATGGGATTTGAAGAATGATTTAGAAAAGAAAATGGAAAAAGGTGAGTGAAATGTGAATAAAACATATCTATATTTCACATAGTTTCACACACCTTTTTCCTTTCCCTTTCCAAATTCATCCCAAAATCCCCCAACCAAACACAGCATAATAGTTTTTGGAGGGAAAATAAGGGAACAGAGAAAGATGCAGCAAGGGAACAGAGAAAGATGCAGGGAAGATAATGAGTGGATCCCACAGCGAAGTTCCTGTTAGGTCACACAATGCTAAACAATTTAAATTCCTCCAGTGTTATGTTGTCAGAAAAAATAGATTTCTCCAGCGTTTTGTTACTATACATTTACAGAGCCACTTTCTTTTAATCAATGATTTTTAAATTTGTGTCGGGCCTGTTCGGTAATACAATGCTAATGAATTTGAATTAATCCAGTGCCATGTTACCAGACAAACTTTTTGTCAGCAATACGTTGTCGTTCGATTGGATGATAACAAGAAATTAATTCAAGGCCACTTGTGAAGTGTCTGTTCAGTGATACATTGTTATATAAATTAGATTACTCTAGTGTTATGTTGCCAAATTATAATACATTTGTCTACCCACTTCTTGTTGTACGTTGAAAGATTTACATTTTCCTTCAAGCACATAAAAAACATCCATAAATCAAACACACATCCATAAAATTATACATAAAAAGTATCCATAAAAATATTTATAAAAATATCAAGTGTACAAACATCCATGAAAGCATCCATAAAATCTATCGTTGTTTGTATCCACCAATCAAACATGTTATCACAATTCGTCTATATCGATAATTTCGGTAGTTGCTACATCAGGGCTGACAAGCGTACGGAATTAATGAATACACATAAAATCATACATAAAAAGTATCCATAAAAATATTTATAAAAACATCAAGTGTACAAACATCCGTGAAAGCATCTATAAAATCTGTCATTGTTTGTATCCATCAATCAAATATGTTATCACAATTCGTCTATATCGATAATTTCGGTAGTTACTACATCAGGGCTGACAAGCATACGAAATTGATGAATACGGGTAGTATATGCTTTCTCACATCCATTAGCGCACGCGTGATGAAAACGAATCCAATTATTTGCCATCTAATGTATTTATAACAATGACAAATCTAGTTTTCTTTCCAATATCAGAAGCTCATGTAATTAATGCTTACTAAAAATCTAAAGATAATAAACACATTTATACGCCAAATTGTTAATAAAATTCAATACAAATTAAAAATAAGAAAAAAATCATATTTATAAAAAAACTTAACAAACCTCATCTGTAATAAATTCATGACTGGAGTCCACTAATAATGCAATACTTACATTGTTGCAATAAGTAGAAATATAATCCTTCCAAGCAAAAAAATAAAAAATATAAAAAAATAAAACTGAAAATACATGGTAATGAGTAGCTGAACAAATTAAAAACATTCGACATTGGGTTACAAGAAATGTATCTTTTAATAAGACATGCAACATCCACTTATCATTTGTAGATAATTTTTTCCCTTTAATAAAAATGGACATCCATACTTTTTAGAACTTGTCAACCTCAATCGTTCCTCTTTGATCTTCTTATTGTCTCTATAGTAACCATTTCTTTCACAAGCAAGTGTAAGTCTTGGTTTTCTGCCATTACCTCTCGTTTCTGATGTCTTTATAACAATGACAAATTCAATCTTCTTCCCAACGTCAAAAGCCCATTTAATTAATACTTGACGACTACTTAAAATCTAAACATAATAAATACATTTATACGTCAAATTTTTAATAAAATTCAATACAAATTAAAAATAAGAAAAAATCATATTTATAAAAAAACTTAACAAACCTCATCTGTAATAAATTCATGACTGGAGTCCACTAATAATGCAATACTTACATTGTTGCAATAAGTAGAAATATAATCCTTCCAAGCAAAAAAATAAAAAATATAAAAAAATAAAACTGAAAATACATGGTAATGAGTAGCTGAACAAATTAAAAACATTCGACATTGGTTACAGGAAATGTATCTTTTATTCGGCAATTGGTTACCAGACATATATTTTTTGTTCAACAATGTAATGTCGAATTATTTAGTTTGATTTTGAAACACTGAACAACAGTCAAAAAATAATCTAGAAAAACGAAATGAAAACCTATCAAACAAATTAAAAAAACTCCCAATTTTACTTTTTTTGATGGTTCTTTACCACCGTTTCTTCATCCATTACTTTCTTCTATGATCAAAACACAATGATTTTTATTTTTTGAAAAGAGATGTGTAAAAGAGAAGAAAAATTGAGAAAGGAAAAAAAGGAATAGGGATTGAAGACTAAGGGGTGTAAGGAGATAATAAAATATACTTAATTTTAGTGTTTTGTCCTTAAAGGTAATTTCACACATCGGTAAAATTAGAAAAAAAAAATTAAAAATCTCACATGGAATGTGTAAAGAGATAAAGTAGTAGTGTAAGTAAAATCACTCAAACAAAACATACAAATAAGCTGCTTTTTACTTATTTTGAAAAAGCAAAAGAGTGATATTACTTACACTATTAGTTTACCTCTTTATACCCTTCATCTCATTACACCATTAAAAAAAAAAAATGTGATTCTCATTACACCCATTATACTATCACCCTAAGCTAAAAACTCTTCAAAACCCTTTCAGTTTTGTCTCTTTGAGCCAGTAGTTTTTGGTAGTACAATGCTAAAGAATTTGAATTACTCTAGTAATATGTTACCAGACAAACTAATTTGTTTTAGCCATTTGTTGCCATTCGATTGGATGATTTTATTTTATTTTAACAAGAACTTAGTTGGAGCCCATTTGTGAAGTGTCTATTTGGTGATACATTGCTCTGCAAAATAAATTACTCCAATGTCATATTGCCGAACTAAAATAAATTTGTCCAGACACCTATCGTTTTACGTGCATTGTAGATTGTCTTCATTGTTGTTGCATTAAAGGCATCCCTTCGTTTCAATGTAATCAATATATCTTTTGGTTGCACATGCCAACTAATAAGGATGTTTCTTCCTCAGATATCTACCAGTAAATGAGTGTCATTCAAGATGTTCAACAGCCAGATGATTGTACTTGTGTTGCTACAATAAATAGAAGCATAATCTTTCGAAGTTAAAAAAACAAAAATGATATAAAAATAAATAAATAAAACTTGAAATGCACAGTAATGAGTAACCAAATAAATAAAAAAAATGTTTGGCCATGGGTTACCGAAAATGTATTTTTTATTCGGCAGTGGGTTACTAAGCATATATTTTTTATTCGGCAATGTGATTTCGAACTATTTTACTTGATACACCGAACAAAAGTCAAAGAATTCTCTCAAAAAACGAAACGAAAGCCTACCAAACAAATAAAAAAATTCACCATTTCACTTTTTTTATGATTCTTCACCACCGCTTCTTCATCCATTACTTTCTTTTATGATCAAAACACTATGATTCTCACTTTTTGAGAAGAGACATAAGTATAGAAGAAAAACTAAGAATGGAAAAAAAGTAGTAGGGATTGAAGAACAATGGGTGTAAGGAGATAATAAAATATATTTAATTTTAGTCTTTTGTCATTAAAAGTAATTTCACACATGACAATGGGTGTAAGGAGATAATAAAATATATTTAATTTTAGTCTTTTGTCATTAAAAGTAATTTCACACATGGATAAAATTAAAAAAAAAAAATCTCATATGAAGGGTGTAGATAGGTAAACTAGTGGTGTAAGTAGAATCACTCAAAACAAAAAAGTAGTTTTTTCTAACTTCCCAAAAGAGCCCTTAAAGTATATATCTTTTGTAAGGGGGGAGAGGAGAATTTGACATAGAAATTGTTAATTGCACACGTAATTAAAGGGTTAAGGTTGCCTTTCTTTTTACACAACTATGAATATGAACTAAAAAATATGAAGATTAAATAGGTTGTGTGAAGGTTAAAATGTGTGTAATCTAACGCAATTCATCTCACCAGTGTAAAAAATTATATCGAAACGTGAACACCAATCCACTATTGACTTGCAAGTAATCCAAAAAATAACTTGAATCTAGTAGTTATAGAATGTTTTATCCATTAGATTATGTTTTGGTATTATAAGGAAACTTGTTTGTTTTTCAAGTTTTATTGAATGTTTAGATATATGAATGGGTGTCATTAATTCATATTGGATGCATAGTAGATTATTTATGAATTTTTTGATTTATTTTCATGAATATTGGCATATACATTATTTTTGTGGGTGTGTTAATATTTAAACAAGTTACCCTCGTGTTGTGATGTGAAATAAGTTTATTTAATTTGTTTATTGTTATGTTAACCATATTAGGAGTGTCGTGTTTGAATTGATAAGATTAATATCAAGATAATTAACATGTTTAATTAAATGAATCATACTAATGTTAAGGTATTCTATGAACCTGCAATAACATGACATGTAAACTACATGACATAACACAATTCTCACCCCTGTCTTTTGGTATCTAACTAAAAAAGTCATAACTATGTTTGGTTTTATTTCCAAAAACTATTTTTAGATGAGTTTTCATTTGTCTTTGATAATATATATATACTAGCGTATGCTCGTGCCTGAAGGCACGGCGTAAATAATGTTCGGTGTATATAATGTTTGGATTAAAATGTAGTTATAATTTCTACGTATAATGTCAATTAATTAATTAATTTAATGCATCCTCAACATTTAATTAATCATGGGAAACATGAATATCTTAGAAACAGTGTATGTTGTCACCACACATAAGCCAATTTTGTTTAAATAATTGTAGGTATCATTAAAATTTAGGAAAAATTAACCAAAAAAAAAACTTAAAATTTAATACTTGTAACAAAATAAACTATTGAGTTTTTAATCTTATAAATTTAAATATTAAATTTCTAATTTATTTTCAATCTAAACTATTTGCATGTTTTCAATCTAAACAATCTGAGATCTTTTACGTGTTTTACTAAATAATAAATAATAAATAAATACCATTAACAATCCAAGCAATTTGTCGGTAGGAAGAAGTAGCCATCAGTCCTTTGCAGGGTCTGTCTTTCAAATATTTTTTTTGCATTCCTATTGAAAAAAATAATAATATATCAACACATTTTGCATTCCTATTGAAAAAAAAAATAATATATCAACACAATTTGAATAGCACATAAAATAAATAAAGATGTAATAGTGACCAAGCATTTGAATGCGCAACACAATTAAGAAAACCGACCACTATCTCTTTTCTTACTCTGTTTATTTTCAATTTCTTCACCATGTCTTCAACAGGGATGAAGAAATAGTCCATGAATTATGAGTGAAAATTTAAATTGGGTTATAGAAATAAAATAAAATGAAACAAAAATAATGACCCATGAGAGACATGCGGGTTGAAGAAAAAAGAAAAGAAAAGAAAATGTTGAGACCCAAACCAATGTCAACAGCCCCCACAAACCAATGTCAAGACTCTCGCCTGACAACACAAAAAAGAAAAACAAATATATATCAGTTTAAGGTTTAGAAACACCAACCCAAATACATAACATAACTTAACACCAACCCATATAAATTGAAAGATGCATAAATAAAAAAATGAAAAAAGAAAGAGAAATCCAAATACATATCAGTTTAAGGTTTAAAAACACAAATCCAACACAAACACATCAGTTTAAGGTTTAGAAAAACAAATACAAATCCAAATCTTAGAAACATAAACCCAAATTGATGGGTCTCTTTTGCTTTGATTGAAAAGAAACATAATGATTTTCAATGCTCTGTTCCAATGCTTTGTGTCTCTTAAGATTTGTTTCCAACTTTTTCTGTGGTTCCATTGAATGCATACCTAATCACACAAAACCAAACAGAAATCTTAGAAACACAAACACAAATCGAAACCGAAATCTTAGAAACACAACCTAATCAACAAAAATATATAAAACTGTCTGAAACTCTATTTCAAACTGTTTGAAACTCTCCTATTCTCCCTACCATCATTGACCACCTATCTCAAACTGTCTGAAACTCTCCTATTCTCCCTACCAATAATTGCAACAAAGCTATAGAAAAATTCAATTCAAGATTGCAATTAGAGAAGCGCAGTCAACATCATTAAGCATATCACAGAATCATAATAATTCCATTCCACCGAGGCAATACAATCAAGTATTAACATAATTACCATACATGTAAAACAACTACAGTTTTCACTACCCAACTAATCAATCAGCAAAAATTAACAAATAAAACACAACAAAACAACACCAAATCAACACAACCGACCGAACAAAACTCAAATTTACCTAGCTAAAGCCGGTTGCTTTCGCTCCAGTTGGTCATCGTCACCGCCCTCCAAATTTCGCTTCCCTCTACTCATAGAGTTCATCCTCTCCATTTACCTGGTCTGCATTACCCTCAATTTGCAGAACCCCTCAAAATTCACAGATCTGCAACACAAATTCTCTCCAAAAAAATCTCAAAACCCCTAACAATCAAACACACAAGTTTCCTGTTCACGGATCTACAAATTCAGCTAGAAAATGAAGGAAAGTGAGAGTAAGTAATAGTAATTGAGGGATTGGTGATGATCCAAACACATACCTGTATATGCGTGATTGAGAGTTTATAGGGTGTCTTCAAAAAAAATTGAAACCAAAATGAAATTAAAAAAAAAAAAAAAATATTCAACAACAAAGAATAAAGGATTATTAGCTAAAAATACAAATGTAATACAGATTGTGAACTGTATTTTATAATACAAATTAGGTTTTTTTAAATCCTTTATTCTGGATTATTAGCTAAAAATACAAACAATAGATCTCATGGATTAAACAATGGGATAAAGGATTATATAATCCGCAAAATGGGATTATAGATCTCATGTTTTCAAACAAAAATGGGATCCCACAAATATGTTTAGGCAGAAACAATGGGGTTATAGATCTCATGTATATAACAAAGGATTATATACAAACAAAAATGGGATTAAAAATACAAACAATGGGATTATATAATATAGATTATATAATACAAATTATTCAACAACAAAGAATAAAGGATTAAGAACAGTTTACAATTCATGACATAACTAATAAAATTAAAAGAAGGTACAAAATTTGATATGAGCATAGAGTAAATTGGGCCTTTGGATTAAACAGTCTGAGAGTAATCAAAAATGTTCTATTATCTATAAAAACAAATTATATACATCCATGTGTTTACAGAATGCAATCTATGTGTTTACAGATTATATACAGAATGCAATTTATGTGTTTACAGAATGCAATCTATAATAAAAAACTAATAAAAACAAAATGCAATCTATGTGTTTACAGATTATATACATTCATTTTATATTGATATAATTATAGATCGTATATAGCCATTATATATAAACAATAGATCGTATATATGCATTATATATCCATTGTAGATCGTATTTATGCAGTACCTCAAAAAAATGAAATGTGTGAATCTGATTTACAATGTGTTTCACACACATCAAAATTAAATTTATATCATACAATCTGGCTATATTTGTTTGGAAGGATATGACTTTAGGACAATTTGGCCATCATTTTACGTTCGGCTAAGAAAATTGGGGTCTGGACTAACGGACCAGGATCCTCTGCTTTGATAGATGTCGCTGTGGTCTTGGTGTGGTTAAACCATGGCATGAAACATCAGTAATAACATAAACCAATGGTTCAGATCTACTTTTAAATTATATAACGCAAAAACCCATCAAAATCCAAATTTTTAGAACGAAAATTGGAATAATTTTTTTTAAAACAAAAGCAGTAATTAGAAGTGTAAGAAGCTAAGGCCTGTTTGCTTGGGCAAATTGTAGCATATGATTGGGATAATTAATCCATGGGACTCACATTTCAGAGTTTACAATTCATGACATAACTAATAAAATTAAAAGAAGGTACAAAATTTGATATGAGCATAGAGTAAATTGGGCCTTTGGATTAAACAGTCTGAGAGTAATCAAAAATGTTCTATTATCTATAAAAACAAATTATATACATCCATGTGTTTACAGAATGCAATCTATGTGTTTACAGATTATATACAGAATGCAATTTATGTGTTTGCAGAATGCAATCTATAATCAAAAACTATGATTCCGATAGACATTCTATTCTATCCAATAAAATTGGCAAATTTTAAAAACTACAACTAATAATGTAAAACAAACATATAATTGATATTACATATTTCCATATCCATAGCAAAACAAACATGAACACCAATCCTACACTAATCCCCTAGATTGTTAATTTTCTCACTATTAATCCTACAAATCAAACAGGGCCTTATAGTATAAAATCAGTAGGAGATGCTATTGAAATAACATACAAATGAAACTTTCCTAAACAAAAACTGAGAGTATCCAAAATCAATAGAAAGTCTTGAATCAAAATGCAGAATTATAAGCTGTGAAGCAACCAATTAAAGTCTAACATACAGATCAAATTCTATGTGAGATCTAAAATACAAATTAAGAAGAGAAAACAGAGAAACTCAAAACTCCACCCATTTCAAAAAAGAAGATTCCAGTATCAGGATAAATTGAAATTAACATGAGATAAATTTTATTTCAGAATGATCTTTAAATAATACCCTCACTTAAAATTTTCAAATACCCTTCTCCCTTAAAGAGTGGTTTTGTTTTAAATAATACCATCACTTCGCAGCTAGAGAAAGATCATGAAAGATCATTCTGAAATTTTCTGAGTTACACCGTGTGTTCCATTGTGTTCAAATTGTTATTATTTTACTCGATGACTACAGGAAGTCAAATTTGATTTTAGAATTTCATGACTACAGGAAGTCAAATTTGATTTTGTGATTTCAGAATTTGATGACTACAGGAAGTCAAATTTGATTTTGTGATTTCAGAATTTGATGACTATAGGAAGTCAAATTCATTCAACAACACTTTCTTTGTCTTTCTCTTAGCATGAGTTATTAACATGAATACTCTTTAATTTTTACTCAAGGCATGGTGTAAAAAACAGGAAATCAGTCAACCTGAAATTCATGAGTACTCTTTAATTTTTAACATGAGTACTCTTTAAACATGAGTTATTAACATGAGTATTCATAAGTTATTAGCATGAGTACTCTTTAATTTTTATTCTGAAATTCATCTCTGGAGTGATAAACTAACCCAGCAGAATTTTAAGGCACAAAGTCAGAATTCAAGGTAGCAGAGTTTTAAGGCACAAAGTCACAAATGTATGAGTTTTAACCCAGCAGAAATTCATTCAGCAAAGCAATTTTGTTATTAACATGAGTCTTAACCCAGCAGAATTTTAAGGCACAAAATCAAAATTCAAGCTACAAAAAAACTAACCAGGTGCCAAAGTGATAAACTAACCCAGCAGCCGAAGTGATGTCGAGCCGGAGTGAACAACAGTGAGAGTGGAACGGTGTAAGCTCTGATGAAGTACGGTGAGAGTGGAACGGTGTAATCTTTGGAGTGAATATGTGATCAATATTCATATATTACTCAAGCACGCATGGTAACAGTAATTAAAGTACAGCCATTATGTACTACAATTTAAAAGGGCTATAGAGAGGTGGAAAAGGGGAAAGAAAAAAATAATCAACATATGAGATATGAGCAACATTTGTATTTTTACAGTCTTTCTTTTACATTCCACTAAAAACACACTTGCATCCCATATGTGGATAATTTTTTTCTCTTCTACCACCTGTATGTTGTTCCCCTAAATTAAATTAAAAAAAAGAAGAAGAAATAACTTCTTTTATTTTATGATAAATTAGTAGGTGACCCGTGTAATGTAAGAAAATTTATTTTTAAAATAAAAAATTAATTTTGACCCTTAATACTTTATGTGTAGACAATTTTAACAATTGAAAGTCAAATACAAATAGATTTGCTAATAGCTGATGGGAATTTTTGTTACTGCATATGATCCTATGTAAAATAGGCTCATAAAAATAATTTCTTTTAAAGTTTTTTAAAAAATAAACGTGTATTTTTAACCCGAAATCAAATCCTCATTTGTGTTAATCAAATTTACCAAAAATCATGAATTCCACTTGACTACAAATCAAATCCTCATTTTCTTATTTGTATAATCAATTTTACTTCCCAAAATTACTATATGTGGGAGAAAGATTTCATATTTAAAAAGTATAAAAGATTTCATATCATAAACTGAGAAAGATTAATAATATTCTTTGGTTTCTCTTTTATATTATTAGATTTCATATTATAATGAATACATTATAATATACTTCCCAAAATTACTATATGTAAGAGAAAGATTTCATTATGAATACATTATAATTCAAGATTCATGTGGGGATATATTTTCTAAATACCAGCACGTGGCAAGGTGACGCCGACGTGTCAGCCGAGGTGCCACGTGTCTTGGTTGTGACGCCGAGGTTATCTCGGCAAGGCCGAGGTTATCTCTGAAGATATCAGAATCCGAGATCAATAGATAATGGGCAATAGTCCTAGAGTAAAGAGGGAACTTTGCTAAGATAAGGATAAAGCTCTTAGGGAGTTTATCTTTATCTCTTGTGAAATCCAAAGTAAGCACTGAATGGGAGTCCATAGAAGTCAGGCTTCTAGTGGGACTAGGTTTTTGTTGGCTATAAAAGAGAGGCACCCCATGGGTCAAAGGTATGCTTTTTATGCTTAAGCTTGCGAGTTTAGTACTTGATTATCTTTGAGAGATATATTGACTTGATCGTCGGAGTGCCCCCGGGTGGTTGAACCACCGTCGGAGACTTCTCTTTCTGTTGCAGGTTAGCTAGAGGCCATCTATTCTGCCAGTGCTTTTCCAGTTGATTGCTAGGCGGGCAGTGTGGTCAGAAAATCACTCACACAATTTGGCGCCGTCTGTGGAAAACTTAGAAGAATAGATGGCCAGTAACGGACAAAAGGAAAACATTGGGGGCGACACTCCTGCTGGGAGTGGCAGACCAATTGACCTTGACATTGAAGGAGACAACCACAATGCAGAAACTCATTACTAGGGCCACGGAGAGAAAGACGTCGGCCAAGAGGGCGACACTTCGAAGAAGACTGACCAAGGCAAATACTATAACGAAGATAACCTTCAGGTATGGAGGGATAGGTGCCTACGGAGGGATGAGGAAGTAAAAGAATTGGCAAACAAGTTGGCAGACCTACAGTCGGTCGTCAACTTCATGATGCAAAATAATGTCATGTAGCCACCATACCCGCTGCAGGATACGCCGATGCCAGCAACTAATACTCAGAAGAGAGGAAGAAGAACAATCCCCGAAGTCCCTCAGTACACCAGGAGCGAAAAGGCACTCTCACTGACCTTCCAAGGAAGTCGGACGAGAGAAGCCGAGACGAGAGGAGTCCCAAAGAACGTATCACACGAAGGACCCAGAACCCAAAGAACATCGGCATGTTCAAAGGCAGACGCTCTGCTTTGACACAACACATGGAGAGAGATCAAAACGAGCCCACCACGAGCCCACCACGAGGTTGAAAGTAGTGTGCCGAAAAGATTGAAGTCCAAAGATAGCCAAGCTCTAGGGAGGAGTAAAGAAGACTTGAGAGATTACCTCAAGAGGAAACAACAGAATGCTGAAGCCGAGGTAACTTCCCCGGTTAAGCCGAAGCCACCATTCTCGGTGGAACTGGACAAATTTGAAGCACTAAAGAGATTCAGTATGCCGAGGTTCCAAATATATGATGGTAAGTCAGATCCCAACTTTCACGTTGGACTATACCTGAATTCAATGGCGTTATATAGTGGGAACGAGCCGTTGCTCTGCAAAGTATTCTCCTCATCCTTCGGGGAAATTGCATCAGATTGGTTCCATAAACTACTGAAGGGAAGCGTAAAGACTTGGGAAGGCCTGGACGAGATGTTCGTGGCCAGGTTTGTGACAAATAAACTACAACCCTTGAGGGTCGACGCACTGATGGCTTTAAAAATCACCAAGGATAAAGGCCTTAGGGCCTACGCAAAAAGGTACTATGAGGTGGTCAATCGAATACTTGATTACAACCAAGAGGTGGCGGTCGTGTCCTTCAAAAATGGCCTGAAAGATGACTGCCCACTACGGAAATCTTTGGCAAAGACATTGCCAAAAACCATAGAAGAACTCATGGCAAGAATCGAGAAATATGCCAGAGCCGAGGAGGATGCGTCGGGAAATAAAGAAACAAAGTAGGAGAAAGGAAACGGCTCGCCGAAGCGAAGCCGAGGTAACAACGGACCGACCAAACAAGAAACGGAATTGAAGGCTAAACAGGCAGTAACGACTATATTCCGAGTCCCGATCCACAAAGTCTTGGATCAAATACGAAACCAACCCTATTTTAGAGGACCGACAAGAACACCAAGGGAATTCATGGGAAGAAACGTCGTTAGGCGTTGTGCTTACCACAATGAAGAAGGGCACCCAACTCAGGGCTGTAGAGCCCTAAAAGCACACTTAGAAGACTTGGTAAGGCAAGGACATCTGAGAGACCTTGTTGATGAGACCAGGACTAGAGAAGAACAGGCAAGACTGTCTTAAGCACCAGCAGCTCCGCCTCCCCCAGCACAGCAACCACTCGCAAGAGGACCAAGGGTGGTTAATGTAATTCACTCAAAAGTGAAAGAAAACGACATACGAGGGGAGACTCAGAAGGTAAAACACCTACAGCACATGAACCAGGTTGGACATAAAAGACCTCAGCCTGAAGAATGCCTGGGACCGACGATAGCCTTTACTGAAGCCGACCTAGAGATGGTCCAGCATCCACATAATGATGCCTTGGTAGTATCCCCCCAGGTTGGGGAGTGCCAAGTGAAACACAGCCTGATTGATCAAGGCAGCTCTTGAGACATCATGTATGTTAGATGTTACAAAGAGCTGGGCCTTCATCCCGATGACTTGGAGCAATCAAATGGCCCGATGGTCGGCTTTAATGGAACGTCGACATGGCCACTGGGCGCAACCAACTTGGAAGTACAAGCTGGCACTAAGAAGATCAAGACAGAATTCATGGTAATTGATACACCCTCTCCTTACAACATCATCTTGGAAAGGCCATGGTTGCATGCAATGGGGACAATTCCCTCAACATTGCATCAACTACTGCGATTCCCAACAAAGCATGGGATAGAAGAAGTTAGGGGCGATCAGCTACAGGCAAAGAATTGCTCCATGGCAGCAATGAAATCCACCTGCAACATTCAAGAGCCAGAAAAAGCAGAAATTGAAGATGAGGACGTGGAAGTCCTAGAAGACGTCGGCAAAGAACCAGCCGAGAAGAGCGAAGAGGCGCTAAAGAAAATCCTCGTCCAGGATGGAGATGAAGAACGCTTCTTTCTTCTCGACTCGGGCTTAGCCGAAGAAGAGGAAAAAGAGTTGGAGACTTTTTTAAGAGCCAACATTGAGGTGTTAGCCTGGACACCTTATGAAATGCCTGGCATCGACCCCGAGGTCACTTGCCACGGACTGAATGTCGACAAGTCGGCAAAACCTGTGATTCAACGAGCCAGAAGACCGACGTTAATGCACGTCGAAGCAGTAGAGGAAGAAGTGGATAGACTTCTAGAGGCCAGGGCCATCCGAGAAGTTCATTACCCGACATGGCTATCCAACACAGTAGTGGTAAAGAAAAAGAACGGTAAATGGAGGGTCTGCGTAGATTTTACAAGCCTGAACAAAGCTTGTCCCAAAAATAGCTTTCCTTTACCCGAGATTGACCAGTTGGTAGACGCCCCATCTGGACATGGAAGGATGAGCTTCCTGGACGCTTACAGAGGATACCACCAGATAGCCATGTACCCCCCAGACGAGGAAAAGACAGCGTTTATCACCCCGAAAGGGCTGTATTGTTACAAGGTAACGCCTTTTGGGTTGAAAAACGCAAGAGCAACTTACCAAAGGTTGGTAACCAAGATGTTCAAAAACCTGATTGGCCAAACAGTAGAAGTCTACATCGACGACATAGTCGTGAAGACCAAGGAACCTAAGGGCCATCTTGCCAACCTAAAAAAAGTCTTTGATATACTCAAAACATACCGGCTCCGACTTAACGCGTCGAAGTGCGTGTTTGGAGTTGGACCGGGTAAATTTTTAGGGTACCTGGTAATAAGAAAGGGCATTGAGGCCAGCCCAGATCAAATCAAGGCCATTCTAGAGCTGAAAAGCCCGACGTCGACAAAACAGGTTCAGATGCTTACTGGAAGGGCCGCAACCCTAAACAGGTTCATAAGCCGAAGCTTAGACAAATGTAAACCTTTCTTCAACCTGGTAAAGAAGGCCACGGACTTCCTATGGACTGAGGAATGTGAAGCCGCCTTGTCCGACCTAAAGAAATATCTGACCACGGCTCTAGTCCTCTCAACACCTGAACCTGGAGAAGAACTGTTTTTGTACTTAGCCATTTCAGAACATGCAATAAGTGCGGTATTAATTCGTGAAGAAAAAGGCGAGCAAAGGGCTGTTTACTATGTAAGCAAAACCTTAACCGATGCAGAAACAAGGTATCTACCCTTAGAAAAATTGGCACTAGCTTTAGTAATGGCTTCAAAAAAGCTGAACCATTACTTTCAAGCGCACAAAATTATAGTGCTAACAGAGCACCCATTGAAGTCCTTGTTACAACAAGGAGACTTAACTGGAAGAATAGCAAGATGGGCAGTGGCCTTGGGACAGTACGACCTGGAGTTTAGGCCGAGAACAGCAATTAAGGGCCAAGTTTTGGCCGACTTCGTGGCCGAATTCACACTAGAATCCATCAAACAACGGACTCCCTTGAGCCAAGATGAACGATGTCCAAGCAAACAAGGAGAAGCCCAGTCAAAGGCAAAAAAACAAGGAAAGGAAAAACTCAAACCCTACAGTATTTACATCGGCGACTCTTTTCGCCTGTTTGTCAATGGGAGTTCAAACCGGCAAGGAGCGGGGGCAGAAGTAGTGTTAATATCTCTTGATGGGGAGATATTAGAACAGTCTATTCGATTGGGGTTCAAGGCCTCAAACAGTGAGGCAGAATACGAGGCACTGATTGTAGGACTAAAGCTAGCAGTGGCAGCAGAAGCAGATGAGGTAATAATTTTTTATGATTCACAACTTATAGTAAATCAAACAACAGGAGAGTTTGCAACCCGAGATGAGAGAATGTCGGCACACGCAAAGGAAGTCATCAGGCTAGCAGCCTTGTTTCGCAACTGCCGACTTTTTCAAGTCAACCGAGATGATAACAACCACGCCGACGCGTTGGCCAACTTGGCAAGCTCAATGCAAACTGGAAAAACAAGAACAATAATGATTGACTATCTATCAAGCCCGAGCATAGAACAGCCGATCACAGAGCAAGAAGCAATGTGTGTGGATTTGGGACCAAGCTGGATTGATGCAATTGTTGCATTCTTGAAAGAGGGAAAGCTGCCAAAAGACCATAAGGAGGCACACGAGGTCAAATTGAAGTCAGCAAGATTCAGTCTGACAGCGGACGGACATCTCTACAGAAGGTCCTTCACTGGACCCCTTTTAAGGTGCGTACACCCTTTGCAGGTTAAAGATTTTCTATACGAAATTCATGAAGGGATTTGTGGAAGCCACCCTGGGGGTAGATCACTAGCTCACAGGGCCATTACCCAGGGGTATTGGTGGCCCTACATGCCAAAAGATGCAGAAGCCTACGTGAAGAAGTGTGAACAATGCCAAAGGTTTGCACTTTTGATACACCTGCCAGCTGCTGACCTGAACCCTGTATCTAGTCCATGGCCATTTGCCTAATGGGGCATGGATCTCATTGGGCAGTTGTCCCAAGCAACTAGGCAAAGGAAGTACTTACTGGTAGCAACAGATTACTTCACGAAGTGGATAGAAGCAGAACCTCTTGCCAAAATCCGAGATGTGGACGTCAAGAAGTTTATATGGAGAAACATCATCACCAGATTTGGCATTCCAAGAGCAATAGTTGCCGACAACGGAATGCAGTTTGACAGCAAACTTATCAAGAACTTCTGTGCGAAATTCAAGATAAAGAATTACTTTTCAACACCAAGTTTTCCCCAAAGCAATGGGCAAGCAGAAGCATCCAACAAAGTAATTCTGGACGGGATAAAAAAAAGACTGCAGGCAGCAAAAGGAAAGTGGGTAGACGAGTTGCCCAATGTACTCTGGGCATATCGGACTACGTCGAGAAGATCAACAGGGGAAACCCCCTTTGCCATGGCCTACGGCACAAAAGTAGTCATTCCACTGGAGATCGGCATCCCAGGGATCAGAACCCAGGGAGTAGAGAATGGGACCAATGACATACTTCTAGCTCGAGATCTGGATCTCTTAGAAGAAAGAAGGGAGAAAGCTGCAATTCAGCTCGCAGCGTACCAGCAGCAGCTTGCTAGAGCTTACAATAAGAAGGTCAATCCAAGGGATTTTCAGATCGGTGACCTAGTTCTAAGAAAAGTTGTTGGCAACAAGAAGGATCCCAGAGAGGGCAAGCTTGGCCCAAACTAGGAAGGGCCCTACAGAATCACTTCGGTATTGGGCAATGAAGCATACCGACTTGAAAACAATGAGGGCAAAGCATTGCCAAGACCCTGGAACACTTCTAATTTGAAATTTTTCTATCATTAAATGTTCCTTGTTATTTCTTACCGACATCATCAATAAAATTTTAGCAGAGTTCTCCAAAGACTTGTAAATTGATAAAAGATGCATAATGATTGTTTCTGAAATAATGAGAACCCAAGTGGAACTCAGGTTCATATTGGGGGCAGAGAGAAGACAGTAATACTTAACGCTTGTTGAAATTTGTAGCAATTTACAAGTTGAAGTTAAGCCGAGATAATTGTTTATCTTCACTTGTTGAAATTTGTAGCAATTTACAAGTTGAAGATAAACCAAAGACAAGAAACTTGCTGAGGTATATCATCGGTTGGCATAACCAAGGTGTGTCACCCCGAGAAGGTTACACAAAGGAGGAAGAGTGTACATATGTAGAATATTCTAAGTATAGAATCATGCAAAGACAAAAAAGAAAAGACATGAGTGCAAGCACTCAGAAAAGAAAAGTTATATTCATTCACCAAAGGGCACATTGGCCACACAAAAAACATACATTGTTCCAAAAGATAAAGAAGCAACAAAATACAAGTAAGCAAAAGAAGAATATAAAACTAAGGCTCCTCTCCTCCAGATTATTGAAATTGAAGATCAGATACCACCTCGGCCTCATTCTCTGCCGCTATCTCGGCGTCAATTTCTTGGAGAGTTTCTTCAACAGTCTTGACCTCAAAAGGGATGTCAGCTGGTGCGATGTCGGGAACAGCTTCTTGGACAACCTCATCGCCTTCTTCATCTTGAGTCAAGTCTAGGACTTGTTTATTCTGAAGAGGGGACTTGGCCTCATCAGCATCTTTTGATTTTCTAATCAAAGCCTCGTCCTCTTCTTCCTCGGCCTCATCCTCAGCATCAGATTCGCCGACATCTTTACTTGGAGTTGGGGCTGGAGGAAATGGCAAGGGAATGGCGTCGGCCTTCCACAATGGAGAGTCATCAGGAACATTAAGTTTTTTAAGAAGGGACATCCAACTAAGGGTGAAACCCTTGTTGCATGCCTCCTTCACTTGTTTTTCGTAGGCCTCAGTAACGTTGGCCATACCCTGTGAGTACACCTTTTCGTCAGCGTCTTTGATTTTAGCTTCTTTGGTGGCCAGGGCCTCCTGACGTTCTTTTTCAGCTTGGGCCATTTTTTCCTCGACCTCTCTCCTTTGCGATTCGGCCACCTTCCTAATGGCCTCAGTAGCCTCAGCCTTTTCTTCGGCTTCGATCTGAGCCTTGATGGCTTCCTCAGCTTGGTCTTCCAGCTTCTTCATTTTTGACTGGAGGCCTTTGTTGGCCTTTTGGAGGCTAGAGACCTCCCTTTTCATCTTAGAAAGCCTCTCCCTGTTCTCAAAAGACTGCATTGAGAAAGAGTGGGCATGCTGGATGGCCTGAAAGAAAACAGAGGTATTTACCAAGTAGACGACGTTTACCTGAACAGAGTGCTGTAACATTAAGGCATAGTTCTCATACTCGCTATACTGGGCGTTCTGCTCCAGGTAGTAGAGCGGTACGGAGTGCAACGCCGACATTGATATCGTCGGCGCTGTCACTTGCCATTATGGGCTTATCCTCTAGGGTGATTTCGGGGGCCCAGGGGGCATCTGGTTTTTTTGACCCCGAAGTTGTTGCAGTTGACCTCGGCCTTTTTGATTTAGAGGATTCAGAAGGAGGTACTTCGGCAGACCTCTTCGAAGGGACAGAGGCAGTTTTCTGACTTGGAGCCAGTTTTGAGGCTGGCAAAGTGTCCTCAGTCTCAACTTGAGTCACTTTCACCTTCGGTTGAGCTTTCTTGATTCTTTTTGGTTTTGCTGGAGGTTGGGCTTGTGTTGGTTGTTCATCAATGGATGATGGAATGTTGGCTAGGAGGTCTTTAGCAACTGGCTTTGCGCGACCCATCTCGGCAGTAAGAACAAGATGTCGGCGACGCTTTCTTTGGGATGGTGGAATGAGGTATGGAGCCGAGATTGACGACTGTTCTGCTGGATCAGAGGTTGATCCTTGGTCTGTTCACGATGTTGATGCAACTAGAAGAGTTGTAGCAGAGGGAGGAGATAAGCTCTTCTTCTTCTTTTTCCTGGAGACGTCGGGGAGAGCTGATTTGTATGTTGGGATGAAGTTTAGAAGCAGGGGTGCCTTTCGCTTTTGAACTGGCGGGTCCAGTAATTTCTTTAAATCCTTGCTGGGAACAAAGGATTGGCGAAAGTTTTTTGGCGGTTGAGGAAGAACTGCAAAAGTAAAGACAAAGCAGACATTAGGAAACAGATAAAGTATACAAGACTTTAAAAGTAAAACAAGTATGAATGCAGGGCTCTTACCATTGCCCTCTATAAAGACTGATCATGGGAGAGAGAAGAGATGGAGGTCTTCATCTGGGGTGAATTCCCAGTTCCTCGAGGTAATGAAATAATTGTCACCAGCTCCCTTGTTGGAGTCTGAGAGGTCGGCTACAATTTTGAATTCTGTGGACCTCGGCTTAAGGTAATAAATGTAGCCTTTTTCTTTCAAGTTAAGGCCACACATGGTATAGCAATATTGGATGTCGGCAAGGGTGATCCTAGCGTTTTCCTGTTTAGCTAGGGCTATAATACCATTGATCACTCGGTAAGAGTTGATGGCCAGTTGCATAAGGTTCAACTTATAGTAATGGAGAACCTCACGAAACAGAATGTTTAGTGGAAGCCGAAGTCCACACTCGATAAAGGCGACTACGGGGAAAGGCATGGAGTCAGTAGTGGGCATGATGGAGTCATCATCCCCCGCCAACCTCAAATGGACGTCAGCTGGGATCTCAAACTCCTGTCTAAAGTATTCTAGTTTGGAAGGGGTGTTTACCCTATGTTCCCACATACCCATGATATCGGCTTAATCTTAGAAGGTGGGTCTCAGAAGATGTTTTTCAAAGGTTATTGGGACCTCGGGAAACAAAAAGGTAGGTGCAGGTTTCAGTTTTTTCCTAAGTTATGGGTTCTACAGACAAATCCTAGACCTAAATCTATGGAAACACGGATTGAAAGCAAGAATCTAAAAAAGATGCAAAAAAGAGAAAATAAAAACGAAGTTTCAGAAACAAGAATTGAGATGGGCTATCAAGAACATGAAGAATACAAGAGTATATGGCCAAGAACCGTGGCAAAAGTGCAAAGAAATGGTGAAACAGTGCGTGTGTGCAAAATATGGGCAAAGGCAAAATCATGGATGAATGCATTTAGATGTACGATTTATGAATTAAAAAAAAAAAAGCTCGAAACAGTATAGTAATGGCGACAGCAAAAAAAAGAAGAAGAAACATCAGGGAATTGAAAACGAAAAGAATAGTAGCTTACCAGAAAAGGGAAGCCGGAAAGGGATTTGCCAATGTCCTACGACGGTTGCAGGAGCAAAAGACCGGTGAAAATCTCGCTGGAAGGGGTGAACGGAGAAAGATGCAGAGCTTTGGAAGCTTGAGCGATGGAGGGTTTTGAAAGCTAGAGAGAGATAGCAAGAGATTCGAATGAAAAAGTGAAGAGACGGAAAAAAGGGAAAAAGTTTTTGATTAAACAGAAACGGCAGCAAAAGCAATCAATACGCCTAGAAGAACGAGGGCGTCAGACGGTGCACATGAAGAAAGAGGCGGCTAACAGGCACGTCACGTGTAAGGACCAGTAAGAGGGAAACGCGTGGCTAAAACGGTTGGGTTGAAGTGCATGACAGCTCATGCGCGTGAGAAGGTCCTTAAAAATCTTGATTTTTTAGGGAAAGCATGTCGGCCTGAAATGAATGATCTCGGCTGTCAAATTTTAAGCCGATTTACTGGAAGAAAATACAGATATAGGTTCCATCAACCCAGAATGTCGAGGTAATAGAACCTAGGGGGCAGTTGTGGGGATGTATTTTCTGAATACCGACACATGGCATGGTGATGCCGACGTGTCAGCCGAGGTGCCACGTGTCCTGGTAGTTATGCCAAGGTTACCTAGGCAAGGACGAGGTGATCTCCGAAGATATCGGAATCCGAGATAAGCGGATAAGGGACAAGAGTCCTAGAGTAAAGAGAAGACTTTGCTGAGATAAGGATGAAGCTCTTAGGAAGTTTATCTTTATCTCTTGAGGAGTCCAAAGTAAGTACTAAATTGGAGTCCATAGAAGTCAAGCTTCTAGTAGGACTAGGATTGAGTAAACTATAAAAGAGAGGCACCCCCGTGGGTCTAAGGTACGCAGTTTTATGCTTTGAGTAGTGAGTTTAGCACTTGATTATCTTTGAGAGATATACTGACTTGATCGTCGGAGTGCCCCCGGGTGGTTGAACCACCGCCGGAGACTTCTCTTTCTGTTGCAGGTTAGCTAGAGGCCATCTATTCTGCCAGTGCTTTTCCAGCTAATTACTAGGCGGGCAGTGTGGTCAGAATTCAAGAGTGGGAGTTCGAAGGGAGTCGAAGACAGCAGAATTTAACTATCACCTAAATTTTGAATTCAAGCTACAAACATATATAATTTTAACAAATTTCGGTTAGTAGTATGTATAATTTTAGAAGAAGAAGACGTATAGCTATCAGTCAGAAGAAGTATAGCTATCTATCTGCTAGTGTAATCAATCAATCTGGAATTTTCTATCCAGCCGAATAGAGCAGAATTTACGTGAATTTATGGTCAAAATTCAGGATTCAAAATTAAAAATATTCAAAATTCAGAATTCAAAAAGGGAGAAACACAACAGCGAGTTTGAAGTCTTACCTTGCGAGTGAGAGTTCGAAGGGAGCCGAAGACAGCCAAAAACAGACAGAACCTTGAGCCAAAAACAAACCCAGTAAAATGAGATCATATACAAAATGTAAAGGAATAAAGGAACACAATGTATTTGACTAAAGGAATAAAGGAACACAATAATAGAGGAAAACTCAATAATAGAGGAGATAACACATTGTATCTGACTAAAAAAACATACAACAAAGAGTAATCAAGATACTTCAGAAAAAAATTCTGAAATCAACAAAGAGTCAATATATGTAGATGTTAATGAAGGTGAGAATAAGGAGATAGCTTCCAAGGACTCACACGAGTTATTGAAATTCTGAAATTAACATGAGATAACACATGAGTTATTGAAATTCTGTTTCCTTTATTTTAGCATGAGTTATTAACATGAGTTATTTTAGCACTATACAGGAAATCAAATTGTTATATATAAAAGATCATGTGTAGCATTTGATGAGTCCTACACCAACCAGATCACTTCGCAGCTAGAGAAAGATCATGAAAGATCATTCTGAAAATTTTCTAAGTTACACCGTGTGTTCCATTGTGTTCAAATTGTTATTATTTTACTCGACGACTATAGGAAGTCAAATTTGATTTCAGAATTTCATGACTACAGGAAGTCAAATTTGATTTTGTGATTTCAGAATTTGATGACTATAGGAAGTCAAATTTGATTTTGTGATTTCAGAATTTGATGACTACAGGAAGTCAAATTCATTCAACAACACTTTTTTTGTCTTTCTCTTAGCATGAGTTATTAACATGAGTACTCTTTAATTTTTACTCAAGGCACGGTGTAAAAAACAGGAAATCAGTCAACTTGAAATTCATGAATACTCTTTAATTTTTAACATGAGTACTCTTTAAACATGAGTTATTAACATGAGTATTCATGAGTTATTAGCATGAGTACTCTTTAATTTTTATTCTGAAATTCATATCTGGAGTGATAAACTAACCCAGCAGAATTTTAAGGCACAAAGTCAGAATTTAAGGCAGCAGAGTTTTAAGGAAAAAAAGTCAGTACACAAATTAGGACAAGCTGTTTTAAACTAAGATCAGAAGAAAAAAATTGTCATAAAGCACAATCAAAAGTTTGGCAATCAGAACAATCTAAGTGTTACTTGAGTTAATGTATAATAGAAGTCAAAACAGGACACAGATCAATGTTTTGCTTCCCATAGAAGAATAAAGCAAAATAATTAAAATTTTTATGTCAATAATACCACAAAAAACAACAAATTCCATTAATATACAACAATCCCCTAAACAAAAAATGCATGCTTTATTAAGGACTCACTCGGACCTCACATCTTCACTTTTGCACCTATGTGATACATGAAAGCTAGCAACAGAGGCGACTTCTCAACAGCTTAGAGCACCAAGTTCCCTCCACTGCTCTGGTCTGTCAGGTGCACAGCCTTCTTCCGTGTGCATAGAGGTTGTTTCCATACATAACCTATGTAAAAAGATATAACCACCATAACCAATCTAAAATCTAATTGTGTTCTTGAGAATCTGAAATATAGTTTGTTCTTGAGACTGAGGAAGCTTATAAGAGTTGAAAATCCAAAACTCTTAAGTGGAGTTGAGATGTTGCTATTGCACGCCACTCCATTTCGCCCAATCTACAAATTGCATTCCACTATAGATATTATTGGCAAATCGCACTCCCACAGTAAAAGCCATTGCAACAGGTGAGACCCGCTTTGCCAAAGGAGATGCTTCGACCAGATGCACCAGCCCATTTAGGATTTGATAGCGAGTGTTGGAAGACACCGCAAGAAAAACACCTAATAACAAAATAAAATAACTTTGCCAGGAACAACTAAAACCAGAGTAAAATCTTTTTCATTTGCTCCCTTCACAACACAGAGCACGTAAAATGGGACTACGTCAGGGAATAAAGATAAAATGGGACTAAAATTGACTCGGTACTTCACAATCAATTGTTGTAATCCCTGTCCATCTGAAGGATTCTAAATCTGAAAGCAGAAATCTGATAAATCTGAATAAGAAGCAAATGCCCATCAAAATGGAAGGTATGGAATGGGCATTGGAGTTTGAAATCTTATAAATCGGAAAGAATTTTGAATAAATCTGAAATCTGATAAATCAGAAATCAGAAATCTGAATAAATCTAAAATCTGATAAATCAGAAAGAATTTTAGGGTTTGGATGCATTGGAGTTTGACACACAGAGGAGAGGCGTCGCGATGGTCGGTGGTCGTCGCATGGGATGGGCTCCGATGCAGGTAAAGAGAGAGAGAGAGAGACAGACTTCAAAATTGAAATGAGAGAGAGAGAGAGGAGATGAGTACCGTTGATGCTCAATAGCATTTGGGCAGGAAATAAAGACATCTTAACCATTGAAGTTGAGATGAGACAATTTAGACCATTATATCAAAATATATCTCACATACATTTTAAGACATTTTCAAAAAATTTATTGCCTTATTATATAGATATTATTTTTTTTACCTTTTTATTGTTGGGTGGTGTTGAGTGGGTCCCATAAGTCCAAGTTTATTTATTTATGTTACTAATAGTTTTGTAAAGCTTCCAAGGGAAGCTTAGTGCACCTGTCAACAAATGGGGAAAAAAATGGAAAAGGAGAAAAAGAGACTTTTATCTCTAATGTTTTGATATATTTATACACACAACAACAAAAACAAAGAGTGCCAAGAGAGGGAGAGAAAGAAGAGAAAAAATGGGAGAAAATTTAGGGTTTCTTCTATAGTTGAATGGTCATTTCTTGCCCAATCTTGATGAAATTGCAGCATGTTATTCATGGAATCAAGCTCTACATTTTGATCGGAGTGGATCCTATCAAAGCTCTCTTAGATTGATAGTTTGGGATATCCATTTTGGTGAGACCTAAACTTTATCTTTTGTTGATTTTGTTGAAACCCACCTTTAAGGTGATAATATAAATATTGTTAGTGATCCAAGAATATATCTTGATAATTGTATATCTCTAGTTGTGACTAGAGATGAACCATTGTAACCCCATTATTTTATAGTGGAAGTTGATTCGGAGTTAGACCTGTGGACGTAGGCACTTTTGCTGAACCACGTAAATTTGGTGTTATTGTGATTGTTTTGTTGCCTTTAATTTCAGCCATATTTTTGCTTGTACTTTGTGCTTTCTTGCCTATTTTCTAATTACACAAGGAGGGAAAAATATAGGGCTATGTTTGGTTATGTTTTGTAAATATAATTACACTCCTCCATTTGTATTTCATGTTTGGATGGAGTTTTCAAAATGTGATTCCACCACACATTTCAAAATGTAATTCTTTTTCACGTTTGGCAGATTTCTCTCTATTTCATCTTCTCCACTCTGAAAAGCGTCACAACGTATATATTCTCTCTCTGTCATCTTCTTCATTCTAAAAAGCTTCATGTGCAAAGAAATTCAAAACTGAAGATGCTTCACAGCTGAAGATGCTTCATAGGAGAGTTGCAGTTCTTCAATCACGTCCTCCTCTTTTTGAACTCAACTCTGACCTTCAAATCCAAACCATGCCTGTGAATCGATTCCTTCCCACCCATAAATTGGCATCGACCAACTCCCACAAATCAACTGACTTTCACTTTGTGCGTTGTGATCGATTACCCTCCGGGCACTGAAGCAACGACAACAAAGAGGTAAAGTGGAACAAAAATTTCTCTCAAAATATATGTATAGGTTCTATATGCAACTGAATCATTTTCTGCTTAATCCCCAAATTTATTTGTCTCAGGTCAAATTTCTAAAGCGTTTTCTCAAATTAGACGGCTCCGAAGCAGCGCACATCCAGCCACTATACCCACTTCGTCACTGGTGACAACTATTCAACTTTTACTCCTCTGGTACGTATATCCTTCAATCGATCTGGTATAGAACAACTGAGAATGTGGAATGGGTTCTCTCTGATCTAGGCTAAAGTGGCTGAGCCGGTCGTCCACTAGGACTTTCGGTCAGTGGCCAACTGCTAATTACTCTTCTGCTGCTTCTCGATCGACCGCCAATCACCCTTTTGCTTCTTCTCTTCTTATGCTTTCTTATAAGACCGTGTGAACTTCGATGGAGCAACACTCTTTAACAACTTTTGTGATTAATATTCTATTTTTCTTTTGATCTTCTGTTGTTTTTTCACAACACTTTTTAACAACTTTTTGTGATTAATCTTCATTTATCATATTTGAACTGACACCGAATTGATACATAGTTCTTACATTGTTACTGGAAACTCAAGTTCTATGGATAAATTATTCTTAGCACTTATACACAAGTTGATTTGAGGTCTTGTTATTTTCCAATATCCGCATAAGCTTAGTTTACATATGAATTGTGTGTTAGATGGATAGTAACAATTCAGAAGATAATCAAGACACAAAAGTGTGGAGCTTCATAATTGAATTAAAGCTAATTAACATGTTAAGAGAAAAGGTGCAATAAAATCAAACAAAAAGGCTGTAGTTCTATTTGGACGGCTAGACATTGGACCCATTTTGCAACTGAGTTGCAAAATCTATATGGGTTCCGATACACACCAAAATATGTGAGGCAAAAATATCAGCGACTGAAAGTTGATTACGTAACTTTCAAGTGGCTTCAGGCACAAACTGGTCTGGGATGAGATCTGATTATAGGAACGGTTATTGCATTGGGTAATTTTTTGGATAAGGTATTGAATTAACCTGTACCCTTTTTTCATATTTATTTGTAAAATTTTGTCACATATACCATACGCTTATTTTCATATTTTGCAATTGGAGGTAGGCATCAAAAAATGTAAAGAAATTCAGGACGAAAGGCTTTGAATATTTTGACAAAATGGCCAAAATTTTAGAACATTGCTGTGCCATAGGGGCCTTGGCCTTTGCATCCACACAAGGAGCCCCTGCCTCCGATGAAGAGGACGATATGCTTAACAAATGCGGCTGAAGCTATTACTGTTGAATCATTTGGAGATGAGTACATGGAAACATCTAAGGGCAAAAGTCACAGGAAGGGCCATAGCCAGAGTGATAGTGGTCGTTCTAAATAGTCACGGTCAAGTGGCTTTGATGATGTTGGTGCAACTTTCACCACCTACGTACAAGAAAAAATGGAATAGTCCTGTGCACGATCAACAGACACGGAGGGTGTAAGCGCAGATGGTGATGACTATTCCCTTGACGCATGTCAAGATGCCTTGCTTGAGCTTGCGGACATACCACCGATCCAGTACATTAGGGCATTGACACTATTCAAAGATAAGGAATGGCGGAGGCTTTTTATGCGTACTCTTGTGCATATGCGCCTATCAATGATCCTAGCTTTGTAGTCAACTGTGAAGCTGTGTCTTTGATGGAGTTTGTGATTTTTTAGTGGTTGTGAAACATGTTTTTATGAGTTCAAATTTTTTTTTCCCTAAGATTCATGACATGCTGTTTTTTATCCTTCTTCGTATGTTTATGTTTTATATTTCTGTGACCCAGTTATGTTTTATATTTCATGTGATCTTCTTCTTCTTCTTTTTTCATTCATGTCTGTTTTCCTATTTCTGATTCAATTTCCAATTTTACACACAGCATATAATTTGCAAATTCAAGGTTCATCATGTCAAACAAGATGAATAAATATTAACAGTGTTCACATTGACTGCATATTTCAATTTACTTCAATAAATGACTAAGGCCAACAAATTAATTACAATGGCTAATTTCAGGTTCGTTAATAACGATAACAGTTATCCTCTTGTTAATCATTTATTATAATTGTGCTTTTATTATTATGTAGCTGAAACAACATGTCATCTGACACAAAAAACAATGCAATGGTAAACTCATCAGAGGAGGATGAGGTTATGGAAGATTTTATGGACTTCTTGATGATTGCTTTTATCAATGAACATATGAATGCGTCAACCAGAAGACGACCGCAACAAACTTGTCCATTCAAAGGTGATGATTACATCTTCAATTTATTAACTAGCTATCCTGTAACAATGATGGACATTATGTGAATAGATAACCTAACCTTTATTTTATTGAAAGACGCCTCACTTCAAAATGGCTTTGTTAACACTGAACATATGCATATTAGTGTCGAGGAATCGCTTGACACTTTTTTATATACATTCGCATAAAATGACTGGCATAGGCTACTGGCCGATAGATTGCAACACTCCATTGAAACTATTTGTTGGCACATCAAAATCATTATGCGGGCACTGTGCACGCTTATAGCTATGGTTATCAAACCACAGAACCAAGAGGATATACCGGCAAAAACTTTAAATGATACGAGGTTTTTTCCCTAGTTCAAGGTGTGACTATATGTTTGTCCTAGGGGTGGAAAACATTTTATCCGAACCGCTCAACCCGCCCAACCCGCATATAAATGGGCGATTTTCTAAACATAATGCGGGCGAATGCGGTTTGAAATATGATAAATTTATGGGTTGCACCCGCAAAAACCGCCCGTACTTTAATTATTATTATTATTATTTTTTATATACCAACTTTGTAACTTTAACAGGAGCACCATTATGTTCTCTATGACACTAGGATCCTTATTTTTAAGTATTTCTCAACTTTCTTAATGTGGTAGAATTATCAAATCCTAAACTTGGTTTCTTATATGATTTTCATTGATGACTCATCCACTTTTTCCTAATAAAATTTTCTTTCTAGTGGTCGATGAAGTTTCTAGTTTGATTATTGATTATTGAACTGGCAATTCTAATTGAGTACAACCTTTAATGCATTGATATACATTTTTTTATGGCAAAAATGCTAGTGTAGGGTCTCTTTGTTTTGGGTACTTTCATTTAATGCTTTGATATTCAATTTTTATTTGTAAACTTATCAGAAAATTGTTGTCAAATGATCACAAATATATAAAATAAATCTCATGCCTAAATTCGATGGGAAAAAAAATTAAAAATTAATTTTTAAAGAAAAAAGTGTAAACCGCAAATTGCCCTCAACCGCCCGCACATCTACAAACCCTATCCATACAAACTGCAAACCGCACTGCGGGCGGTTGCGGGTTGACTTTTTCCCAAACCGCATAGATGCGGGCGGGTCAAAACCGAACCGCAAACCACACAAAACTGATCCGCGAACACCCCTAGTTTGTCCTGTAAATTTGCAATGATAGTAACAAAGAAATTTTTTTTTGTTATGTTTTCAAAGTAATATCTACATTTGTTTCGCATTTAATGTAAAACTAATAATATGATGTAGGATTGTGTCGATGTTATTAATGGCACATTGGTGGACGCGTGGGTCCCTACCTCAAGACAAAATACATTTTGTGGTTGAAAAGCCACGGTATTGCAAAATGTACTCGCAGCTTGCGACTTCGACATGTTGTTCACATTTATTAATTCTGGATGGGAAGAAAGTGCCCACGACAACGCAATTTTAGTTGACTCAATTACAAGGGGTGATATACATTTCCCACACCCACCCCATGGTGAATGTTACCAAATAACACACTCTACTTTTTTATAATATGATATTTGTGTACATGTATTTGATGGAGCATTACAAGCATTATTTACATGTAGGCAAGTATTATTTAGTGGATGTCGGTTTCAAAAACATGGCTGAATTTCTTACCCCATTTCGTTCACAACGCTATCACTTGCAAGAGTTCCATGGCCGTTATTATTTTGTACCCAAAGAATTGTTTAACCATCGACATTTGTTATTACGGAATGTCATAGAAAGAACATTTGGGGTTCTCAAGAAACATTTTCCAATATTGTGGTCCATGCCAAATTATAAGTCAACACGACAAGGACCCCCTTGTGATTGCATATTGTGTAGTGCACAATTGGATCCGTTTGAATATAGCTATGGACCCATTCTTTATGGAAGCTGATAATGAAATTGTGGCTGAAGCGGCAGCAGTGGGGTTTGTTTGAGGCCAAGCTGAGTATGTTGACAAATCACAACATGGGTTGACGTACCAATCGAACTTGAGGGACGCAATTGCTACTGCTACGTGAGAAAATCAATCGGTCATGGGTAGATTTGTAATGTTAAGAAATAATGTGAAGAAAAAATCTTTGTTAGTATTGTATATACAAGTTTATTTCTTTTATTTGTAATGTGTGAAATGCAATTGTAATTTGTGGCATAATTTAAAAAGTGTTTTTTTTTTTTCATATATAGTTCTCCATTTTTTAAGTGTTCATGGGAGACAAATTGAACAAAGTCAGTTCTTTAACAAATTGTACAAAGTCAATTCTTCAACAAATTGAAACAAATGTTAGCATTTTTTTTAATTTTTTTTTGTTGATGGGTGAAGTGGTACAACGTAATTTTTGTTTTTCGGTATCAGTGGACATTTCAATGGACATTTGAAAATTAAAAAAAAAAAAAATACATAACAGAAATATATCCACTATAGTGCACATTAAAATAAATACATTAATAATTTTAGTTTGGCACACATCATAATTGAATTTATGAGTCATATTTTACATGCATGTACTAAGTGTATAGATGTTTTTCCGTCTACCTAAGTTTATAGATGTTTCTGTTAATTTCTGTAAAGCAATTCACAAAGCAAACTACCATCATATAATACAATTTTAATATCAATGACAGACCATTAAATGATACAACTACATAATAGTCTTTCTTCATCCACTAACACACACAAAAAAAAGAAAAAGAAAAAGAAAAAAGAAGAAGATAGGTTTAATTACAAAAAAATAGTGCATATTACTAAAAATAAAACTAAAAAACAAATACAAAAATTACAACAAAAAAAGGTGCTTACATCCATGAACAAAAAAATTTAGTGATGAGAGAGTACTAGTACATCTATAAAAAAAGGTAATTAGAAAAGAAAAAGAAAAAAGAAAAAAAAAAGTAGTACAACAAACACAACAGTTGAAAAACAACAAGTAGAAGTACATCTTCAAAACAACCAAAAATCACAGATTAAGGAATACATCTAATCACTTATCCAAACATGTCAATCGTCAATTTGATCAATGTGATTGCTTGTCACTTTATGACATCTTTCAATGTCCACACGAAACTCACCAAATGATTGAATTAGTGAGTTCTGAGCGGCGGCAAATGCATCGAACTGATTACCCAATGCATCGAACTGATTAGCCATTTGTTGTTTCTATTGAACGCGCTGATTGTGTCATTCTTATTCCATAGCCAAATAATCATTCTAGTATTACGGTTGTTCATTTTGTGGCATGGCATTATCATGGGGGTCTTCGAGAGCGTCATCTATTGGTGCATTTCCAACATTCAGAGATCCCAATAAGTTTTTAGTGCCACCAGCTCGGGTAAGTGTGTACTCTGAAATCGCTGAAGTGATTTTAATCTCTGCTTCACCTACAAGTCTGACATGAAAAGCTTTGAAAATTCTGGTTAGCAGAGCTCCAAAAACTAGTGACCGGCCACTAATACTACCAAGATTTGCAACCACCATTTCCTTCATCAGTATGTAGCATAAATCTAGTTTATGTCCAACCTAAAAACAATATAACAAATAAGCATTAAAAATTGGAACAACATCAAAATATCATTTTTTTGGAGTGACATTTTCTACTATAAATCGATGGAGAATACGAAGGTGGGGTTTCAAATGTCTTGTTTGTAAATTACTGCCGGTAAATCGCCACTCACAAATAGTAGTATAAACTTCACTTATATTGCCAACAATGTTAAGCAGGTCAAACTCACTTTGAAAATGGATTTGTAAATCCCCTAGATGAACTCCAATAATTTGTACCAAAGTGATAATGTTAAATGTGATTGTTTTACCTTTGACATAAGATGTAAGACTGTAGTCTCCATCTTCTCCCTTAGTAGGTCTCAAATGAACATAAAATAAATACACAAGATGTGGATATACCTTTTGTAGTAAATTGATTAAATTTAGCCACCCCATCGTCTCAAGTTTGGCAACTCACAGAGGATCATATTGAGGAGGAATATTTACTCTTCTCTCGGTGACAATTGGTCAGTTGCAAAATTGTTGAAAAGCTTGTTCATGATTGTAAGTGAGAAAATCAGTAGTTGGATAAGTCAGAATTTGAGGTTGTTGTTGTTGTTGTTAGCGTAATGGAGGGTTGGAGGTTTCGTCATATTCTGGTCTTGCTCTTTTGATTCTAGGCATGACTTCTGAATATATAGTAAAGGCTACGCTGATTATGCAATGTCAATGTGAATAGTGGATGTTGGAGGTGGTAAATTTTAGTGGGCGGTCAGGAAATTATGTGAAAAGGTAAGCAAAATAATAGGAAAACTGAAGCCTCAACCTTGGAGCCTTGCTGAAAAATTAGAGCAGGTGCGGCTGGTTGATCGGCCGGAAGACCCCCCAGTTGACCTCCTAGTCGACCGGTTTTGTGCAGTTGGTATGAAAGGTTTCGGTTTCTGCTCTAAAGCTCTGAAATTGATCAAAGCTCGTCCACTCTTCTTGTTTTACACGGATATGATTTGTAAATATAGAGTGAATTCTCCATTATGAAATTAATTGAGGCAGGTGATGGAGGGAGTAATGGAGGTGGTTGTATGTTTACTGAAGTTGGTGGTTGTATTGAAGTGGAAATGATGAAGGTAAATAAAGGTGGTGAAGATATCAATGAAGTTGTTGGTTGTTTTCAACTGATATAAAAGTTGTTGGTTGATTTCATATGATACAAATGATGAAGGTAAATGAAGGATGCCTAAGTTTCTCACGAAATTGATGAAATTTAGCAAATAAAAAAATCCCAATAATATTGAATTATGTGTGGTAAACTGCGTAGATGTTAACAAAATGATATTCTAATTTTTGTTTGACTCCTCATATATATAATACCTGATAAATTTTGTGGCCATTTATTTAAAAATAACAATACAATAAATAGCAAATGATTTGTGAAAGTAATTATTAAAAATATAAAAAATATTTTAATTGAAAAATATTGAAAAAAACATAATTTGAACCAAATATATAATCAAAAGTTATTTGAAGTCAGTAATTGAATATTTATTCTAACCTTCAAATTATTTTGGTTGTAATATTTTCAATTAAAAAAAATTATGTTATTTTTTGTTAATAATTAATTTTTTGAATTAAATTTTAAAAAGAGTTGGGTTATGAGTGTTATTTTTTGTTAATAATTAATTTTTTTGAATGAAATTTTAAAAAGAGTTTGGCTATGAGTGTTGATCAAAAATTTCAATAGAGTTTTGAGTTGTGTGTTTGGTTATGAGTTATAACTTTTTGAATTAAGTTTTAATTTTTTTTTTCAAAACTCATAACTAAACAAATTTTCTTATTTCATATGTCACATCAAACATTCAAAACTTAATTCAACACTCAACTCAAAACTCAATTCAAAACTCTTTTCAAAACTCATAAACAACAAATTTTCTACACTCAAATCATAGTTTCAAAACTTACAAATTCAAAATACAACTCTATTCTTAAATCATATTTCTAAAACTCTACCAAACGCTACCTATGAGTTTTCCCAACAAGTGGTATCAGAGCGGACAATTTGTGCCTATAAAGTGTTTGATAAAATTTTTGTTTGAATTTTATAGTGGAAGATAATTCGGGGGCTGTAAACACCCCAATTTTGACCGACCTTAAGACTTGGGCACTTTCTTTGAATTATCTGATTATGACAATTAAAATGTGTTTCTCATAGAATTCTTAGTAAGAGAGATGGAATTTGAATTTTTATACCAACCTTCACCATTATGGCCAAATTGTTTTAAAATACTAAATATTTCATTAGTTTAGTATTTTTTTAATTTTGCATAATCTTATGTGTTTGTTCATATTTTTGATGTTTTTATATAAATTGATAAAAATTATATATTTTATAAAAGAAAATAATAAAAAAGTTATATTATTATATTATATGTTTAGTGTTTTGGTCTAAATTATATATTTTATATATTATATTATAAAAATGTTTTGATGTCGGTTAGCCCTCGACTGCCTACATCCAAATCAAACAACATAAGGTGTATATATATATATATTCTATTATATGCATATAACTATATATTATATAATAATTCTATTATTTTATTATTATATTATATGTTGTTTTATTGCTTATATAAAGCAATGGAGGCTCAACAAAGGGGGGCTAATCTGAAGAGAATTGAAGAGAGTTAGAAAGAGTTAGAGAGAAAAGAAAGAAAACATTTCAACTTGGGCCAACACATACCATAAACTTCATAATTTTGAATTAAGGATTTGAGAACACACTTCCTACACTTGAGGGTGATTAAGAGGGAGTTTGTGAACAAAGGAGTTTATCATTTCCTTGGAAAGTGAAGTTTACAAACCTTTCATTTTCTTGCATTTCTTACTTATTTTGCTCTTTTGCTTTGATTTATTGTTATATTGTATATTGTTGTAATCTAATTGAAAGTGATGAATTGATGTCCCGTATATATTATTTTTAGCATGAGAAAGAGACCTTCCATGCTAAATGGTTTAATCTCTTCGGAGGTTCATGACCAGGACATTACATCTCTCTCATGCCAAGAACAACTCCTTGTTTGACATTTCTTTCCATTTAGAGGACTTAAACTCACCATTGGACTTGATGAATTAAAGAACGGATGGTAATTTAAAATTGAGTAACTAAAATTGAGGATGAAATGGTGCAAGATAATAATGTGGTTGTGTTCAATTGGATGTTAATTGAACACATGGAAACTTGAGGCAGTTTATACTCATTAGTGATGGAATGATTCAAGTTTTCAAGGTCACCACTTCCTTTGATTAATTCATGAAAGGGAAGAGATTAGAGTCATATTTTGTTGCATTTATTGAACTTGCACACTTTGATTCACAAGCCATCATGCAATGAAATTGTTTGAGTTAGTGGTTTGTGGCTTAAGTTTACTTCTCCTTTGATTCCTTCATGAAAATGAGGGGTGGGTTGTGCAAACAATCCTAGAGAATACCCTGTGCATGCTCTGTTTGTCCTCTATTGCAACAAGGTGAACTAGATAGCAGTGGCCGGCAAGCCACTTTCCATGGCTGGCAGGTGGCCGGCAGACCACCTTTGATGGCCAACAGGCTACCACTAGTGGCCGACATCCATCACCAGTAGCTGGCCAACCACTAATGCAAAATTCAACAATGTGTTCCTTTGGTAGAGCAGAGCCATTCTAGAAGTGGGTAATAGTGTATGTGTTCTATTGTGCAACAGAGGCTCTCTAGAAGCAAAACAATGGCTTTTTAGGTGAAAATCGAGCATGTGCATGAACATCCTCGCTTTCCGAGGCGGAGTAGTTAGTTGTTTAGTTCAATGACTTCTTTTAATTGTACGTGTATTGTAATTATTTAATTAGCTAAAGTAGTTAATTAGTTATGAGTTAATTTATTTTATTTGGTTTGTAATAGTTAATTAATTAGCTTAGCTTAATTAGTTAGCTAGTTAGTTTATTCATTCGAGCTTTCCTTCGTGAGAGTATAATAATGTTGTAATAATGTGTATGTCTTCCAACCCCGCGTTTTTCTCCCTTTTATTTAACTGCTTACGATGGTTAGTGTAGGGACATCACGTTTAAATTAGCATTCTTCATGTTCGCATCCACTTGTATTGCATGCACCGAGACTCGGTTCATCATTCCAACTGCATTGTTAGTTTAATATTTATTTGAATACATGCTTAAACCACATGCTATCAATTGATTCATATGCCATGTTAAGTAGCCGAGCCTATTTTAGATTGCATATTGCATGTGTTGCATTAGTCATATTGCATAATTAGGAATCATGTATTTTTTTCTAACTCTCTTATGTCTTTTTAGCTTGGAGTATTAGGTGAGCCTTTACTCGTTTTAGCATGTTGCATGAGTGTGATTGTTGCCATGTCTAGCATGCTTACCATGAGGCTAAGTGCTTAATTGATATACCTGTTTTTATGCCTATGGATGAAGGCTATTTCCTGAAATTGGGATATTTTGATTAATGTTTATATATGAGATCACTTTTTCAAGTGGTACATATTCAAAACACTTTTTCAAAACAAACATGAAATCAAAACATTCCAACTTTCGTGAAAATTAGTCTATACTTGTATGTGCGCATCACATAGGAATGCTAGATTAATAATCAGAACAAGAACATATAATCTAAAATAAGATTCATATCAAGATTATTAGGGGCCGATCTTTGATCGATCGAGCGGGGTGCTCAATTCATGACCTTCCCCTCTTGTACCTAAGTTCCCAAGTCGAGACAATCTTGGTGATGACGGACACGTGGCCTTTGGCACGAGTCATGGGTTCCTAAATTTCTCCAAAATAAAACATTTAGCTGGCGACTCTGTATCGGCAAAACAGTCCATTTTTGACAATTTGATTCAAAATCGATTTTCCAAAAATTCGTCAGATTTGGACTCTTTGGTGTTTATCTATTTCACATTGCACTTGTGGAATTAGATTCAGAACCGCAGGAGTCCGATACTGTAGGGCTTATCTTGACTTCCGAAAGGGGGCGCGAAAAAGTTGGGCTATAGTTTCTGCCGACTCTACTGGGGATTTAGAGAACTTGACTTGAAATTCATGATACAAATTTTTTTTTTTATACTTATATGTTCTTTGCATTTGCATTAGTGCGCCTAACTCACTGTGTTTGCCATCTGTTATTCCTGGATGGTTTGCCGGAGGCTTGCTTGGAAATGGTTGCCAAAAGGCTGACTGGTCGCGGGCTCTGCCACGATGGGAACATAACCCTTGGATTTGGACTATCGCTGTACCGTTTGATCCTCCTTTCACTTCTCGGTGTTAGGTGTGAGAGGTATATTAGGTAGTCTTGTTGAGGTACCCTTTTTGACCATTCGACTTATATAGTGATGCTATAGTGGTTGTTCAAAACTAGGACAAGATGCTCACCCGAATACAGGATTGTGTGAAACCGCTTTGTTTGAATAGTGAACCCTAGTTCTTGACGAAACTAGGACAAGGTAACCTTACCCCCTCATAGGGGTGTTTTGATTCTCAATTAACTGGTATGTGGTTTACAGTGAAACTGTATAGGAATGTACGTATCAATCACAAGTTGGGTATTAGTATTGGGGCAGAATTCAGTGTTGAGTGCAGTCCTACAGCTTTGATTACATCTGTGTATCGTTAACATCTTAGCTAAGGTGCTGTGCAATTTCTGATCGCTGCCCTTTTGCTTTATTTCTTTTTGCTAGGTAGTTTAACACCATAGCTTCAGAAAGTTCGGATATCCCTCAAGTACTCTGGATCTGAGTCAGAAGGCTTTGCAAAGCTAGAGATCTTGTTAGGGGACAGCCTGTGTTTACTTCACTCTCACTAGTTACTAGATGGATGAGAGTAAGATAGAGTTCATCGGTGCAATTTCTACAGCAGTCACCCCTCACTTCACCTACATCTAGGCAGGCTTAGTCTTCTACATCTAGTTAGCATGGAGGAACTAATCCACCACCTTTAGCAAACAGTTGAAACTATGCAGCGAGATGCTACTCGTCAGACCGAGGTCACAGCATGTCAAGCTGAGGTAATAAACAGGTTGCAACAACAATAACCACAACCGACAATAGCTTCTGCATCTCATGCACCTCCTACGAGTATGCCGGCACCCGGAGCCACTGCCCATGTTGAGCATCAGGGCAATCCAGCAGAGCTGATCCCACTACAAGCCTCTAAAGCACCTGTGTATCAAATCGATGCTCCATTTGAGTTTCAGGTTAACCCGATCATGCTTAAAGTCATCAAACTGGAGAAGCTCTTCAAAAGAGCACATGGTGTTAAATCTATCCCTGACATAAAAGACGGGGTATACCGACTCTGCAGTGACATTGCCAAATCGGTTCAAAATGCCACACATCGACAAATTCAATGGCTCTGAAGATCCCATGGTTCATCTTTGACTATTTTCAGACATCCTACTATAAATTATATAATTTATATATATATATATATAAAATAATAAAAAGTACTATTATTATATTATATGTTTAGTATTTTGGTATAAATTATATAATTTATATATATATATATATAAAATAATAAAAAGTACTATTATTATATTATATGTTTAGTATTTTGGTATAAATTATATAATTTATATATATATATATATAAAATAATAAAAAGTACTATTATTATATTATATGTTTAGTATTTTGGTATAAATTATATAATTTATATATATATATATATAAAATAATAAAAAGTACTATTATTATATTATATGTTTAGTATTTTGGTATAAATTATATAATTTATATATATATATATATAAAATAATAAAAAGTACTATTATTATATTATATGTTTAGTATTTTGGTATAAATTATATAATTTATATATATATATATATAAAATAATAAAAAGTACTATTATTATATTATATGTTTAGTATTTTGGTATAAATTATATAATTTATATATATATATATATAAAATAATAAAAAGTACTATTATTATATTATATGTTTAGTATTTTGGTATAAATTATATAATTTATATATATATATATATAAAATAATAAAAAGTACTATTATTATATTATATGTTTAGTATTTTGGTATAAATTATATAATTTATATATATATATATATAAAATAATAAAAAGTACTATTATTATATTATATGTTTAGTATTTTGGTATAAATTATATAATTTATATATATATATATATAAAATAATAAAAAGTACTATTATTATATTATATGTTTAGTATTTTGGTATAAATTATATAATTTATATATGTTATATATTATATTATAAAAATCTTTTAATGTCGGTCAGTTCTTGGTTGCCGACATCCAAATCAAACAACATAGGGTATATATATATTATATGCATATAACTATATATTATATAATACTTCTATTATTCTATTATTATATTATATGTTGTTTTATTGCTTATATAAAGCAATGGAGGCTCAACAAAGGGGGGGCTAATCTGAAGAGAATTGAAGAGAGTTAGAAAGAGTTAGAGAGAAAAGAAAGAAAACATTTCAACTTGGGCCAACACATACCATAAACTTCATAATTTTGAATTAAGGATTTGAGAATACACTTCCTACACTTGAGGGTGATTAAGAGGGAGTTTGTGAACTAAGGAGTTCATCCTTTCCTTGGAAGGTGAATTTTACAAACCTTTCATTTTCTTGCATTTCTTACTTATATAGTTCTTTTGCTTTGATTTATTGTTATATTGTATATTGTTGTAATCTAATTGAAAGTGATGAATTGATGTCCCATATATATTGTTTTTAGCATGAGAAAGAGACCTTCCATGCTAAATGGTTTAATCTCTTCGGAGGTTCATGACCAGGGCATTACATCTCTCTCATGCCAAGAACAACTCCTTGTTTGATGTTTCTTTCCATTTAGAGGACTTAAACTCACCATTGGACTTAATGAATTAAAGAACGGATGGTAATTTAAAATTGAGTAACTAAAATTGAGGATAAAATGGTGCAAGATAATAATGTGGTTGTGTTCAATTGGATGTTAATTGAACACATGGAAACTTGAGGCAGTTTATACTCATTAGTGATGGAATGATTCAAGTTTTCAAGGTTACCACTTCCTTTGATTAATTCATGAAAGGGAAGAGATTAGAGTCATATTTTGTTGCATTTATTGAACTTACACACTTTGATTCACAAGCCATCATGCACTGAAATTGTTTGAGTTAGTGGTTTGTGGCTTAAGTTTACTTTTCCTTTAATTCGTTCATGAAAATGAGGGATGAGTTGTGCAGACAATCCTAGAGAATACCCTGTGTATGCTCTGTTTGTCCTCTGTTGCAACAAGGTGAACTGGATAGCAGTGGCCAGCAAGCCACTTTCCATGGCTGGCAGGTGGCCGGCAGACCACCTTTGATGGCCAGCAGGCTACCACTAGTGGCTGACATCCATCACCAGTAGCCGGCCGGCCACTAATGCAAAATTCAGCAATGTGTTCCTTTGGTAGAGCAGAGCCATTCTAGAAGTGGGTAATAGTGTATGTGTTCTATTGTGCAACAGAGGCTCTCTAGAAGCAAAACAATGGCTTTTCAGGTGAAAATCGAGCATGTGCATGAACATCCTCGCTTTTCGAGGCGGAGTAGTTAGTTGTTTAGTTCAATGACTTCTTTTAATTGTGCTTGTATTGTAATTATTTAATTAGCTAAAGTAGTTAATTAGTTATGAGTTAATTTATTTTATTTGGTTTGTAATAGTTAATTAATTAACTTAGCTTAATTAGTTAGCTAGTTAGTTTACTCATTCGAGCTTTCCTTCGTGAGAGTGTAATGTTGTAATAATGTGTATGTCTTCCAACCCCACGTTTTTCTCCCTTTTATTTAACTACTTACGATGGTTAGTGTAGGGACATCACGTTTAAATTAGCATTCTTCATGTTTGCATCCACTTGTATTGCATGCACCGAGACTCGGTTCATCATTCCAACTGCATTGTTAGTTTAATATTTATTTGAATACATGCTTAAATCACATGTTATCAATTGATTCATATGCCATGTTAAGTAGCCGAGTCTATTTTAGATTGCATATTGCATGTGTTGCATTAGTCATATTGCATAGTTAGGAATCATGTATTTTTTTCTAACTCTCTTATGTCTTTTTAGCTTGGAGTATTAGGTGAGCCTTTACTCGTTTTAGCATGTTGTATGAGTGTGATTGTTGTCATGTCTAGCATGCTTACCATGAGGCTAAGTGCTTAATTGATATACCTGTTTGTATGCCTATGGATGAAGGCTATTTCCTAAAATTGGGATATTTTGATTAATGTTTATATATGAGATCACTTTTTTAAGTGGTACATATTCAAAACACTTTTTCAAAACAAACATGAAATCAAAACGTTCCAACTTTCGTGAAAATTGGTCTATACTTGTATGTGTGCATCACATAGGAATGCTAGATTAATAATCAGAACAAGAACATATAATCTAAAATAAGATTCATATCATGATTAGTAGGGGCCGATCATTGATCGATCGAGCGGGGTGCTCAATTCATGACCTTCCCCTCTCGTACCTAAGTTCCCAAGTCGAGACAATCTTGGTGATGACGGACACGGTGGCCTTTGGCACGAGTCATGGGTTTCCTAAATTTCTCCAAAATAAAACATTTAGATGGCGACTCTGTATCGACAAAACAATCCATTTTTGACAATTTGATTCAAAATTGATTTTCCAAAAATTCGTCGGATTTGGACTCTTTGGTGTTTATCTATTTCACATTGCACTTGTGGAATTAGATTCAGAACCGCAGGAGCCCGATACTGTAGGGCTTATCTCGACTTCCGAAAGGGGGCGGGAAAAAGTTGGGCTACAGTTTCTGCCGACTCTGCTGGGGATTTAGAGAACTTGACTTGAAATTCATGATACAATTTTTTTTTTTACACTTATATGTTCTTTGCATTTGCATTAGTGCACCTAACTCACTGTGTTTGCCATCTGTTATTCCTCGATGGTTTGCCGAAGGCTTGTTTGGAAATGCTTGCCAAAAGGCTGACTGGTCGCGGGCTCTGCCACGATGGGAACACAACCCTTGGATTTGGACTACCGATGTACCGTTTGATCCTCCTTTCACTTCTCGGTGTTAGGTGTGAGAGGTATATTAGGTATATTAGGAAGTCTTGCTGAGGTACCCTTTTTGACCATTCGACCTATATAGTGATGCTATAGTGGTTGTTCCAAACTAGGACAAGATGCTCACCCGAATACAGGATTGTGTGAAACCGCTTTGTTTGAATAGTGAACCCTAGTTCTTGACGAAACTAGGACAAGGTAACCTTACCCCCTCATAGGGGTGTTTTGATTCTCAATTAACTGGTATGTGGTTTACAGTGAAACTGTATAGGAATGTACGTATCAATCACAAGTTGGGTATTAGTATTGGGGCAGAATTCAGTGTTGAGTGCAGTCCTACAGCTTTGATTACATCTGTGTATCGTTAACATCTTAGCTAAGGTGCTGTGCAATTTCTGATCGCTGCCCTTTTGCTTTATTTCTTTTTGCTAGGTAGTTTAACACCATAGCTTCAGAAAGTTCGGATATCCCTCAAGTACTCTGGATCTGAGTCAGAAGGCTTTGCAAAGCTAGAGATCTTGTTAGGGGACAGCCTGTGTTTACTTCACTCTCACTAGTTACGAGATGGAGGAGAGTCAGACAGAGTTCACCGGTTCAGTTTTTACAACAGTCACCCCTCAATTCACCTGTATCCAGTCAGGCTCAGGGACAATCTTCTACTTCTAGTCCGACACGAGATCACTCACCTATTCCAATACCAAAATATCCTCCAAACAGTATGGAAGAACTGATACATCACCTGTAACAGATAGTCGAGATACTACAGCAAGATGCTGCTTGCCAGGCTGAGGTAATAAATAGGCTGCAACAGTAACAACCACGATCGGCAGCAACTTCTGCATCTCATGAACCTCCTACGGGCATTCCAGCACCCGGAGCCACTACCCATACTGCTAATGTCCAAGAAAATCAGGGCAATCTGGTAGAATCAATCCCACCGTAAGTTTCCAAGGCACCTGTGTATCAAACTGAGGCTCCATTTGAGTTTGAGGTTGACCCAACTGTGGTTAAGGTCAACAAACTGGAGAAATTGTTCAAAAAAGCATAAGGAGTCAACTCCATTCCAGATATAGAGGAAGGGTATGCCGAGTTTGCCGTTACCTTACCAAAGCAGTTTAAAATGCTGCACATTGATCACTTTGATGGTTCTGGCGATCCAATGGTGCATTTGTTGTTGTTCTCGGATATTTTGTGACCCATCAGCTTGACCAGATTGTAAAAGCTATCCCTTTTCCGTCACACTATATCAAGTATAATGGCCATCTGGTATGCCAAGTTGGAAAATTCAGTGAAACGGAATTGAGGAGAATTGACCGAAGCCTTCATGGCTCAGTACTTTTACAATACCCAAATCGGGGTCATAACTCGTGGTCTCGACGCAACACGTCAAGAGCCGAAAGAAGGTTTCTCTGATTTTGTAACAAGGTGGAGAGCTAAAGCCTCGATGATGACCACGAGGCCTTCTGAGCAAGATCGGATAAGGATGGTCGTTCGAAATTTCCAAGGCAAGCTGTTACAGAAAATGATTGTTCTCTCGTTATCCACGTTCTTAGAGCTCCATAAAATAAGGGTTCAGATTAAAGATGCTATGAAGAAGGGGCTCAGTATTGATGATAAAGAGCCAACCAAGAGGTCGTTTGTTCGCAGTTACAATGCTGCCAGTGGTAGCACAACTGCGAGGCCATCAAATATAAGTGTTGTCACCACAACCAATACTGCCAATCCCTTTTCCAATACAGCTCCACAACCTTCACCTAACCCTGTCCGATCCCAGAGGACCTTTACCCCACTCTACACGCCTTTATCCCAAGCCATGAAAGTACTGATAAAAAAAGGGCACCTCAAACCGTTAGAGCCTTGCCCATTGCCTGATCCTCTTCCACCCAAACACAACCTAGCAAAATATTGTGCATTTCACCAACAACACAATCATGATATTGACCAATGCTTCTGACTGCGTCATGAGATTCAAGACCACATTGACAACAAGGTGATCGCACCACCCGAGAAACCAAATACAACTACCAACCTACTACCAACTCATAATTAGATCCTCCTGCCTTGGAATCTAAATATGATCCATACATTGGCCATTCCTTATGACCCCAGCGTATATATTACCCCATCTCACCTACCAAAACCGATGTTGTTCATTCCAGAAAGCACAGATCTGTGCATGATAGACACGTCCACACTTCAACCTAAGCTTGTGGTGGTAACAGTTGCAGTAGAAGAGAAGCTGGCCTTGGAAAGTATAAATCTATTGTCAGAGGACTTGTTTAAAAGGGTATATGATCCGAGCTGCTACATTGTACCAATTGATCAAAACAAGTCGGGACTGATGTTGCCAATTATAGCAGAGATTAACGGGGTCAGAGAGAATAGCCCGAGCCAAGGGCTGGATGATCCAATAGAATTCGAGGAAGACTTGGACAACCTACAGTTCTTCAACGAGTAGGATCAAGGAGATGTACAGATTGGCTGGTTCGACTTGAATGGATTAACTGACAACTCTGGGTGACTGAGTGATGAGCTTGATAAGAAAGAAAGAACTGAAGTGAAATCAGAAGGAAAAGAAACAGGAATTGCTATTGTAGCTGGAAGGGCTGAGATGAGAAAGGAAAACAGGAAGCTGCACTGAGGCAGTTTAAACTAAAAAGCCTTGAAAACAACCGGGAAGCTGTAATGACTCAATTCCCTAAGAAGGATACTTGTGATGTAAAAGTGATACAAGCAGAGTCGGACAGTTGTTTGTCAGCTGCTGAAGGTGGATGGTGGGACGATGATGATCTATATCTGGCCAACACCGACGAGGATTGGGGCAAGTGCCTTCCAGACAACACATGGTACGTGGAAGAAATAGATCACTTGACGAGAAATTGGTGGTATTTTAAGCCACCGCACTTAGATCAAACTGAAGCATCTAGAAAAGACAAAGAGGTTGAGAAACAGAAAGAGAAACAACTGGGAAAAGAGGCAGTGTTGAAGTAACTGAAGAAAATCCAAGCAGACATCTCAATTTAGGGTCTTCTTATGGCCTTCCGGGTGCATCGACAGGTAATACTGTCAGCAATGGACAAAGCTAAATTGTCCATTGACACTACCCCTGAACAGCTTGTGGGATTGGTCTTTCCAAGTGGTGCTAGGCCAATTCTTACCTTCTCTGACAAAGAATTGCCGCTGGAGGGCTCGGCTCACAACAAATCCTTGTACATATTTGTTGAGTGCAAGGAGAAATGGGTACTAGTGGTGTTAGTAGACACGAGTTCGGCCATCAATGTCTGTCCTTCCCGTACAGCTTATGCAATTGGCCTGAAACCAGGAGACTTTGTGCCCACTGCTCAAGTAATTCGGGCATATGATAATACAAGCAGGGAGGTTATGGGTACGATGCAAATTAGAGTCCAGGTGGGTCCAGCTCAGCAAGATGTCGAGTTCCATGTCTTGGATGTGCCAGCCACTTTCAACTTACTATTAGGGCGGCCTTGGTTGCATCATGTGAAAGCTGTCTCCTCCACTCTCCACCAAATGCTAAAGTACCCTCACGGGAAAAGAGTAGCAATTGTCTTCGGCAACTCATCCATCCATCTGCCGCCAGAGGTAACTACACCAGTGCTGGAAATCAACCATGGCAAGGAGGATGTATTCCTTTCAGGGTTTACTCTGGCCGAGGCCCGAGCAGTACAGAACATCTTGGCAGCAGATGAGGGCATGTATGTCAGTGCCCAATCAATCTATTTTATGAATAAACTCCAACACATGCCAGGAATGGGACTGGGAAGAAGTGGCCGGAAAGGTGTCACTGCATTGGCTGACGTACCACATAATCCGCATGCCTTTGGTCTTGGCTATGTACCCACTAAAGAGGATTGGGTCAGGAAAATGAAAGAGATGACAGGCAGAGCTAGAGCCAAGCAAGCTGAGAAACACTATAAGCTCGTTCACAGGCCAATCTGGGGAACACTGAATGGTCGCTTTATTCAGGAGGGAGAAGATTTCCCCTTTTGAGGCTTTTCCGAGCCCTAGATGAATTCCACGAAACAGCTTGTCCCCAGGTTCGAAATCTTTTTTGACTTGCAATTGCATGATAGTGATACTGAGAAAAAGGTTGAACCACGTACTGAAGCTGAACAGGGCATGTAAAGTGACTCGGACAACAGCGAACTTGGAGTGGGGGCAGCACTGCCATGTCTCCTTACAGCTCCTCCAGCTGACTCAAAGAACTTAGGGGATAACCTTATCATCTCCATGATCGGGGAAAAACCGGGTATGAACCCAACCAGTGGTGTTTTAGATGCATCATAAGCACCATCTTGTAATTGGCAGCTGGAGAAAGGCTACCTTTCCAATTTTGAATCGGCTAATGAGCTAGAATCTGATTCCATAGAGTCTATGGGGTCGGGATCATATTCAAGTCAGTCTGATGGGTCTAAGTCTGGCATTCCCGGGGGTGGTAACCCGGATGCCAATGTCCTGTCTAGGTCTTCATTTTCTTTTGTTTTTGAGTCTGTTGTAACCGAAGAGGTGGACTTGTTGAATGAGAACTCTGCAGATTCTGAGTACTTCTTTGTACTGCTTATTTATTGCATTGACTAAGATTTTCAAACTTTTAATGAAAATGAAGAGGAAGAAATTCCTCTAGCTTTGAAAAACTTGATTAATCGAGAGAATGAGAGGTATATTAAGCCCTATATTGATGAAAGCATTGCCATTAATGTGGGTACTGAGAAGGATCCATGCATGGTCCAAATCGGGTCCACGTTGTCTTCGGAGGAACGCAAACGCTTAGTCACTTTATTAAAAGATTTTAAAGATGTTTTCGCATGGTCCTACGAAGATATGCCTGGAATCGACCCTGAGATCGTACAACACCGAATCCTTCTTGACCTTGAGGCCCAACCAATAAAGCAAAAATTGGGCAGAATTCCCCCAGATTGGGCACTGAAGATCAATGAGGAGGTCACCAAGCAGATCAAAGTGGGTTTCTTGTTGGTATCCGAGTATCCGACCTGATTAGCCAATATAGTCCCGGTGCTGAACAAGGATGGCAGAATTCGGGTTTGTGTAGACTTCTGGGACTTAAACAAAGCCAGTCCAAAAGATGACTTTCCTCTACCGCATATTGATGAATTGGTAGACTTCACAGCTGGCCATGCATTGCTTTCCTTCATGGATAGGTTTTCCGGGTATAACCAGATTCTGATGGCTTCCGAGGACAGAGAGAAAACCGTGTTCACAACACCGTGGGGTACGCATTGTTACCGAGTTATGCCATTTAGGTTGAAAAATGCTGGGGCTACTTATCAGAAGGCTGTAACTACTATTCTGTATGATATGATCCACAAAGAGGTCAAAGTGTACGCGAATGACAGAGTAGTCAAGTCCAAAGAAAGAGAGGGCCACTACATCGCCTTGAAGAAACTTTTTCAACGGATCAGAGAATACAGACTGAGGTTGAATCTGTGGAAATGTACTTTCAGCGTAAAAGCAAGAAATATGATGGGCTTCTTAATCACACAGAGTGGCATCGAGGTAGATCCTTTCAAAATCAAGGTCATCCTAGAAATGCCACCACCGAGGACTGAAAAGGAGGTGTGAGGCTTTCTGGATAAAGTGCAATTCATAAGACGGTTTATCTCCAAATTAACGTTGACTTGTGAACCACTATTTGGTCTCATGAAGAAATGAAAGAAATTCCAATAGGACGATAGATGTCAATTTGCGTTTGACCAGGTTAAGCGGTACCTCTATAATCTGCCTGCCTTATCGCCACTAGAGCTAGGAAAGCCTTTGATTCTGTACTTATCAGTAACAGACACGACCATGGAATGCATGCTAGCGCAAGAATCTGAAGATAAGGTAGAAAAGGCCATCTACTACTTGAGTAAGAAGATGCTAGACTATGAGACCCGTTACACTCCCCTCGAGAAGACTTTGCCTAGCCTTGGTATGGGTTACCTGAAATTGAGGCACTACTTGTTAGCTCACTCTGTAATCTTGGTTTCGAGATTAGATCCCATCAAATATCTCTTTGAGAAACCAGCGCTTACGGGTAAGCTAGCTTGTTGGTTGCTTCTTCTCTCTGAATTCAATCTCAAATACGTCACCCGCAAGTCGGTCAAGGGAAGAGCTGTAGCAAAATTCCTGGTGGACCACCCGGTAGAGGGAGATGAGGTAGTGGAATATCTGTTCCCAGACGAAGATATTCTGCATGTTAATGAGGAAACCTGGACAATGTATTTTGATAAAGCATCTAATCAGTATGGTTATGGGATCGGTGTGTTGCTGATAGCGCCTAATGATTCCAATATACCTCTAGCCTTCAAACTCCGGTTCAAAGTATCCAACAATGAATCAGAATATGAAGCATGTATTGCTGGTATAGAAGTTTCCTTGGAACTAGGGGCAAAAAGATTGGATGTTATCGGGGACTTGAACTTAGTTGTTTCTCAAGCAAATAGAGACTGGAAAGTCAAGAAAGAAAAGATGAAGGTCTATTACCAGACCCTGGACGTTCTAATTCCTAGGTTTGAAAAGCTGACTTTCACGTATCTACTGAGAGAGAACAGCAGGTTTACTGATGCTTTAGCAACTCTATCTTCCATGGTGGACATCCCGTTTAGAGTCCGGATGCGTCCGATTCTCATTGAGCAGAAATATATGCCGGCCTATGAAACTATTGCCGTAATAGATAAAGCACAAGACAAAAATCCTTGGTACTTCGATATCTGGAACTTCTTGGAAAAGGAGGCGTATCCACCGGGGGCAAATGCCAAGGACAAACGGGGAATACGACGAATGGCCATTCAATTTATCATCTGTTGAGACAAACTGTATAAAAGAGGACATCTGGGAATGCACAAGTTGTGTGTCGAGGAAGAGGAATCGAAGCGCCTAATGGAGGCCATCCATGGGGGAAAGTGCGGAGTGCACATGAACGGAGTAATGTTAGCCCAGAAGATTCTCAAGCAAGGTTACTACTGGTCTACCATGGAGGAGGATTATATTGGTTTTGTTCGGCGATGCCACAAATGCCAAATTCATGCTAATCGTATGAATATCCCGCCGTTAAAACTATACAACATGACTTCGCTATGGCCTTTCTCAGTCTGGGGAATCGACGTCATCGGCACAGTCATGCCAAAAGGGTCAAATGGGCAAGAATACATCTTGGTGGCAATTGATTACTTTACAAAGTTGGTGGAAGCCCAGTCCTATGCAGTGTTGAAAGCAGCGAATGTGGTTAAGTTCACCAGAACAACATCATTTGTCGATATGGAGTCCCAAACGAGATCATATCAGATAATGGCTCCTATTTCAAGAAGGAGGTGATAGACTTGTTGGAAAAATACAATGTGGCTTTTCATAAGTCATCTACATACAGGCCGCAAACCAATGGAGCTGTTGAGGCTGCAAACAAGAACATCAAGAATATTTTGCAAAAAATGGTTGAGACCTACAAGAACTGGCCAGAAAAACTGCCGTTTGCATTTTGGGGCTATAAAACGTCGATTCGGACATCTACAAGGGAAACTCCTTATTCTCTCGTTTACGGTATGGAAACTGTTCTGCTAATTGAAATTGAAATACCATCATTGCGGGTTATGGCTGAGTGTCAGATAGCAGAGGCCGACTGGCAACAAAATAGATTCGAGGAGTTAATGATGTTTGATGAGAGAAGGCTGAAAGCATTGTATCATATCCAGGGCTACCAACGTAGAATTGCTAAGGCTTTTAATAAGAAGGTTAAGTCTAGGAATCTCAAGGAAGGATATCTGGTATTCAAAGACAACCAAGCTCCTATCCATGACCCTAGGGGCAAGTTCAGATCTAATTGGACTAGTCCTTACATCATCAAGTCTATCTGGTTAGGAGGAACAGTCATTCTCATGGACTTAGATGGTTTGGAATTTTCCCAACCGATCAACATAGACAAGTTGAAGAAATACTATCCCTAAGAGGCTCGCTAGGCCGAAAACTTGGAAAGGCGACATAGGCAAAAGTTAGAGCATAAAAATTAGAAATAAAGAAAAATTGAGCTCGCAAGGTTGAAAACCCTAAAGGGCGACTTTGGCAAAAGTTAGAGTATAAAATGAGAGAGTCAATACTTGAGTGAACCTGAACCGGAACTACGTATGGCATGATTCCTATCTTTAGGACACATAGACAACTTTATCCTGAAGTTCGGCCGTAATCAATTCCAGCTCAACTGTCATGTCCATTGGTTTGATCAAGTCATCTTTGTCTGTTCTTTACCTGAAGGTTCGGTTGTGATCTCTACTCTGAGAGAAAAGCTAAGTACAATGAAAAGTAGTGGTGTTCCATCAAGGGGCAGCTATGATCTTTTAATCCGACATTATACACCTTGAGGATTGATTCCATGTGTGTCAAGTGGTGATCCTTTTTGAAAATGGTTTTGAGAAGTTTTAATAAAAGTTGATTTTGTTCAAATTTTGCCTTTTACAACTTATATCATTTTTAGACCAAAAGGAAAATTTTCAGTGCTCACAACTTTAATTTCATTGATTTCAAACTTAAAGTTCTCCAAATCTCTGATACAAATCAAAGTTGCTTTTATTACAATCAAAAAATTTGAAAAGAAAGGTCAAAGCAATAAACTAGGGACATAGATAAGTCAGGTGTCAATTCTCTTCCTTTTGTTCACATCCATGAAAGTCTCTGTAGCCAAAGTCGGCCCAATTTGTTCCTCATCCCCAAGCCAAGCCAAGTAATCACTAGGAAGCATGTAATTGAAATTAAGGGCAGGGGCCAGAAGCTCTCTTGCTCTCCAAGCAGTGAGGTACCGAGTCGGGTTTAAAGCACGAACAGGGAATGGAGCCGGATATTTTACTCGCTCACTCGAACAAATCTGATTATGTCCAAATTGGCGTCTGAATCGGAAGGGAAAGTAGAATACGCAGTGTGTCAAACTAATCAACTGTATGCTGGGTTGACGTGTCGTGCTGTAACTCATTCGACCAAATTAAGCTAGGGGCAACGCCAAGCTATGTCAGTTGCGGATCGGCTACACATCCAGTAATACTATAACCATTCTTCTGGAAACTCAACTAACCGTTGGCGAAAGGAGTAAGCTCGAGCTGAGTACTCAGGGCAAGGATCTACTATTTTCAATTTGTCCATCATCCATACCTAGGGAGGGATGCAAAATCAGAGAGATTAAAGAATAGAGAGGTGTACGTTGAGAGAAAAGTAAAGAAGAGGTTTTGAGAGAAAAAAAGAGCTTGAGTGTTGAGTGACATTAGAATCATAAATCAGAAGGGTGGGAAATCATACCTGGAGAAATAGCGGACTCCCTTCAAACCTAGTGGTTTCTCGCCGATGGACAGCATCCAAGCCTATCAAGGTTTCGGCCAGTGCCAAACCAATACAACTCTTACCTTCTTTCAGGCATTGGGCCATTTCGATCAACCAGATACTGGCTCCGCCATAACTAGGGGCAATTAGGAATTGCGCACGTAGGCATAAACAAAGCGCATGTTGTCGGTGGCTGCGCCAAAGAAGGTCGCTCCTATCTCTAATAGCGGAAAACCGACGAACTAAACCGAGGATGTCCAGCTCTCCATCATGTGCCAGAGACTGAGCCTCGTGCACTGATAATCCACACATCCGCCCCAAAGCTTGGGCATGGCCAAAATAGGGTTGAGGCATGATTTATTCGGCGCGTCGAGATTCCATCAGTGCTTGAAATTCTTCGAATGTTAGACACATCGCTTGTGATCCAAAGTGAAATACATGTGTGACTAGGTTCCAACATCGAACTACGGCGTGGAGGAATAGAAAGCAAAACGAAGTACGACTCCAAGGAAAAAGGGCGTTTAGGCCAAAACTGTGAAAATTCACCTTTTCCAAGCCATCCAAAGTAGTTATCCAGTCTCGAAGTCTATTGATGAGTGACATCTCCATCTTGAGAGCAAAATATCAAAGACTTGCTATTCTGCCAGAAAAGTAGCATGGGAGCACCATTTATAGAGTTTTAGAAGGAGCAATGCATGACAGCTGGACAGCACTGACCGACCCCTTTTTCAAGGCCCGACCAGGTCTAAGTGGTGGCCCAGACCAGTACAGATGCAGCAAAGGCTGGCCCTTTGTCCTGACATGTCGCAACTATGTTTTAAGCTGTTTGTTTGTACCAAGTGTCTTTTCATTTTTTCGAGTTGTTTTCATTTCGTTTTCTTGTTATCGAGTTGTATTTTACATATTTGTCCGGTTGTGGATCGTTATCCGATTCAAGAACGAATGCAAGAACAGGTATTCACAGTTTTAAGTCCTGTACAATGCTACTATTCATCACATGCCATTCATCACACATTATGCGAGGAGATCATCCAAAAACTTTTATTTTATAGACTGGTGGGTCCAACCTCATCATTATTTTACAAAGCAATAAAACGCAAGAAAAGTCTTCTAATACAGCGAGTCTATCTGAAGCTAGTATTTAAACTACAAAGAAAATAATGATAATAATAATAATAAAACCAAAAACCAAAAACCAAAAAAGAGGAGGAACTTTGTTTTGTTTTGTTCCGATAATTCATAAGTTGTTCTGTAATTTCGTAAGTTGGTATTTTGTCCTGTACCCATCCTATCGAGTTTTTCTCGTCGGAAAATGCACAGTAATCATCGCCTGTGATGCTTTTTCGATGAGCGACTGACCAGGTGATTGACTAGTATTGCTCTGTTTTGCATCCATTTTGCGTCCATTTTGTGTCCATTTTATCGAGTTATCATTTTATCGAGTTTTGTTTTATGAGAGGCTTAATTTTGCAGTTCAAAACTTATTCCCAAAATTCCAAATTTTCATACCATTCGAATTTGCCATTCGGATTTGCACAAAAAAAAACAAACAAACAAACCCACTTTATTAATATCAGGGATTAACCCTGATCATATTTGTACAAGCATATATACCAAAAAAAAAAGAGAAAAAAAAAAAAAAAAACAGAAAGGAATCTTTTTCTTCTTTCTTCTCCGGCAACGGCCACACGCCGACCTTACTTGCTCGGCTCTCTCGCCGACTTCTTCATCTCAATTTTATCTTGGAAGACACTTAAAGGCCTTGCCTTAGTGCTTACAATACCGCCGGGAGTGATGACTTCCTGCCGACCTTTAAAGGCAGAGTACGACGGTACTCTGAATCGAGCCATGGAGGTGGCCTGCTGTTTCAGCTCTTTGTTCTCCTTCTTTAGTGCGTAAAGCACTGCTCGCGCATCCTTGTCCATGCGCTGGAACAGAGAGAGTTGGGCATTGACCCGGTGTACCTCGCATGTCCTGTTTGCAGTAAGTGAGACAAGTTGCAGACCGCGGCCACTATCTCCATACACGACTTCAGTGTGTAGTGGTTGGCTTCAATGTTAGTTTCAGCAACCATTATCTGCTCGACTGACAGTGCAGAAAGGTTAGGATGAGTAAGAATAGGTGCACTCTGTCTTGGAGAATTCATGGGATCATTAAGGTCTGGAAAAAGAGTGAGGGGACAAGATGAGTCCATTGTTAGAAGAGAGGGGTGTAAAAGAAAGGAGTCGCAGAGAAATGTTGGAGAATAGACTGAGTTTTGGCAGTCTTTCTCCTTCGCTCAGTCTCTCTGTTCTATCTCTCGATGAAAAAGAAGACGGAAGAGAAGAAGGAGATAGAAAAGAATGGAGAAGAAGAAGATGGAAGAGAAGAAGAAGACGAAAGAGAAGAAGAAGAAGAAGACAGAGGAGGAGAAGGAGAAGAAGATGAAAGAGAAAGACAAAGACAAAGAGAGAGAGAGCCGAGGCAATTTGTCGGTCGGCTGACGCAAAAGTTAAGGTCGCGTGTCAGGCGCGGCTTTCCAAGGAAGAGAGAGAAGCGGGAAAGTTATATACATATATGTATATATATTGTGTATATTTATGTAATATATACATATTTGTTTGAATATTTTGTCACAAGAGTGGCTTGGTTCAGTGGTTTGGCTCAGTGATTGAGGGCTCGAAGAAGCTTGAGGTTAGAGGTTCGAACCCCTATAGCAACAAGTGTTTCTTTTGTTTTGTTTTGATTTTATGTATATCTGTCTCGTATACCTATATATATATTTGAATATTTTGTTATGAGAGTGGCTTGGTTCAGTGGTTTGGAATGTTCATGCGCATGCTATCAATTGATTTATATGCCATGTTAAGTAGCCGAGCCTATTTTAGATTGCATATCGCATGTGTTACATTAGTCATATTACATAGTTAGGAATCATACATTTTTTCTAACTCTCTTATGTCTTTTTGGTTTGGAGTACTAGGTGAGCCTTTACTTGCTTTAGCATATTGCATGAGTGTGATTGTTGCCATGTCTAGCATGCTTACCATCAAACTAAGTGCTTAATTGATATGCCTATTTGAATGCCTATGGATGAAGGCTATTTCTTGAAATTGGGATATTTTGATTAATGTATATATGTGAGATCATTTTTTTACGTGGTACATATTCAAAACACTTTTTCAAAACAAACATGAAATCAAAACGTTCCAACTTTCATGAAAATTAGTCTATACTTGTATGTGCGCATCACATAGTAATGCTAGATTAATAACCGGAACAAGAACATATAATATAAAATAAGATTCATATCATGATTAGTAGAGGCTAATCTTTGATCAGGCGAGTGGGGGTGCTCAATTCATGACATTCCTCTCTTATACCTAAGTTCCTGAGTCGAGACAATCTTGGTGATGACGGACATGTGGCCTTTGGCACGAGTCATGGGTTTCCTTAATTTTTCCAAAATAAAACATTTAGGTGACGACTCTGTATCTGGTAAAGCAATCTATTTTTGGCAATTTGATTCAAAATCGATTTTCCAAAGATTCGCCGGATTTGGACTCTTTAGTGTTTATCTATTTCACATTGCGCTTGTGAAATCAGATTTAGAACTGTAGGAGTCCGATACTGTAGGGCTTATTTCGACTTCCGAAAGGGGGCGCCAAAAAGTCGAGCTATAGGGGCTATGATAAAATTGACATCCTCGAATTATGCGATTTGGAAACCATAAATGTAGGATGCCCTTTGCACTAAAGACTTGTATAGACCAATTTATGGTAAATGTAAAAGGTTGGAAAATATTGATGTTGAAGATTGGATGATAATGAATAGAAAAATCGTTGCTCAAATTCGCCATTAGGTTGATCAAAGTGTGTTTCATCATGTGGCTCAAGAAACCAATGCTCACACTTTGTGGAAGAAATTGGAAGCTGTAGACACCCTATTTTTGACCGTTCTCAAGACTTGGACGTCATCGCGTAACACGTCTGCGAGGGACCCCGCTACAGTTCAGACTCGATTTGTGTCACGGTTCTTAATCTGAACCAAAGAGTCCAAATCCGGCAAATCATTTTGAGAAAACAGATTTTTGAAAGAAGTTTCAAACATGGACTGCTTTGCCAGATACAGAGTCGCCACCTAAATATTTTTTATGGGGGAATTTAGGAAACCCTGACTCGGTGCCAAAGGCCACGTGTCCGTCATCACCAAAGTTGCCTCGGCTCGGAGCTTGGGTACGATCGGGGAAGGTCAGCTATGAGCACCCCCTCTCACCCGATCCGAAGATCGGCTTCTACTAACCATGATATCCGTTTTTGAAAACATTATGTGTTCTTATTCCGGTTATTAGCCTAGAATTACTATGTTATGCGCACAGCAAACAAGTATAGACTAGATTGCCTAATTTGGAAATAAACATTGCATATCCGTTTGGTTTGAAAATGCTTTGGAATTTGCTACTCGCAAGTAGGCTAAAATACGGATTTCAACGAGTTTTTCCAACTCAAACAACCCAACCTTCACCCACAGGCATTCAAAACAGTTTAACACATAAGCATCTAGCCACATGTTAAGCATGATGTCATGGCAACATTCACACTCATGCGATATGCTAAAGCAAAAATACTTACATCGT